>JAQJVL010000368.1:204005-568161 GCA_035578905.1 Stictocephala bisonia | reverse complement strand
ATCATGCCTCACACAATCAAAGGCTTTAGACAAGTCACACATCATCCCAAGGCTAACATTTGAATCGTCCAATGATTTAAGGATATCATTTGTCAAGTCGATCAAATCAATATTTGTCGATCTTTTGCTTCTGAATCCATGCTAACTTACTGAAAACATGTCGTTTATTTCAATGTATTTTATTAACTGTTCTTTTACCACAGATTCGAAGATTTTTGAAAAAGGGGCAATATTGAAAAAATATTGGTCTGACGTTAGAGATCACCTCTTCTCCTTCCTTAAATAGAGGGCTTATATTACCATATTTTAGTTTTTCTGGGAATTTTCCCGTTATCAGAGATTGATTAATTATTCTTGTTAATGGGTCTAATATAGTATTTTTACAGCGTTTTCTCATTCCAGCCACAGGCATTTTTGGGCTTTGCTTTGTCAATAATTTTGCTAACTTGTGCAGGAGTCACTATTTGAAAATCAAACTCAGTCACAATATTTACTGTTTCAAGTGAATTTATTACTTTATCAATGGCAATACTTATGGAGGGGCTGACTGCAAGTTTCTCAGTAACGTTAATAAAGTGACAATTAACCACTTCACTGACATTTGCACGTAGGTTCTCAAATATTTTACTCAACACATGCTCTGATTTGTTCGATTTCTTTGCCAACCCTAATTCGTGTTTTATGACCTCCCAACTTGCTTTGGATGTTTTTTCAGCCCTCTCTATGTAGCTGTCATTTGCCCACTTTCTTGCTTGATTCACAACTTTTTTGAAAATATTTCTGTACTTTTTGTAATGGTTCTCTTTTTGTTTATCTTTATATCTCTTAACTTCATTGTAGAGTAATCTTTTCTTATTACTCGATACTATTATCCCGTTAGTTATCCATTTAATATATTTTGTTTTATTCTTACTTGCTTTCAAAGGGAATGCCTTCGAAAAAGCTCCAAGGAAACATGAAAGAAAGGCGTTGTAGTTCTCATCCACCGAGGTAAACTCATTAAAATTCCACTTTATACTCTTTAGTAAAACATCAAAAGTCTGAAAAGAGTGATAATTGATAATTCGTTTTTTAACTCCTTGGTGATTCTCCACTCGCTCGTCTTTTTTTGTAGGTAACGAAATGAAAAGGGCCTTATGGTCAGATAGACCGAGCTCTTGAGTAAAATAAAATGACTGATCAAAAAAAGTGTTTGTAATTATATTATCTGTGCAGGACGAAGTCGTTGAAGATACCCTAGTTAGCTCGTTAAAATTAAAATTATATCCATTATATTCTACTATATTAACAAAATCTCTATGTAATTTATATTTAAAACTAGGTACGTCTGCATGATTTCCTTCCTCGTGAACATAATCTATACTATTTATATTTTTGTAATGTAATAAATCTATATTAAAATCAGATGCCAAAAAGATATTTTTCGTTTATCTTCATTTTTTAGAATATTTATAAGGTTTTCGAACTTAAATATAAAATCTTTTAACGTGTTGGTCTAAGGGGCTCTGTACAGTGAAATTACTATTGTGTTTAAATTAGGTATTTCGACGGCTGATATTTGAAAAATACGATCCTCGCCCAACTGCTTTATATCATGTCTTACTTTAATATTTTCAATGTCACATTTCAACTAAATACAACTACCACCTCTAGCCCCCTCCCTTGCCAGTCCCTCTATGACCCTTGACATTATTATCTCTTCTCAAAATCATTACGATTCGAAAAAACACGTTTAAACTACCTCTTACGCGTACAAAACATACATTTAAATAATAAAGTAACTTTATTTCGTTAGGTCAATACACTAAAATTTAGTTTAAATGAAGACCAGTTGGTGGAACGGGTAAATGAATTTGTTTGTGAGTTTGCAACACTGACTCTAGGATGTCTAGCCAGTCGCCTTACAAACCATGTGTAATAACTTAAGTTTTTTATTACAGTAGTTATGAAAAACACCAGGGGTATAAAACCTAATCATATTTAATAATAATACCCTCATTTATTATTAATTAAAGGTATAATTAGGCTTATTTTGATTTTTTTTCAACCCCACAGACCACAAATTGTATCGTGCAAATAAATGCGTTTAATTATTACAATCAGTTAAATGAAATGGTTTATTGTCTCAGAAAATTACATTAGTTTTAAACAGATAAACTGCTACTAACTGGTGACTCGTTAATTGTTACAAAACTACTAATCTAAAGAATAAAAAAAAAGAAATAACAAAATAAAGAGGTTAAAGCGCCAACTAATCAATAATCTATACGCAATAACATACTTAATAAATTATTTTTCAGTGCATCTAAAATATAACGACTTCATCCTGCTGAAATTCGGAGATGGTGTAATAGCTTTGGTCAACTAGAAACTGTCTGAACTGTCTATAGAGCTGATTGGCATTCCCCAAGCTTTTGTATTCCTGTGGTATTTTATTATAAATTTGTATTCCGCTACATAATGGACTATTTTCATATTTTCTTAATCTATGTTTAGGGTTACGTAGTTTATTTTTACTTCTAGTATTAAGGTCGTGGTTCACATTAATTTGTTGGTAAGAATATATATTTTCATGTACATTTTTTACTAATTTCAACAAATACAATCCTGGCAATGTAAGAATACCAAGTTCTTTAAATGTTCTTCTGCTAGATTCTCTTAAGTTCATGCCCATCTTGACTCTTATCATTTTCTTTTGGACTCTAAATATTTTTTCCCAGTGATTTGGACGTCCATACATAGTTATTCCATAGCGTAATATGGATTCAAAATTAAGTACGCAAAATACAGCACTAACTTAATTCTCCTGCTCGCTATATGAGTCAGACAAGACATTTTAAAAATTGCCTTGTTAAGCCTCAAAGTAATATATTCTATGTGCGCTTTCCATTTGAGTGTTGAGTCAAAAACTAGACCAAGCAATTTCACATTCTGCTATCGCCCCATCGTACTTGTTTGCATCATTTACTACTATTTGAGTTTTAAACTGTATTATACTTGTTTTTCTTATTTAAATTTAGCCCATTAGCTGCAAACCACTCATCTAACATTTCTATCAGATCACTCATCGCTTGCTCCACTTCACTTATTGTCTGTCTGGTTACATGTGCAGTAGTGTCATCAGCGTACATCAGTATCTTTTCTTTGCACAGGAAAGGGAGGTCATTAATGTATATCAAGAACAGCAAAGGACCGAGAACAGATCCCTGTGGAACACCATGAGGGACTACTTTCCATTCTGAGTTTATTTTTACATTATTCAATGTTACTGTTGTCCGTTGTTTTCTATTCTGGAGGTAAGAACCAAGCCATCTCAAACAGTGTCATTTGATTCCGAAACATTCGAGTTTTGCTAGCAAAATATCATGTCTCACACAATCGAAAGCATTAGACAAGTCACATATCAACCCAAGGCTAACATTTGAATCGTCTGATGATTTAAGGATATTATTTGTCAAGTCGATCAAAGCACTATTTGTCGATTTTTTGCTTCTGAAACCATGCTGACTTAGTGAAAACATGTCATTTATCTTAAAGTATTTTATTAACTCTTCTTTTACCACAGATTGGAAGATTTTTGAAAAAGTTGGCTGCAAGCATATCACCTCTTCACCTCCCTTAAATTACCATATTTAAGGGCTTATATTACCATATTTTAATTTTTTTGGGAATTTCCCTGTTAGCAGAGATTGATTAAATATTCTCGGTAATGGGTCCAATATAGTATTTTTACAGTGTTTTACTAACCACATTGATATCTCATCCCAGCCACAGGACTTTTTGGGCTTTGCTTCGTCAATAATTTTGCTGACTTGTGCAGGAGTCACTATTTGAAAATCAAACTCAGTCGCAATATTTACTGTTTCAAGTGAATTTATAACTTCATCGCAATACTTATGGAGGGGCTGACTGCAAGTTTTTCAGTGACGTTAATAAAGTGAGAATTAACCACTTCACTGACATTTGCACGTAAGTTCTCAAATATTTTAATCAACACATGCTCTTATTTGTTAGATTTTTTGCCAATCCTAAATCATGTTTTATGATCTCCCAACTTGCCCAACTCTCTATGTAGCTTCATTTGCCCACTTTTTTGCTTGATTCACAACTTTTTTGAAAATATTTCTGTTTTTTTTTTTTTGTAATGGTTCTCTTTTTGTTTATCTTTAGATCTCTTAACTTCATTGTAGAGTAATCGTTTCTTATTACTTGATACTATTATCCCTTTAGTTATCCATTTAATATATTAATTTGTTTTATTCTTACTTGCTTTCAAAGGGAATGCCTTCCAAAAAGCTCCATGAAACATGAAAGAAAGGCGTTGTAGTTCTCATCCACCGAAGCAAACTCATTAAAATTCCACTTTATACTCTTCAGTAAAAAATCAAAAGTCTGATAAGAGTGATCATAGATAATTCTTTTTTTAACTTCTTGGTGATTCTCCACTCGCTCGTCTTTTTTTGATGGTAACGAAATGAAAAGGGCCTTATGGTCAGATAGACCGAGGCTATTCTAAATAGTGACTGCAAACATGAGTGTATTTTTGTTCATGACAAAAGAGTTCGTGCATAATTTTAAACAGACAAACCATTTAAAATTCAATATACCGGTTATCCGATACTTCGGTATTTTTCTTTCGATATTATCGTTATATCGATATTTGGTTTACGATATATTGATAATTACGATATATTGAAATTATTTGCCATCCCTAGTATAGTATTTTTATAAACGCTGTATGATTATTAAAGATCCAACTTAGTGAAATTAATAACTAAGTTGAAATTATGACATTCAACATTAAAATAATCAAGAATGAAATTCAAAGTTTAACATATTTAACTGTAAAAAGATATAAAAATACTACATGTAAAAAAATCATATTCTACATGTAATACTAGAACAGTTCTTCACCTGTCAAATCAAAATTCAAATGTTACGACACAATCATTATAACGAACCAAATCGTTAAAATAGAAACACTTGTTTTTGGCGTTTTCGTGAAGTGAAACGCGACTCCTTAAGTGAAGGAACCGACAAGTGTAGGGAGCCAACAAGCTTATAGGGGAAACAGTTTACACTCAGGGGTGGGTTAAATTGGGACCAGTTAGGACAAGAAGGTCACTTCAAAATGTCTGTGATGTCTCTGGGGGAGACTGAAGCTGGCAACGTGACAAATTTACTGTCACTGTGTTCTGATTTACCGAATTTTACTTTTATAGTTTTCAACCCTGAAAATTTAACAAATTATTTAAATTTTGATATGATTTATTTATTAATGCAAAATGCAAAATCTATAATTTATTACAGATATTACAGAGAGCGGATAGAAAAGTAGGGTCACATTGAATAGTGCGCTAAATATGTGTCGAGTAATTATTCTTCAGTTTGCAATGCCGATGGCAGAATCAGCACCTTTTCCATCTCTCCCTTTATTCCCTCAAATCCTCAAGGATAAACTTGTAAATATTACAACATGTGTATAAAGATGTACATTATTTGTAATCTATTTATAACTGCCACTGAAGCATTTGTTGCGACCTTTGTTTCTTTCTTATTTGTGGTGATACACAAACTCTCACTGAATTATCTCATGTCTAAGGAGTTAAGGAGGTACATTCCACAGACTGACAGACCAAAGCCTCACGTCTAATACAACGTTATACCACGTTATTTACTGCAGTTAATTCAGCCACATTCCTGGCGAGCGTGGACTGTACCCCTTGAAACATCAGTGTGAGGACTGTACTATGAGATGTGGTTTGGTAACACTGAAATGAAACATTTATGCTGATTTATTCGTTTTGGAGAGTATTTTAGTAAACTCACTTTGACTCAAACTGTCACGTTGTATAATATATTTCATTTAACGAAGGAATTTGATGTTTTAAGTCAATGCTATAACAGAGGTATAGTCATAATTTTAATGTCCTAGCTTTGAATAGTTAATTTATAAATCATTATTTATAAGTTAACATCCGGCGTGGTGCCTCACTGGCTTAGGATTCGGACTGAGGGAGACATTTCCAAGGTTTGAGTTCCCACTGAGCCAACGGTCTGTACTTCAATCGTTGAATAAAGTTCACGCACAGACCTGCAGGCCCATCTGAACTGACGACTGAATTTTTAATAAACAAACACTAAAATAAATTGTATATTTGTCATTTCAAATGTTTGTGATAAGAGTGAGTCAGTACGAAATGATATTAAGACTGTCTTTTATAGTGGTTAAATTTATTCTCTAACAGTAGTATCAGATTCAAATCCCTTCCTGCATTCTGTATGTTGTCTTCAGCTAGTTAATATATCTCTGATTTTTAGGATGAGACACACCAATCCTCTAAAATTAACCAATAACTTTTTTTGTTTGTTTGTTTTTTTTTTTTTATTATTTTTGTGTGATATATTTCTTTAGCTTTAGCCAGAATACTTGAACTTGGATTAACTAAAATAAATAAAAAACACACAAAATTATTTTTATAAATTAAATGGTACGGAGATTCTATAGGAATATTACAGGAGATATGAACTGGCCAAATTGTTTTTTCTTTCAGATTATCGATTAAGTGGAAACATTAAATTGTCAATGGCTGTACAAAAATGCAGTAGAAAATTTTATTACTCTCAATATTTCAATTTAGAAAACCTGTTTGTTATTGGAACAGGATCAAAATTCTAAAAGAGGATACAGTTTTTTTCACCCAATAAATAGCTCTAAAAGACATATATACTTTCCCTCTACACTGTTTATATAATTTAATGAAAAGTAACTATAAGATGTACTATCCATTTAACATTTTATGTGCTGTAAGCTACGTTCTAATACATATTCTTAAACAATGTTTTTACCACAGGTTAAAAAATGCTCCAAGTTATAATAAATAAATTGAACAACTCGATTTATGGCATGAATGAATTTACAGAAACACAATTTAATTAATCAGCAAACACAATTGAACCTAATCATCTGTCAGATTCTTATGTACGTAATGTAATTGAATTAGGCTACTTACATTCATGTCGAAAAAGAGAATAATACATGTGATTTAAATCTACGACTAAAGTATTTTATTGTGTTTAAATATTGTTAGAAAACAGGAAGGATCTTATCAGATAAAGTTTTAATGTTAAATCTCAAATTTGTGTTAGGAAACCAACGTGGCAGTTCTCAAAGAATGTATTTTACTTAAATTCAACTGAAAAGAAATTGAGAAACTCTAAAATTAAACAATCAATTTCAAAAACTATTATTGATTATGCAAGTTTGTTTCAATTTTCACTAAGTGGTGCTCACACTTTTAACCACATAGAGCAGGAGACATTTCGTATTTACATTTTCGAATGGGGGAGCTGCGCTCGGGGATCACATCTCAAAATTCTCATTTCACTCTGACATCAATGGTTATGCTTTTCTGCTCTATATTTTTAGTTTGTTGTGCACTTTCATATAATTTATCTGAGAGAACTGTAGACTTCTTGCATAGTTAATTCTTTCTTAAATAACGCCAGAAGTGTACTTACTAAATTTTAAATATTAAAGATAATGAAACCTTTTAATGTATAAATTTAATACTAATTTACAGTAAAAATACAAAAAAGTGCATTAAATTTATTATAAAATGGTTTTACGTTGGTTTCCTGAAAATTCTACAGAAAATTTTGATATTAGGAGGATTACGTTTATAAATGAAAATTAATTTGACTCATTGATTCAAGTTCAGTGGTAAATATAAGTGTTTGGTGGTGAAAATTATGTACGTTTAATTTAAGAGTGATTTTAAATAAATGAATCAAATTAATTATTCAGATCTAAAAATAATGTACAATGATACACACTCTTCTAAAGAATTTTCAAGAAATCAACCCAAGCCAATAGTACACCATATGTAACACTTCTAACCATCCTCTCTCTCACATTTATTTGTAAGTTAGTTTATGTAAACCTATTTTTTCAAAAGAGTAGAGAGATTAAAAAAATATATTTATTCAAATTTAAATACATTGATTTCCTTGTAATATACTTATAAATATAATAGCGTCGTTGCTCTAAGAAGCTGATTTATTATTTATATAATCATAAACGTATTGGCTATAAAAAACTACTGTTAATTTTAAAAAGGCCTTGATTGCAAGTGGTAATAGAAGGTGCTTCTATACCTTGATTTTTTACATTTAAAATAAATAAAAAGTCGATGGATAAGGTCTACCTTTAATAGACTATAGCATTCAATCTCGAGGGAAATAAGAACTAATGGAGTAAAAGATTGTGGACGAGTGATAAATAGAGTATTCCAATGTAACAGCCGGCGAGGGGTGAGGGGTGAGGAATGGATACTAATGACAGCTGTCAGCTCTGGTTCTACTATTGAAAACTCATTTAATTACCTATCCACTGTAGTAAGACTTGGCAGTCTTTAAAGGACTATTATAGTTAGAGATGTAATTTTACAAACCGTAATAATTGAAGAAAACTGACTAAATTTTAGTATTAGAATTTAATATTTTCATATTACCTGTGGAGTAAAATTTTAGACACCAGATGTGTACATTCAACAAATATGTATTAAATGATAGCAGCCCTGATAATAAATATCATTCTTAAAATTAACAAGGTATGACAAACCTCAAATATTACAATACTATTCTTAACGGTAGTCATAAAACTGATAGTTAAACGTATATAGTGCACGTGCATGTGCGGTTCTGAGAGCTCTTTTTTCGAGATATGCGTATGTTTTATACTAAACATTAGGCCCTAAATGAGTGAGAAACAAACACTTAAAATGATCGGTTACTTTGTATGACTAATAAACCCTAATAACGCAAAGGCAGATTGAAAAAAGTGCATACCTGATAAAAGAAAGGTTTAGTCATTTGAATATAAAGTTGAAAAAATACTATTCAATTTTTTACTGTCTATTCAATTTAACACAAAAAAATTTGATTACATTAAAATCTTATTCTATCTACATTTTACATATTTTAAAACTCGCACTAGGAAAAAATATTTACTTGTGACATTGCAATTTTAAATTATCACTAAGGAACTGTTTTTGAAATTTAATTTGATGTAAGGTTGCTTTGTTCAATAGCTAATTTTACACAGTTCACCATGTTAGATTAGTTACTTATTAAATAGAGTTCACCTCCTTTCATTTGAGTTGTTCTTTTGGCCTGAAATACCATTTTGGTTAGGTAGAGGTATTCAATTCAGCACCATAATAAAATATGAAGCACCATATCAATATAAAATAGTGTTGTAAATTCTTTGTTCAATCAATGTCACTAAATAAAAGAATGCTCACTCTCTATAACAAAAAATTTAAAAGTAAAATTATAAATACGTTTTATTGTGTGTAAATACTGTAATAAATTAAAACAATTTCGTAAATATTTGGCGAATCTTTAATAGAATACATTGATATCCATTGTCCCACACCCTCGCAGGACATAGGTTCCAGACTGAGATAAACTGCAGGCGCCTGTTTACAGATCTCATCAGCAGCTGACCCTTGGATAAAGGGTATTTTCTCGACACGGGTAGGGTTAGATTACAATAAAATATAATATTCAAAATGTTTTCCTATTCAAAAACTTCATGACAGAATCATATCACCAACTGCTTGATGATCATTTCTTCTGTTACTCCAAACTTGATACAAATATCTCAATACCGCCCGCTTCGCCGGATACAAATATTGAGTTTGTAGATGTGTAATCAAAATATAAGTAAAAATTTCAACAAATTCAGGAACATTAAAAAATTACTCAAAGTAAATCAAACTAAATATTTTGTTTTTGAAAAACAATCAATTATTTAATCTAATATCTAATCTATAACTGCTTATGCTATGAATAAATTACGACAGTACTCAATTATTTTTAATTTTAAAAGTTTAATCTACCACAATTTTATTTATTTTGTTTTCATTCAACAGCTATTAATCAAATAAATCAAATAACCAATATAGCTCCATAAGAATACATTGGCCATTTTTGAGGCCAGTGGAATGGAGTCCTGAGGTCGAAGAGGAAAATCCTTTCTTAGAGAGCCTCTAGGGGCCAAGATAAACCTATGTACAATATTTCAATTCAATTGGGTGTATAGTTTTGGACCATATTACTACTTTTATAATATTGATAAGTGGTAAATGGCTTTTATATAACTCTGATGGCTTTTAAGATATTCATATAAGATGTCTTGAATCCCTTTTATATAATTTTAATGGCTTTTTAAATGTTCTGATTTAAATCGGTTTGTTCTCTTAGATAAAAGAGTTTCAAAGTATAGAGAAATCTGTAAGCCTACTTTTAAAGGTCACAAATTACTGTAGTTGACTCTGAATCAGTGAGATATTGGGTTTCTCGCAATATTTAGCTGTTTTCTATGAACTGGCTAATGAATTTGGTCAAATTAAATTGTACATTTTCTGATTAAAATCAGTTTGTTCTCAACGATAAAAAAGTTTCAAAGTCTGGAGACATCTTTAAGAGGGCACAAAGTTACTATATTTGACTCTGAATCAATAAAATATTGTGTTTCTCACCATGTTTAGCCACGTCCTATGATATGGCTATGTATGCTTTAAAACTACATTGTTAACTTTCCGATTTAAAACAGTTTGTTCTCCTAGATAACAAAGTTACATAGTCTAGAAAAATCTGTAAGTCTATTTTTGAGGGTTCAAAGTACGGTAATTGACTCTGAATCAGTGAAATATCGTGTTTCTAGCCATGTTTAGCCATAACATATGACCTGGCTATACATGTGTTCAGATTGAATTGTATATTTCCCCATTGAATACAGTATGTTCTCCTAGATTAGAAAGTTTCACAGTCTAGAAAAATCTGTAAGTCTACTCTTAGAGGCCTTAAATTAACCAATTTGATTTACACGCACAAATTGAACATCTAGATCTAAGGATGAAGGAGGTGAGATAGAGCAAAAAAACATAGGGCCAAAGTTGTAGGGGAAAAAAAGCTCCAGAATGTTAGTTTTGCTGTAGAACCATTCATTTAGCCGCTACAGTCCAAATAGAGAAACGCTGTTTTTGGCATTAAAGCAGCCTTTTTTGCACTAAAACGGCTGCCACCTTAGATTTATCAAGAGTTTTTTCAAAATCCCTTCTTATTACACATCTACAACATAAGACCTTTGACTCTACAAAATTTCAGCCTCGTAGGCTTAGTACTTTTTTAGTTGTAACTGATAAGTGATAGCGATAAGTGATTGATTCAGTGGATTTGCCTTTTTATAGGTATAGATAGAAAAACAGTTTTAAGTTTACTTTGATCATTTTCTAATTATAAATTTTATAAGTTACTAATATAATGGTATAACAATACACATTATTGTCACTTCGTTTGATCCATATCCATGACAAGCACGACGCTAGCGATCCTAGCGGCCAGCCAGCAGCAGTGTGTATTTCTTCACATTCTAGAACTATAGCACACACAACACTGTTAATTAAAACAAACTCTTTTATGAGATAAAAACCAAAATATTAAAATAAAAAAGGAAGTAAGTGAATGTCAAATGACTGAAGATCTGTTTTCGTATATTTTTTGAATGTGGAAAACATTTCAAAATCCATTATGACTAAATATTTAATTACATAATACATTATTTGTACTTTAAATTTAAATATAACAGCATCTCTCATTACGGATATTTCGTGATGTTATACGGTAAGTTTTGTCATACATTCTAATAAAAACACCTGCAGCAATAAATCAGAATGTAAATTACATGAAATTACTGGACTTCAGAATACGTGAATTACCAGAGAAAATGTATGAGCCAGAATTGAAAAGCCACAAATAAAAGGGCTAAAGGTGTTCAAGATTGTGGGGTGGTGATAAATAGAACTCCATGTAAAGCTGCAGTCAGCGAGGGGTGTGAAGTGGGGAAGTTAATGGTCAACCCGGCAACAGCTGCCAACTTGGCCCTACTTTTAATAAATTCTTTGAATAATTTACTATGGTTATTCATTATTCAAGAGTGACAAATTTGGTTAGAACTTTGTTTTTCAACTAACAGAAAGCTTTACATAATTAACGTCGTCTGATCTTTATAAAGATCCATTTGTTAACAACCCAATAGTCAAGTCAACTAAGGGACCTTCAGATTAGCATGGAATCTGAACCTCATAGTATCGGTCTGATTTTCAGTTTACTAACAAGCATGATCCTCAGTTCTCTCCCCTTGACAACATCCGAACTCTGATAACTACTCATCATGGAAAACCTAGACTTCTCGTCTGTTGTCTGCGCCGATGGTAACCATTAAGTGAGCATAAGTTTGGTGTTAAGAGGATTGAGAACAAAATGTAATCACCTATAATCTCCACACCAATTAACTCCAATTAGAGATTGTGTGTTACAGAAGTACGCCATAGCCTCAGAAATTTATAAGAGGTGAGAAAATTGCCATGACTCTGATTATATATATAATATAGTGAAATACACTTCTGCACTAGTGTGAAAAAGTTCATTAAATTACTTATTCTGAAGATTTACCCCAAATACGAATAGCCTGATTGTAAGATCAATTAGAAACGCCAATAACAAGGCTTGCCGTTAAATATATGAAATCTTCAAATGTTAAATGAAAAAATAAGAAACAAAATTATAATGTTAACTTATGGTCCATTATAATTTACTTTTAATCATCATACAATGTTCACTATATTGATAACTTGGACCGTACAGTTGATATAGAACAGCATGATTCTACCATTGATGGCCTGTTGACGAGTAATATTGTAATATTTTATAAATACATCGACTACCCAGCGCCGGTTTGTCAATTTGGGAAACGACAACCTCAAACGAACCGATGGCCAAGGCGTTTAACATAACTAACACACCCTCCAAACATTCCACAGACTGCCACCCTACTTAACTCTCCCACGTCTAATACAAACGTGTCTCTCCGTTATTTGCCGTCATTATTTCCACCCTATTCCCAACAGCAGTCTTGGAGTGTGCTCCTTAGATATGTCGGTGTATGAGCTATTATCGATTATGTGTTGGGCAATAGAGGGCAAGAAAACAAAATAAAAATTTCCCTAATTTACGTTACAGGTCACTAATCTAGGAATTAACATAGTTGGTGAGATAGGGCGTAAGCAAAAATACACGAGAAAACATGTTAACTTGCACAACAAAGGAAAATATAAAAACCCAAAGTAACACAAAATTGTCAATACCATTATGACTTCTATCAGGTGAGAGTGAAGCCATAAGAAACTCTTCATTTACTATTTATAATATATTTTCTAAAGCGTTCATTTCTGACTCATCTGTGCAACCAATAGTGTAAATATATGCGGTTTCCAACCACCTCTTGTGTTTAATGAAAACCAACTTCAGAGAGACAAGAATCTTGTTCGTTATTGGCAATTAATCATTTTGTATATTGAATACTTGAAGTATGTCATCATAGAGTTAGGTAGACTTCACTTTGAAAGCCATACCACAGAAATATGAATTGAAAAAATTAATAAATACGAATTTACTAAGCGAGCGTTTTTAACACTTATTAGAGTTTGCTCTGATATTAAATCAGGTTTGGATTAATATCAATACAAATATATTACTACTAAAAGTTAAATCCTTCAGTAATGACCTAGACAAGGTGTATTTGACAAGGTGTATTTGACAAGGTGTATTTGACAAGGTGTATTTGCAATATTTACATCACCAACCGTTTCGCACATGCTGTGATGTAAATATTGCAAGTACAACTTAACGCGGTCGTTACTGGGAGCGTTAGTTTTTAGTTATGAGACTGGCCGCATTGACATCCTGCAATTATACTCCTCCCATCCCAGGAGGAGGGAAGGGGCTGAGTGTCTTTGTGTGAGTGACTCGTGGTCAGACGACCAGCCAGCGCTGCGAATGGAATTGAGTTGTGCCACCCTAATGCCGGCCGAACAACATTAAGCCTGCGAATTAAGACAAATATATTACCTTTTCATACGAAATTTTTGTAGGTATAAGATAAAACTTGTTATAAGTATATTTTGAACTTTTTACCTAAGTTAAAATCTGTATTTTTAGTTCACACAACATTTGTACATACAAAAACATTAATCGTTAACTAAAATATCTTTAAAATATACTGTAGTTCCCTTTGAGATGCTGATTTATATAATTTGACTGTATTGGCAATGTGCAACCACCCGTTAACTCACCCTCAACTATCCGTCTCCAGTTATTGGATATGAGCCCCAAGAAGCAGACCGTGAGTGCCCTTGGGGTTGAAGTAGCCTATAGCTACACTGAAGAGCATTATGAGGTACGACAATGCTGATTCGACATTTCGATAATATTGTGTTCCAAAACTGTACACTTAATTTTTGTTAGAGTTTTTTGTGTTTTTTAAGGTACTAACTTATAAAATATAAAAAAAACCTAATGTGTATATGTTTGTTTAAGTTGATCGAACATATAGGACTCAGATACGGTTTGCACTATATTTGAGGTACTTTAGGCAGGAAAATTCGATTTTCAAACACAATAGCTAAGAAAGTGGAAGCAGACGATTAATAATTTGAAAATTTATTAAATTTAACATATATTTTAGGTGTTTGTAAATAAATAAATATTGATGTGATAAGTTTTTAGTATTCATTTCACCCTTTCACACCATTGGGTAGTCAACAACGAAGACAGTTCCTGTAGTCAGCGTACAGGTTGTATAGGGAAGAGAGCTTAGTATCAGGCTTGCCAATTAGCTGAAAATCGGACCAATACTACGTGGTTCAGATTCCACGTAAAGATGTAGGTCCCTTAGTTGCCCTGGCTATTGGGCTATTAATAAATTGTTACTTTTGAGGAAGAGTTGAACTTAGTTTATAACCATACTACACAGGTTATCTCCACTCATCCTACACTCATTTAATAATTCATATTCGTCTTAAGATACGCAGAAAATTGTGTCGGTGTTTCCATTGTAGGAATAAAAAGTATAAAAAAACAATGTCCTGTGATTGTGCTATGTCCAATATTTTGTGCTATGTCGAAGCCAAATCTGTTTAATGTTTGTTTAATATTATAGTGTAGTCTTTGTAACTACCTAAGGTTGACTAATCCTTAGAGATTACGTTTTGTTTATAGACCAATCCCCTGGGAAACTAAGAAATTACTGATCCATACATAATTATTAATATAATTTTCAGTCAACTGGTAGGCCTGATTCCCAGTTTTAGAAAAAATCTTCGAATCCTTCACTTCAGCCAACGTGACCTTCCAGACATCTCCAATACTTCTGATGCCGATGGCAACCATTGAGCACGTTAAATCATTACAAGCACTTAGAACGTAACGAACTATTTGCAATCACTCCAACACTCAGCCCCCTTTCATCCGGGTAGCACCTAAAAGGTTTGAAATTATGAACTCAAATTCATCGGTTGGAAATAACTGTATAAAGCAGCGGTAGTGCATTTATGAACTCCTTTAGATTTCTAAGTTGAGGTGGATGTAGAAATCATCAATTGGCTTTTCGGTTCATAGCAACTATTTGAAAACACGCTTTCAGTACTTGACTTGCAAGATTCAGAATCATCGTTCCTCATCAAGGTAGCTGTAGAACGGAGCAGGCTTTTTAGCGTGTTCGGACCACTGTAATTAACGCAACCTAGCACATTTTAAAGTTTTTTTTTTATGGTAATTAAGAACCCAATAAATACTACACTTGATATAAAGAGTATGGCGTCTCTTTAATGAAAGCTTTGGACTATGGATAGCTGACGGTCTATGGTTCCAATCCTCAGCTATGCTGACGGCTTATAGGTACTTCACTCTGGAATAAAGTTCACGCACATGTTTGTGTCCGATATGAAAGAGTGAGTAAAATGTCATAAACAATTAATACATTTATGTGACTTTACAATTTTTTAATGCCGTTTAATACTCTGATGATCGCGGCAGAAAGAGGAGGAATCGGGGTAATAACGTAAAAAATACGGTACTCCTTAAGGGTCTATTTATTATCCTGTACCAACAATTTTATTTCAAGGCCGTTAGAATATTTTTAAAAGAAAGAGTAAATTTAGAAGAAAAAAACGTCATTTGTTAGTGTAATATGTCTAGAAATATGAAAAATTAGGACTGAAATCTATTAATAAACAATGATAAAAAATACATCAAAGAGATCCTTCCTCCAACACCCTCGCAGGACATAGGTTCCAGACTGAGATAAGCTACAGGCGCCTGCTTACAGATCACATCAGTAGCTGACCCTCGGATAAATGGTCTCGACATGGGTAAGGTTAGACTGGGGTGTAATTTCTTTTATCCCCACTTTATATTGAACAAATTCACTTTCAAGAGCAGTATACATGTATCTATCACTTCAAAACTAACCCTTCATCTACCTAATCTTATATATCAATTTAAAAAAATAGGAACATTTAAAAATATAAATCATATCAAGATGACGAAAATCGTGTATTTATAAATAAATAAATTTAGCTTTTATTTATACTTTTACTTTAAATCAGGTCAAACTACCATCTAACTTTAAAATTTACATTTAAAAAGTGTATTATAGTGTATGAATGATTAAAAATATATTAGAAGTCCGACAAGTAAATTATTACAATGTAATTTCTTGAATACATTGAAAAAAAAAATAGAATCTAATAATTCACCAGCCGTATTTATTTTAGGCACAATAATTAAAGACTCTGAAAGAAGCTGATTATCAAAATAAATTCTTTCCCTCATATTACTTTTTAGTTCCTTAAAAACTCGGCCAACCCCGGCCAAATTTGTATTATTGGTACTTACTGTAATGGGATGATAAATGCCTGGAATGACTCAGTAAATCCACAGTATTTCTACTCCTAATCCGTTGATCTAATCAGGGATGACTTGAAATTTACGAATCAATTGAAAATGTTTAGGAAGAAGTTAGTATTTGAATTAAATTTGAGTTACTGTTTGATGACGCACTTCTGTATCCGATTGTTTACACTATCTTTCGTTGTTAATTATATATTATAAATTACGTTTATATTCGGAATGTGTGGACTTAAACAACAATGTTTTTATTAATATGTTAGTATAAATAAAATCAAAATAAAATAAAGGAATCCATGCTCAACAACACTATTTAAAACTCTTTATACATAAACCTCAAAATGCAGATCTAAATTATTTCAGGCATTGTCACAACCACTTCAACATATTGCAAAGATCTCAAAATTCAAATCTTAAGTAAAAGATTTTTTTATCCAACGCGGTTTCTATGATGTGGATAGTTTTATTCAATACAGTAAAACCAAACCCTTAGGCCTAGATTTGTAGGTTTGTTTTTCGTATTATAAAGACTAAACTGGTTATTCTTGGTTCTATTAGAACAAAACAAACCTTATTGACATGTCCAACGCCTGCCTCAAGGACTACGGACGGTACAAGGAAATATGCAAGTAAGTATAAATGTTAAGACATTTTTACAACAATACTACAAACTAATAAACAGCTATGATGAACTATAAAACTTATTTTTTTTTACTTTTTTTAATTGTAACACTGGGTAATATATCATTGTCTGTCTGAAACACCATTTTTGTACAGTTTAAATAGCGAACTGTTTAAATAAAATAATAATTCAAGTAAGTTTATGAATTTTGAATATAATATATCACGCAAGGAAATGTTATCTTTTTCACCCTGTATTTTTATCCAATCGAACCCTCCACGATTAAATAGTCTGAAAAATGGATAGTGTAGCCTACAAATACGAATAAATCTTCGAAAATTACGCTCAGTAAGAGTGTACAAAAATCAGATCATTACCAAGTGATCGCAGTTTACTTTAATTTCAGTCTTGAAGAACTGATAAATTTTATAGTAGAGAAAAAAACTTTCCACTCAAGTGCCTTGCCCTTATTCAGTAGGAGAGGTCTTAAGATTCCATCAAATTCTGTGCGATGTCTTGGGGGAGACAAATGAACCCCGCAATGCGACAAAGGTGCAGTCATTGTTTGCCGATGTGCTGATCTCCCCAACATTTATCTGAGTTACCTTGAAGAATTTGTTTGACACTTGGTGAGTTTGTTATCAAATACAAATGTTTATTTTAGATACTTATAGAAATGTTGCTTATAAATCAAGGTGTGACTTACAAAAAAATATTTATAAATAGATAAATTTAATAATGTTATCGATGTATTAAATAAAATATAGATTCTATGTGAAATAAAATACTGTACTTAAATGGTGATTTTATTAGTTGGAACTAGCCATTTTCACATTATGTTAGATTATATAGCATTGATAACTTATCGCTAATATACGAGCAGTGTAATATATTATTAATATCCACTACTTAACTTCTCAAAGAACCACACATTTAATTGTTTTTTTATAGTATTAAACATAATGTTAAATAATTTAAATATTCTAAGTTTTAACTTTCATTAGTTTTGTTCAATTTAATATAGAATTGCATGAATAGAAAAAACAAACATTTTTTACATATTATGCGGGCAGTTCCATTGTTTTTAGAAAACCCGATTAAATTTTATAATGAATAGAGTAATAAGTACCACGCTAGTCTTCAGTTAGTCATCTAGGAATGGTCTGTTTCTGTGCTCCACTGCATTGTTATACTTGACTGTTTAAAATGTTTAGTCATAATTTTAGACTTAAGTTTTTTAATACAGACCTATATATTAATGTTTAAATTTAATGTTCAGACAGGTTTTTAATAGTCCATTTTAATATAAACTAAAAACAATTATTGAAGATTTTTGTGGGTAATGTATTGGTTAGAGAAACAAGAAGACTGCCCAGTCCTATGGATCCCGTGAAGCCTGGTTTTGGTGAAATTAGTTCCTGTCCGGTTTTCACAGGTATCGCCTCTCTCTCTCTCTCTCTCTCTCTCTCTCTCTCTCTCTCTCTCTCTCTCTCTCTCTCTCTCTCTCTCTCTCTCTCTCTCTCTCTCTCTCTCTCTCTCTCTCTCTCTCTCTCTCTCTCTCTCTCTCTCTCTCTCTCTCTCTCTCTCTCTCTCTCTCTCTCTCTCTCTCTCTCTCTCTCTCTCTCTCTCTCTCTCTCTCTCTCTCTCTCTCTCTCTCTCTCTCTCTCTCTCTCTCTCTCTCTCTCTCTCTCTCTCTCTCTCTCTCTCTCTCTCTCTCTCTCTCTCTCTCTCTCTCTCTCTCTCTCTCTCTCTCTCTCTCTCTCTCTCTCTCTCTCTCTCTCTCTCTCTCTCTCTCTCTCTCTCTCTCTCTCTCTCTCTCTCTCTCTCTCTCTCTCTCTCTCTCTCTCTCTCTCTCTCTCTCTCTCTCTCTCTCTCTCTCTCTCTCTCTCTCTCTCTCTCTCTCTCTCTCTCTCTCTCTCTCTCTCTCTCTCTCTCTCTCTCTCTCTCTCTCTCTCTCTCTCTCTCTCTCTCTCTCTCTCTCTCTCTCTCTCTCTCTCTCTCTCTCTCTCTCTCTCTCTCTCTCTCTCTCTCTCTCTCTCTCTCTCTCTCTCTCTCTCTCTCTCTCTCTCTCTCTCTCTCTCTCTCTCTCTCTCTCTCTCTCTCTCTCTCTCTCTCTCTCTCTCTCTCTCTCTCTCTCTCTCTCTCTCTCTCTCTCTCTCTCTCTCTCTCTCTCTCTCTCTCTCTCTCTCTCTCTCTCTCTCTCTCTCTCTCTCTCTCTCTCTCTCTCTCTCTCTCTCTCTCTCTCTCTCTCTCTCTCTCTCTCTCTCTCTCTCTCTCTCTCTCTCTCTCTCTCTCTCTCTCTCTCTCTCTCTCTCTCTCTCTCTCTCTCTCTCTCTCTCTCTCTCTCTCTCTCTCTCTCTCTCTCTCTCTCTCTCTCTCTCTCTCTCTCTCTCTCTCTCTCTCTCTCTCTCTCTCTCTCTCTCTCTCTCTCTCTCTCTCTCTCTCTCTCTCTCTCTCTCTCTCTCTCTCTCTCTCTCTCTCTCTCTCTCTCTCTCTCTCTCTCTCTCTCTCTCTCTCTCTCTCTCTCTCTCTCTCTCTCTCTCTCTCTCTCTCTCTCTCTCTCTCTCTCTCTCTCTCTCTCTCTCTCTCTCTCTCTCTCTCTCTCTCTCTCTCTCTCTCTCTCTCTCTCTCTCTCTCTCTCTCTCTCTCTCTCTCTCTCTCTCTCTCTCTCTCTCTCTCTCTCTCTCTCTCTCTCTCTCTCTCTCTCTCTCTCTCTCTCTCTCTCTCTCTCTCTCTCTCTCTCTCTCTCTCTCTCTCTCTCTCTCTCTCTCTCTCTCTCTCTCTCTCTCTCTCTCTCTCTCTCTCTCTCTCTCTCTCTCTCTCTCTCTCTCCCTCTCTCTCTCTCTCTCTCTCCTCTCTCTCTCTCTCTCTCTCTCTCTCTCTCTCTCTCTCTCTCTCTCTCTCTCTCTCTCTCTCTCACTCTCTCACTCTCTCTCTCTCTCTCACTCACTCACTCACTCACTCACTCACTCACTCACTCACTCACTCACTCACTCACTCACTCACTCACTCACTCACTCACTCACTCACTCACTCACTCACTCACTCACTCACTCACTCACTCACTCACTCACTCACTCACTCACTCACTCACTCACTCACTCCAGGAAGTGACTAATACCTGAGATTACAGTCTAACGAATCACCGTTAGATAGCAGCATATGCGCTAGTCTATAGAAAATGGTATTTCTAATTTAATAAGTATTTTAAAGATTATTTTCATACCTACCCAGTAACTTACTATATAAAAATAATATATGAATGTTCACATATCAAATACAAAACCAAAAACGTACTTTCATACTATACTTTTTAATTGAAATATATTCCATTATCTGTATGTTTGTGTAAATAACACACAATTTTTTTATGTTTAGATAGAATAATATAACTAAAATTATATCAATATACGACATGTAATTTGTACTAAAATATCTTAATGAAAATTAAGAGTTATTTTATATTGTTGTAAGTACTATTTAAATGTTGGTTAAAAATTGTGGATATTAGTAATTTTTATATCTTTTTAGTTTATGCATATTCAAATGGTAAACTAAATAAAAATACTATGAACATAAATTAGTTAATGGCTATACAATTAAGTAACACTGCAATATAAATATTTATTAGTAAGTAAATAGTATAAATAATTTTAAATATCAACTAATATGTAAATATATCACATTATACTGTTGATTACTATTAAAAAGAACTATTATAATATAATATATACAATTCTTTGCACACTTATATCTTATATTTTAAATATTTTGATACAAAATAATTGAATTGTAGGTTAGATTAAATCAGTGTTTTTATCCATTAATACTCTGAAAATATCATTAAAAATGAAAAGTATCAAATGTTACTAAATAATAATGAATCATGAAAGACTAAATAGTAAAACTAAAAGAAGTGCAACTGTCTGAAGGGGTGAGAAATAGGGGGAGTTAATGGTCAATCCGGCAACAGCTGTCAACTTGGACCAAACTAAAAGAAGTGCAACTGTCTGAAGGGATGAGAAATAGGGGGAGTTAATGGTCAATCCGGCAACAGCTGTCAACTTGGACCAAACTAAAAGAAGTGCAACTGTCTGAAGGGATGAGAAATAGGGGGAGTTAATGGTCAATCCGGCAACAGCTGTCAACTTGGACCAAACTAAAAGAAGTGCAACTGTCTGAAGGGATGAGAAATAGGGGGAGTTAATGGTCAATCCGGCAACAGCTGTCAACTTGGACCAAACTAAAAGAAGTGCAACTGTCTGAAGGGGTGAGAAATAGGGGGAGTTAATGGTCAATCCGGCAACAGCTGTCAACTTGGACCAAACTAAAAGAAGTGCAACTGTCTGAAGGGGTGAGAAATAGGGGGAGTTAATGGTCAATCCGGCAACAGCTGTCAACTTGGACCAAACTAAAAGAAGTGCAACTGTCTGAAGGGATGAGAAATAGGGGGAGTTAATGGTCAATCCGGCAACAGCTGTCAACTTGGACCAAACTTTTGAATAGTTTCTTTGTATAATTTCCATTGTTCGTTGATTGTTCAAGTGTAGCAGATTCATTACAAATTAAATTTGCTCATTAAGCGAAGAAACATTTTTGAAACGAATTTATCTATTACCAACATTTTTAAAAAAATACACCTTTATCAGTATGGGTGATTAAAATAAGAAGATACAACGATAATATATTGATAGCAGTAATAATAACATTAAATGGAAATAGTTTTTAAAAAAAACCTTCTCATTAATTAAAAAAGACTTAATATTACAATCAGGCCTTAGCAATAAAACTAACAATAAAACAATAATATTAGACAACAATAATATATCCAACAAATAACAACAATTGTAAATCACAAGCTTGAACAAATAAGCATTGACAATATAGCAATACCCAATGAGACTAAATAAATGATATTAAGTAACGAAAACAATACAAAACCGCAGTACAACCTGAAGTAACTTATAGTAGTGAGACAATATTTAAGCTTCACCATAAAAATCAAACTGACAAAACACAAAAAATAGAAAGACGTGTAATCAGAACATGAATAAATAAAAAGCACTATACCGAAGAAGGCTGGAGACCAACACCAAACAAGGCAGTATATAAATAAATAGAAGCAGTAACGGGTTATATAAAAAAATAATATGTTACTGTGAACGCATTTAAGAATACCAGAAGATAGAATAACATAAAGAATAACTACAAGAACGTTTAGATAAAAAACAACAGCTTATTGGATTAAAGAAATATAAAAGGACATACAAGAACGTGTCCTAACAATAAATGATCTTATCTACAACACAGAAATAAACAAGAATCCTTTTTTATAAAAGGATATATAGAATGGTCAACACTATCAAATTCCTTTGTATATTCATCTTTATCGATAGAATCAATTACTGGGCCAATAAACGAGACAGTTGCTGTTGTCACTAGTTCACTGTTACAAAATCAATGTTGAATGGAATATATTAAATAATTGTGCTGTGAATGTCATAAATTTATAATGGGCAGCTTTTTCATAATTTTTTAGAATATTGTTAGTAAGATATAGGTCTATAATTTGAGAGGTCTCATATAATGTGATGAATATGTTGTATTTGTAACTGAAAGGTACACTAATATAGAGTTAAATGCATGTTAAAAAAATATTAAGACCAAGGTTTAATTTTCATCGTGAAAGTAATTTCTAAGTTCTAAGCCCAATAAACAATCCCTGACGTCATGACATTCACTGACGTCTATATTAGCATTGTCTACCAAACGTCGTATTTGGTCTAACAGGTCATAAATATACCGTACTCATCCCTGTGACGTTCCACCAATGGAAAATATTTATATTTACATTGTACTTCTTAAGTTGGGAGGTGCATTTATCAAGTGTTTAGCACATACCTCGACGTTACTTAATAAAATTGAATGAATGTAATATTGAAATAACTATCCTTAAACCTAAAAATAACACGTTTGCTTCCAATTTTATACGTGGCTTCAATATCTAAATTAACAATTATTGATCGGTCAGGCATGGTTATAAAATTAAAAAAAAGACATAAAATTACTCCAATATTTCTGAAAAATAGCTGTTATAGTTTGAAAGGAAATTTATGTAAAATATACGTAAAAACATTTATAATAAGTATAACAGTACTACTTATTATAAATGTCAAATTTATTTTGACTGGTGCTATTAATTAGGTTATTTATATTATTTTTCCTTAACGTTTTTTAACCAAATATAAACATATCTAGGAAGTAATGTTTCCATTGTGGGGGAACACACTTTAAATCTTAAAATAATTTCCCTTCCTATTTATATATTGATATATCATAAAAATATGAACTAACATATACTAATTTTCTACTTAAATAGTGATTTTAAAAACTGTAAAGTTCAAATTATACTCATTACCGTATATAAGAAACAAGAATTGTCTCATTTATTAAACATTTGTTTTGATTCCTGATTGTGTTACACAAAATTATGGAAAAAGTAAATAGAAGGCCTTGAGGATTACAGTGTGGACTGATAGAAAGACTAGAAGATGTTGACTATGCAGATGACCTGTGCCTTTTGTGTCATTAGTTAAATGACATGAAAAATAAACTAGATGAATTAAGAATAGAGGGGCGCAAGGTCGGGCTGAAAATAAATGAAAACAAGACCAAAGAAATGCGAATCAACTACAGAAGCAAAGAAGAACACTTTGTTAGGAACGAGAGAATTGAACAGGTTCTGGAGTTCCAGTATTTGGGAAGTGTCGTCTCTGATACAGAAGGAACTAAAGAGGATGTGGAAATAAGAATATGAAATACAAAAGGTATCTTTGCACAATTCCAGTCAATCTGGCAAACACAATAAATAAGAAGAAAAACAAAACTTAAAATGTTTAATAGTAATGTGAAATCCGTTCTTTTATACGGATGCCAAACATGGAATATTACAAAGTCCATAGTAAATAAATTACAAGTTTCTATCAACGAATGTTTAAGAAGATTTACTGTTTAAATTACTGAGAATTTACTGTTGGGATCCTGTTGGGGAGACGATAAAGATAAGGAAGTACGGTTGGATAGGGCACACTCTGAGAAGACCTGTAAATACCATAAGTAGAAAAGTGATAGACTGGAACCCGCAAGGAAAAAGGAAGAGAGGAAGACCCAGACAGACATGGCGAAAGACAGTGGAAAAAGACATTCAGCAAGAATGGATAACTGTGGAGAAATAAAGTGTTTGGCGCAGAACATAGTCCGGTGGAGGTGTTTCATACAGCCCTACGTCCCGCCAGGGATTGAAGGAAATAAGTCAAGTCGTGTAAGTCATATTGAAAGCTGGTATTACAGTAAGTGTGCGTTTTGTAACCAATAAAACAGAGCAAGTGAGCGTCACACAACTCACATTTATTACCACAAAAAGTATAAAGTGTGTTATTATGGTAATATTATCGAATATTGTGATGATGAATTTCGGTAAACCACATTCTCAGGCGTAGGGATTCCCGAAGAAATTAACTAACTATTATTTACTAATGAACAAACATCAAGAAATTTGACTCCAGATAACAGATTGGTCTGTTGTAGGGATGGAATGATTACGTCAACGGTTGCTCGTTGATGGCGATCAGATTTCAAGTAAACAAGACCAACGGCTATCTCAGATTGAAATTCCATTCCCGGGGAGATCTACAATTTCACTTAGTAAAAAACACTTACACATTAAATTATATGAGATTATGAAAAATGCTTACGACATATTTATATAAATATATTACTAGTTTATATTTAAGTAATTCAATATATTATATTGTGCAATACTGATGACATCAAGTTGCGTTCGAAAGACTTTATAGAATGTTTAGAAAGCCCAAAAAACTACTTACTTTCTGCAGTTAAATATTTATTTTTTACAGGGAGATTTGAAGTGGACAATCATTTCATTGGATTCCTTCAATCACCGATAAATATATCTGAGCTATATAACATTTGTTTTTAAATACAAAACCATTAATATAATAATTAAGTATGTTAATATTGAGTCTATGTAATAAGTGATTGATTTAAGTATTCTCAAATAAATTTTTTTTAAAGTAAGCTGTAATGCTTTGAAGTGTCATTAATTGTGTGGAGAATTGTAAATTTTTAACTAACACAGCTTTAAAATTAAATAATACAGGAAATGGGCCGATTTTATATAACACGTGACAAATATTCCTCAAGCATGCAATACAAAGGCAACCATTTGTGTGTGTGTGTGTTTTATATAACACGTGACAATTATTCCTCAAGCATGCAATACAAAGGCAACCATTTGTGTGTGTGTGTGTGTTTTATATAACACGTGACAAATATTCCTCAAGCATGCAATACAAAGGCAACCATTTGTGTGTGTGTGTGTTTTATATAACACGTGACAAATATTCCTCAAGCATGCAATACAAAGGCAACCATTTGTGTGTGTGTGTGTTTTATATAACACGTGACAAATATTCCTCAAGCATGCAATACAAAGGCAACCATTTGTGTGTGTGTGTTTTTTTTTTTGTTTTTTATTTAATACGAGACCTTTTTAAATCAGTAATCTTTAAATTCAAAAACGAAAAACTCTATGTTGCCTTCACTAATAAAACGTAGTGTGTAATAATGAAAAAAAACCTTCAAGGAAATACAAACAAATATTTATATTATATTTTGTGGTAAACCAGATAAAGGTTTCAAGTAAATGTTTTTAGTACTGACTGAATGTAAAAAGGGCATTCAATATAAGCGAAAAGATATATTCATTATGACATATTATAAAAATTAAATATGAAGAATTGGCAATAAAGAAGGCCATGAACTACTAAAATGAGATTATTTTACAAAATGGGTGACAATTTTTCTACAAATCCATAACACGTATATTATTCTAATTGGAAATTTAAACATTTAAAACTTAAAAGATTTCAAATTTAACTAAACTGTCCATGATACGTAATTTACTATAGTTGGACAACAAATTTAAATTAGAAGCATGCAATTTAAAGGAGAAAGGGATTTGATTGAATGAGCATTCATTGTCCACTGACAGATTCCAATAGTGTATTCTGAACTGCGTCACCACAACGATCTGTTTGTGTTTGGCGCAAACAAATCAAAGGTACACAAACAATCCTGAAACAATATAGTAGCAATATGATCCGCTTGTGGCGTTTACAATGTAACTTGTATCACTGCTGTAATACTGTTTATAACGTTGCAGCTGTATCTGGGTGGTTGTAATGAAATCTAAACTGATATCACTTTGGTACAAGCAAATTAAAGGTACACAAACAATCCTGAAACAATATAGTAGCAATATGATCCGCTTGTGGCGTTTACAATGTAACTTGTATCACTGCTGTAATACTGTTTACAACGTTGCAGCTGTATCTGGGTGGTTGTAATGAAATCTAAACTGATATCACTTTGGTACAAACAAATTAAAGGTACACAAACAATCCTGAAACAATATAGTAGCAATATGATCCGCTTGTGGCGTTTACAATGTAACTTGTATCACTGCTGTAATACTGTTTACAACGTTGCAGCTGTATCTGGGTGGTTGTAATGAAATCTAAACTGATATTACTTTAGTACAAACAAATTAAAGGTACACAAACAATCCTGAAACAATATAGTAGCAATATGATCCGCTTGTGGCGTTTACAATGTAACTTGTATCACTGCTGTAATACTGTTTACAACGTTGCAGCTGTATCTGGGTGGTTGTAATGAAATCAAAACTGATATCACTTTGGTACAAACAAATTAAAGGTACACAAACAATCCTGAAACAATATAGTAGCAATATGATCCGCTTGTGGCGTTTACAATGTAACTTGTATCACTGCTGTAATACTGTTTACAACATTGCAGCTGTATCTGGGTGGTTGTAATGAAATCTAAACTGATATTACTTTAGTACAAACAAATTAAAGGTACACAAACAATCCTGAAACAATATAGTAGCAATATGATCCGCTTGTGGCGTTTACAATGTAACTTGTATCACTGCTGTAATACTGTTTACAACGTTGCAGCTATATCTGGGTGGTTGTAATGAAATCAAAACTGATATCACTTTCGTACAAACAAGTTTTTTTATGTTTTACACTATGACAGAAATATAACGAAAATAAATCCGAAAGAAGCTTACGGGGTGTAATAGATTTCCCAAACACTCTGAACATTGCAAGACCACCAATGAATAACTTGCTTGTAACTAGGCATGACACATATGACATTAATTACTTTCGTATTAGTTACAGAAAAGTATTAGTTTAAAATATCTAATTTTAAGTATTAATAATATTTTTCTCAAAAAACTGTGATTCAATAAGACGAGCAACAGAAATATTTCTAGTTGTGATGTACTTGTAATGTTAATTTTTTTCTGTCATTCAGCATTTAGTCAGATAGGCCGAGAGCGAATGTTTGTTTATTTTTAGTTGCATAACCGTGTCACCAATCTGAAGAGGGTGTTTGGACATTAAATAATATTTCTGTAAACATTAATTTATGATTGCTCGTAATATTTATACTGTATATCAGGAATAATAAGAGATAACATTAACTTTTGCTTCCATATTATGATTTTTGTTCTTGGCAAAAGTTGGACATTGGTCTAGAACAAAAATTAAAATAATTGGTCTGTAATTTTTTGATTGGACATAATTTTTATATTTTTCTTCGTAAAAAATAAAGGGTTTCAACTCAGTTCCTAATAACTTAATAATTATATATGAAAGGTAAATTAAATTCATAAAATTGATATAATATCGACTATCTTATGAAACCAATGAACTAGGTATTTTGGAAAGATTTCAATTGATTGTAATTTTTTTTCTGTTGTCACTTTTTACAGTTGAAATTGGTCAATTTACCCCAGTCGGAATACAACTCTCATAGTATCAATTCAGTGGAGCATTGGGGGGGGGGAGGGGTTGCAGAAAAACTGGATCCGTGATATTGGCTCATTGTTGTTTCAGATTTGTTTGAGGCAAACATCAACATATAACATTCTTCGTACAGATTCTATACTCCCTATTAATATTACTCCGCGAGCAGCCTGGTCAATATATGTGTACGAAAACATTGTAAGTTTTAAGTTTTAGAGGGTGGGTTCTATAGTCAAAATAACATTATTTAACACATAATGGCCATTATTACATAAAATCACATGATTTTTAAAAAATTTTTAAAAATTAAAAAAATGCAGTTTTATTGAGGAAATACTCTAACTACAAAAAAATATTAAGATATATTTAAATTTGATTATGACAAGTTGTACGATTCTTATTATTAGTCTTATTAATTAGTTGTAACCTAAAGTTTAAATGTACATTTATATAAGTGAATATGGAAGTTAACAAACTATGTATCAGTTTATTTATCATTGATTCGTTGCTTCTCTAAATATTAAACATATTTTTATCCAAGCAAAAGTTGATTTTCAATGTTTCTACATTTTGTGTTGAATACTAAACGATAAATACATTTTTTTTTATGTAAACTTTTGTGTCTTGTTACTCTATCGTATTATTTGTCTGTAAATCTTAGAATCAGATAAGTAAAATTACTACTCAACTGTTTTTTTTTGTTTTTTTTTTTACGAAATAAAAAATCCACATTGAAGACAGCTGACTTGAAAAATTTGATTTCAAATCCTGTTAAGAAATTAGTTTTGCTCCTATATTAAATATAATAATAGATTAATCTAGTGTTGAATATTTTGTGTTTGTACTCGTTATACATAAAATATTATACTAAAATTACTTAACTATACAGAATTGTTAGAAGTTGTGTATAAATGTGAGAAAAAATATACTTTGATAAATTGTTTAAGGTAAACATCCTTGTTTGACTTTCTTCTAAAAACGCCATTAAAAAATGAAATCTAAAGTTAACAGATATTGAATATACATCCTTGGAGAAGGTGATTCAATGTAACCCTCAGGACGACAATTACTAAGACGTTTCCCGTTCTTATTTGCCATTAATAAACGCAGATCGTAGTTATATAATTGACTATGAGGGGTGAATGAGTGTCATGATTGTAGTTAGTCATTGTTACTAAATAAGTTTGACTATGCCATATAAAGAGCTATTTATTAATATACCAATAGCCAGGGCAACTAAGGGACCTATAGCTTTACGTGGAATCCGAACAACGTTGTATTGGTCTGAACTTCAGCTAACTGACAAGCCTGAGACTAAGTTATCTTCCCTACACAACATCCGAACACTGACTACCACCCAACACTTACAACCAAGACTTCTCTAGTAGTGCCCACGTCGATGGCAACCACTAAGCGGACGCCATATCAGTATTTAGAGAATAGAGTATATAACCTATCGCCTACAATCTCCTCAACACATTGTCCCCAAGTAGCTGGGTTACAGCACTGCGCCACCAGTGCTGACTTTTTAAATATGTTTAATGGATGTATGTATCCATTAAAATGATTTAGTGGATGTATGTATCCACTGATATAATGAAAAATCAGTTTAAACACATTTTTTCACTTAATGCCAGATAATTTATTTCACAAAAGTTGAAATTGTTATTAAAATGAACAGCCACGAAGCCTTTGAAATGTGGCAACAATGGAGTATTAATGACGCCACGGATGAAGTGGACAATGTACCGATGATTTCTCCCGGATTTAGCGACAAATGTAACTGCATGACGTCACTCCACTAACAATGGCACTTTGATTACTTTATCTACATCATAGTTTAATAATATGAAGTTTTGATCTTATAATAATAAATAATATTTTTGTGCATTAAGTGGGCCGTTTCGAAAATACTTAGTAATACTAACTAACTGAGTAATAGGTAATCTTTATTATCTATTAAAAAAATTAATTCAATTATTTAAATGCCTGTTTACCGATATTTAAAATCTACTTGGATTGTATTTAGTAAACATTTATTTGTTAGTTTTTTAATCATACCAGCAAATAAAATTAAAAATTAATAAACTCTGTTTCATTTTCAAAACATATAAAGAGCTGTAAAATTTGTATTAAAACTGATTAAAATTTAATAAACATTAAAATTAGGCCTATTCAAAATTCTCATTCATTATCGTCAACGTATGAATTAATTTCCTCTATATTATTAAATAATTTTCTTTTAATAACTTATTTATGTTTTTAAATTTATTATTATATTGTTTTGTTTATAACAAATAAATAAGTTTGTATTCCAGCATTGGTGAAAGGCCTTGCAAAAAACATAATTTACCGGTATTTTATTGAAAATCAAAAACTCAGTGTAAAGTATGAACTCTATTATTTAAATTCTATATAAAAAGTACAACGATACAAAAACTATCCAGAAGTTATTAGGTATATGCTGAGTGAAGTTATGAGGTATGACAATGTAACTATCAATGTTTGACGTATATTACAGCTTGTTTATTGTGAAGTTAAAGTACCTTACTAATAGGTTAGAATAACCACGTTGTAATATTAAAAAAAAAAAAAAAACTATTTATACAATGTTGAATCGGAGTTACGTGAATAAGTTTAACTTAACACTTCACGAAAACCCAATATTTTAAAGCGTATTTTTATTTAATAATCTGAATTGATTTGTAAAAATAAATTTCACTATGTTGAACCTTTTTGGTTCACTTACACTCAATCTACTCACAACGGAAGTCAAATTTCCAATCGGGTATTTGACCAATACAAATTAATTGGCGACCAATCCGAACAAAAAAAGGCTGAAGGGATTAATTGAAATTTGAGAGACCAACACCGGCCAAGCTGATCAGTGTTCGCCGAACGTTCTTTATTTTGGAGCCAAAAATCCTCTCCAATTTACAAAATGTGGTATTTTATCATGATTAAGTTTATGGTAAAAAGTTAATTATAATTAGATTATTTAATCAGCGTATTCCATTATTCAGCGATTATTAATAATTTATATGTGTATCAGTTTTATACTATTACGATATAAGTGAATGTCACAAAAATTAATTAAATTAGTCAAATACAGCACTTATGGCCGACATATTGCTTTTACAAAAGTTTATCTTCCTCAGACCAGAGAGAATCATGAAAGGGATTTCATTTATGAACAGCCTTCTGGTTTATGGAAGATAAATTTTGTTTACTTAAATCGATCGCCATAGCAATTGTACATTTTGTACTTATGTATTTTGTAATAAATTTGTGTTGTGCAGCATTCGCCTCTACAACAGACGCCAGTTTATAACGCTCATTTATACAGACACATAAAACCCCTTTTATAGGACAACTAGTGATATAAAAGAATGCCTAGCAGGTACAACGTAAATAGGTTAAGAGGAGTTACGGCTTCTTAAGTTTTAACACAACGTAATGCGCATGTGCTGCATTCATGGCGGGGAATGTGTTACTTGTGAACTTTACAACATTTTTAAAGGTAAACTAGTAAGCATCGAACAGAAGATAACAGTATTAAAACCAATAAATACGTATAAGATTTTGTTCCACAGTGAAGTAAAAAACACAATAATAACATTGCGAAAATAAATTCATTTCGCATGTTTTCAAAACTACCAAACTAATAAACGTTTAAAAATACCCCAATAAACAACGTCGTAATAAAATAAAATCCGAATTACAAAGCATTTGTGTATTATATTTTAAATATCGATCTCCCGTTACAAAGCTAAATCCAAATTTAATAACTATTCAACACAGATTGAATGAGACCAGCTAATAATAGACCCCAGAAATGAACGTATTAGGCACTCGTGTGCCTTGTGATCCATAGTTTGAACTTCGACTCCACACCACATGACTAATTATTTGCCACTCCCCACTCATATTTCCAGTAGTTCCATCTTGTCACACCCTTGTGAAAGTGACTCGACTTAGTCCATCCCTTACGAGGAAGGTTCACTCCACCAATACGGCCACAATAATATCTGATATCACACAATAATGTACACACATTATTGAATCGGTAGTTTACACTCTTCAGTATTTGAATAATGAAACAAGCCTGAGTTTAGTGTAAATTTGATTTGCTACTGAAATATTGACACTGTAAAATGTATAAAAAAATAAATAAATAAGTTATGTAACCTTTAAAGAAATCGTTAATTGTTGCCTATCAAGAAATTTGTATCGAAATTGCATTTTTTACAGTAGCGAGCTATAGTAATTTTAGTTGTATGAGTTTAATTTTACTAAAAGTTGGCCCATTCCACGTAATATATTCAACGTTTTATCAGAATTTTTCCAATTTAAACTTTTAAAACTCCTCCCTTAAAAAAAAAAAAAAACAATAAAAAACATTGTGGCAGTAGTTTTACGTGGCTTTGTTTTATACAAATCAAAATTGTTTTTCTTTTTATCATTCTCTAAACGTAGTATTTTCTCAAAGTGCTAAGCCACGGCTGGAAAGCCGACAGAGGTTCTTGTTTATTATTATAATAATTCCTTTATGATTATTAAAGGTACAATATGGCGGACTACAAGTTGATATTATGAGTTTTAAAACTTAAATTCATGAAAATTGACTTTGAAAGTTTTACATATTTAACTATAAAAACGGTTTTAAAATATTCTAAATTCCACAAAAATTAACTTATGCTCCAATAGATCAGTTTAAATATAGGCCTAGGAGATTTTTCATTTTAGCTCTGCGCACTCTTAAACGGTTTACACTCAGTGTCATTTGATAGGTGAATATATACGAAATGAGTTATCAAATGATACTTCGATCATGATTACGGACAACATCAACCCACCACGGGTTGATGTTGTCCGTAATCATGACATATTTTATCAATATCACTGTACGTGTATGGGTGGGCGGGTAGGTCAATATCACTGTACGTGTATAGGCGGGCGGGTGGGTTAATATCACTGTACGTGTATAGGTGGGTGCTATGGGTGGTATGCTATATACATAGGGGTGGTATGCTATGTCAATACCATCGTATGCATATGGGAGGACGGGTGGGTCAATACCAGCGATCGTGTATGTGTGGGCCGGTGTGTGAGGCTCCGTAAGATTTGTGACAAGACGGATCAGTACTTCCTCTTCGCCCCACGAAACTTCTGGCGACTGGTAAAGTCCCATAACACCCCCTTCAACCCTCCAGTCCCACTGACAGTGAATAGTATCCTCATGGCAGACCCCGAGGGAAGACCTGAGGCTTTCCGAGCTTCCTTATTCCTTATCACTGTACGTGTATGGGTGGGTGGGTGGGTCAATATCACTGTAAGTGTATGGGTAGGTGGGTGGGTCACCACCACTGTACTTGTATGGGCGGGTGGGTTGGTCAATACCACAGTACGTGTATGGGAGGGCGGGTGGATCAATACCACTGTACTTGTATGGGCGGGTGGGTGGGTCAACACCACTGTACTTGTATGGGCGGGCGGGTTGGTCAACACCACTGTACTTGTATGGGCGGGCGGGTTGGTCAATACCACAGTACGTGTATGGGAGGGTGGGTGGGTCAATACCACAGTACGTGTATGGGCGTGTATGGGTGTATGAATTCATATTTTTTGCGTTAAGCGAAACGAACCCCTTAATGAAAACCTTTAGTTTAAACAGTTTATGAGAGTGCAGAACTAAAATGAAATTTGTTGTATATTTAATTATATCTGAAGGTGTGATTTTAAAATAAAAACTACCTGCTATTTTGGAATTGTATAAATAAATAATGCTTTAGAAATTCCATTAAAAAATCTAAATCGTAATAAAGGGAGCATACAAAAGGCGAAGGAAGGATGAGAACAATCAACAGTAGTTTTTAGGGAGGATATACTGAGTTCTTCTCAGTACTTTAATGATTTATATTATAAATTCAAGTCAACTTCGTAAGCTGGCTACAAATTGAACTTATTAAAAGAACATTTCAGGGAATAATAAATTATTCCTGCCACTTTACGAAAGACCTTTCGATAAATGTTCAAATTTATATTTTTTAATTACATTATAGAAGCGTTCTTTTTTTTAAGGCTGATCATTCTTAAAATATTGTTCTAGTATTTGTTTATATATGTACATATGTTTCATTCTCTGATTTATTATGAAGATGTTTGTGTGTTTTACTTAAAAGTGACCAGTTTCTGAAGTGGCAGCCGTTTTGCAAAATATGTTTATGGTCTAGTAGAAAATTATAAAACTACGCTATTTATATGTATCGATCAACAGTGTTGCGTTAAACCACACTTGCTTATTTACTATTAATTTTTATACTTATTGTTTAGATTAATAAAACTAAAATAAAAGTACAAAAATGTCAATAAGATATTGAAATACAACTAGCTCTTTATGTATTATAAATTCTATGAAAATGTTTGTTTAAATCATACCTCATACTTATGCCTATATAGGGTTATAATACATCCATACAGCTTATTTCGAGATCACGGTTTTAATTGCAATGTTTACATAAACAGAAGTAAAGTAAATAAACAGAAAACCAACATTACATTGGAGAAAAATCTATATTTAGCTGCTGTATATTTAGAACGCATTTATAAATCCAGGAAACAATTACCAGTGTGCAGAGAGATTTCATCCAATTGAGGGTCATTTCATAAATCTGAGAGGCTTTTACCTCGAGGGGGGGTGACACATTGGCCCTGCAGTACGTTCCCTAAGTTACCTACCTTCTATCTCTGTGTACTTACTTAAAAACTCACATGGAATGAAAGTTATAAGTAAAGCACTTCAATTTTGTGACTAATTTAGAACAATGATTTTTTATTAACATAACAACAAAAATATAAATTATATGTCGTATATTAATTATGTTTTTGAAAGTATGACAATCACTTGTTAATTTACAAGTTTTAATAAATGTATTGAAAAATCAAATATATGCCTCAAATTTCGGCATTTCAGGTTTATCTACTCCTAATTCTAGACATTTTCCATTAATTCACTACCACTACTTTTTAACACGATTACGTTTAGGTTGGGTTAGGTCAAGATATGTTAGGTGGCTACTAAAGTTGACCACAAACTAGTAAATCCAATGACTGACTTACCGCCGAATACGCTCTCCGTTTGTAAGTTCTTGGACAGCGATAAGATAAAGCCAGCGATATCGGATTCCTTGCGGATAAGGAATGCCACAGTGGACGTAAAAATGATTGGGGATCAGTTTTTCAAGTGATAGTGAATGAATGGAAACAAACCAAAGTAGTGGTTGTGAATTAACGGAAAAGATCCCTAATGCTTATTTTTTGAATATTAAAATGTGGTACTCATAATTATTTTTAATTTGACAATTCTGAATAGACAAGACAAAGGAAGTTAAGTAAAAACAGTGGCCACCAACAACAGTTACTTTTATTTATTGGACTAATGAGGGCTATTAGCAGTTGCAACCCCTCTACCATGGATACCGGCGGTTTAAAAAGATCCTATCTACTGAGAAACTTCCCATTTTGCAAGATATAACGTGGACGGTGACTTAAATTTAGAAAAACCACCTCTTCGATAAGTTTCTCAGTTAATCTCAAACGAAAAAAAAAACAACTGGGCGTTAATTTGGGATATGTTCTACGGTCGAAAGGAGTTTCTGTTTTCAGACCCTATCGCCGTCATTGGTGGAATGAAACTTTCTCCTAAGGAATGGACTATGCTGAGTCATTTTCGCACAGGTGTGGGAAGATGCAAATATTGGAAATATAAGTGGGAAATGGCACATGACCATCATAAGGAAGTACCTGAACATCTCTTTAAAGACTCGTGTGGAAAAAATCATGTGCAAATTTGGCCCAAGTCCTCGTAGTGGAGCCTCAGCCTCCAGCCTTTGAGGGGATTATTCTACCTCTAACACAGTTTAAGACTCACGGCCTACAGCCTAGTGGGAATCAAGAAACTATTTGCCCCAGAATACACTCATTTTATTACTGCACAGGGTTAAAGTTGAATAAACAAACACCGTATGGTTGAAAAAAGTAATATATTCCAATCGAAAGGCAGTAACCTACTCAACCCTCCATATAATAAATAACTACCCATGATTACATAATATTTCAAGTATCCAAACTACCCACCTCAAGATAAGACGATATTGAGAGGTAACCAGCTGCCCACCCCCGTAATAAGTTAAGTGACCCACCCATCAACTTTGCGGTCACTTACGTCTCACTACAAGCCGTTAGTCATTGTTTAATAAGTTTATAAAATTTTTGTTTCTAATAATAATTTTGTAAAAACTGTCTCCGTTTTCGTAGTCAATCTACATTTAACACTATGAACCTTTTCCGTTAATTCACTACCACTACTTTTTTTTGTTCCCGTTAATCAACTTTCACTTGGTAAAATTCTATTGCTCTAAAATTGTTCTCCAATCATGTTTACGTCCACTGTAGTATTACTGTGGCCTTGACCTAACCTAACATAACCTAAACTGACCTAACCTAACCATAATGCGATAGAAAAAGCAGTTGTAGTGAAGTAACGGAAAAAGTATTTGTAGTGAATTAACGGACAAAGTCCAGAATGAATATATTTAAAATAGTTAAAACCTGGTGATAATTTTATTTTTTTAAGCTGAAATATATTCTATAGATATAATTTGATAAATGAAACACTTTCGGTTTCAGGAGTTCATTTGTTTGTAACAAAATCTGTGTGTTACAGAGAAGTAACAAAAGCCTCTAACACCCAGATTAGTGAATAGGACAGCTCAGTATGTATTCAGAACTCCCTCCATTGAAATGATCTACTGTATGTATGGTTTGGTTAGGTTCCTCTCGAAGTGTGGTAACGAATTTCGGTAGTAATCGTATCGTCATTTATGTTTTGTGAACATTTCAAATAAATTTGTATTATACAAAAGGATTTTTGTCGAGATTAATTGATTAGTATATTTTATTTGATCGTTTTGGTTTTTAAGAAAACTAATTATAAATATTGTTTATGAATAGTTGAATATTTAAAAAATATAAAATTCAATCAATTTTGTTTGGATAGGTTGAGGTTTTTAAATTGATAATCTTGACAAGCTACTGTTCTAGTGGCTATACCTAACAGTAACGACCACACTAAGGTGTTATTTACATCATTTACATCACCAAACGTTTCAGCCATACTGTGATGGGTATCTCTGTCAGTATCAGATATACCGCTAAGGATGACACATCATAGCATGGATGAAACATTTGGGAATGTAAATATTGTAAATAATACATTGACGTGGTCGTTAATGGAAACTTTAGTTTTTAGTAAATGACACAAGCCGCTTAAACCTGCCAAACAAGATATTCTTGTGTCCTCTGAATATCTTAAAAACGTGATAATTTGGTTATTTTTTATTTTTATTTATTTATTTATAAGACGCCGATCGTCAAGATATGGGCTAATGTGGATTTCGAATGAGTGTGGTGATTGTAGATGAGCGAATGTAGTCATTGTTACAAACTAAGGCCGACTATTCCTTAGAAAGTGTCATTAATTAATAGCCCAATGACAAATGAACAGCCGGTGATTTTCAGCTGATCCTTCTCAAAATGTATTGATTCTGATTGGGATTGAACTGAGAACCTGTAGCACATGAAGATGGGATTGAACCAACTACGCTACCGACCTATCATATAAATAGTTAAAATAAATGTATATAAAGCTATACGATACAAAGTTGCAGGCATGTATTATTGATGATCTAGTGAACTATCCTCAACGTTGAGATCAACTCATTTACTTTGCCACATTCATGCAAGCTGAAATTAAGAAAATTACACATGGTACTTATTAGTTTGACAGAATCAGTGGTGTGCTGCGCAATACAAAGGCCTTCAAATGTGGCAACAATGGGTTAGTAATGACGTAACAGAGGGGAGGGGGTGAAATGATTGTTGCACCGCTCTTACTCACAAGCATGATTACAAGGGCGCACCCACAAATGGCAGGACTTTGATTACATATTCCATGAAAAGATGGATGTACTTTTAGCATTGTTTGTATTTACGGAAAATAAATGTAATCTTTATGTATAATTCTTAAAGCCGTTTTCTCAAATGACTTGATGGAACTTCTAACCACTAAATGTCCAAACGACTGTTGAGTGGCTCTCCTCCCTATCCTCATAATGTATAAATGATTTGATCGCACTTATAACCAACCGAAGTCCATCATAATCACACAAATGACACCATGCCATCTACCTAACTTAAATGTACGTGATACCTCCAGCCAACTAACGACTCTTGAGTGAATCTCCCACCATGCCCTAAAGTTTATATAACTACATGGCACTCTTAACCATCCAATGGCACCATAAAAATGTTCAACAATCCACAGACCACTAAAACTCCATATAACAATATACTCATCCTAATCACCTAAATGACTCACAAGTGGCTATCTTCCCCAGCTAATTAACGTAACTTAAGTTGATATCACTCAACATTCAAATGATTATAACCTTGCTCTCTCCACTATTTACTTAAAGTAGGAGTTAACCTCAATAGCTTCTCCTATCTATCGGACCAACAAGCATATTATCTTGATTTTCTCAAAATAAATTCTTATCTCGCCCATACGTTAAAGAGTTATGTAGATTTGAACATGAGCACATTGAACGCGGATAGAAATATTTCAACTCTGGTTTATATACTTTAAAATATCTGTTATTTAATGTTTTGAAGATGTATCGTTACACAGTTTTATTCGTTAAAACATTATTTATCTAAGTTAAAAGGTCATCGTAATAAATCTCTATGTACTTATTATTCCCAACGGTAAAAACCATTTACAAATTACTCAACAACATAAGTTGGTTTAATAAATGATAAATATAAAGTCTTGAAAAATAAACTGTACGAACGATTCATTATTCACATTAATGAAGAAAAACTTCAAGAACGAATTCCCTAATATTTGAATTCAAAATATACATTCATTTGATTACATTATTTTCTGGTTAACTAACGGACAATGTACTATCGATATCATCCGATTTACCATTTTCCAAAACCAATCAATTGGCGACAATCCGGAAACAAAAAGAGCTGATGGGATTAATTGAAATTTGAGAGGGAAAGTCTATATCCGGCCAGCTGGCCAGTCCACAGCTTCTGTATTTTATTTCAAAGCCAACCTTTTACTTGGACTAAATATGTTGTTTAAATAAAAAACGACATAACAATAATTACAAAATGAAACAAAAGAATGATTAAAATGTTCTCTAATAAGATACATTCATATGGGAATTTATCGATTTATTTACCGAATATACCATTTTCGCACAATATCGTCAAAAATGAGTAATACAGAGTGATGCAGATCTTAGCATGAAAGAAATACAGCAAGTATACTTAAAAGGAAAAATAAAAATAAATCACGCAAAGATTAAGCTACCAATCCAAACAAAATCCTAATACAATACCTTAGCCATCAAGTAAATGATAAAAAGAAAATGAAATATAAACTATTGTAACTTATGTAAATTATAATAAGAAATTACTAAAATAATAATAAATAATATCTACTGCAATTATAGTTCAAAAAAACAAAAATATAACATTACTAAATATGATAAGAATCTCAATCAAAGATATTAATAAATTACGTAAAACGGGTGAAAGTTTATGAATATATTATTAATTGGTAATTATTTACTTTGTATTGTTTTCTATTCGCTTATTTGCTGTAAATACAGTGTGAAAGATTCTCAGAATCAAAATTAATCTGTTCATTCATAAGATTGTAACGATCCGTACATATTTCTTTACAAATATATAATTCATCACATTTATCTTTTGTCCTATTCTTTTTATAACTGCTGTGAATATCACCATTTTTATCAATTGAATTTAAACTGTGGTTTTCATTCAGAAGACGCAAAATAAGATACCTGAACAATGAAATGTAACAAACAATGAATTGAAACAAAAATTAAATACATTAGATGAAAATGTTGATATTATCAAAGTGTGTAAGAAGGGTAGGATTACAAATTCATGGGAAGAAACATAGTATATTGTTTAAAAAATGTATCTATCGTAACAATCTTATAACTGAACAGACTTATAAGTTTGAAAATTAACAATCATATAATTTTGAACCTGAGATCACGTTTAACAGTGCATTTTAAACAAATAAGATGATAGAAGGCTATATAATAGAAGGCTTTTAGGCAAAATAATAATAATTTACGAATTCTATTTCAAAATTCCCCATTTTGATTATTCCAGCCAACCGTCGTTAGTATCCCGACCGTAAAAAGTATTATTAAAGAGTAGCGTAGTTCGCTTGTATCGAACATTTGACAATTCAAAATAGTCTTATAGAAAATGGTTAAGTTAAATTTGTATGCACACCCATCCACTTTAGATAGTGAGTTTTAAGTTTTTACCTATTCCTACTAATAATCATCTCTTTCAGGCTGTATTTATAAATGAAGTATCCTCTTGCAATGCCTCCAAAAGCACCTTGGACGGACTTGTAGCGTCATTTACCACGTATTAAAAATGCAATTTTGAATTATTGTATTCAATCAGCTACATGCTAAAGGACCCTTAGTATAACAACAGAGTTTTGAGGATTATTTAAATTATTCAAATGTCTTTTTATAGTGATATTTTTATACCACGTAATAAAAAAAATTATCAGGTTTTGATTTTTAATTTCTTCAGGGAGCAAATTGATTATGTTTACACCCACTTGTGATGGCAGACGCTCGAAAGCTGTGCTTCTATGCCTCTGCGTATCCCTACCTCTAGTTTCATAAGAGTGAGCATCCCGGCCGCTCGTCAAAGTGCACTTTGACTTGCAGTACAGGGTGACCTCCAGTATATAGAGGTAGGGTACGGTCAATAATCTAAGCTCCCTAAAAGCTTCTCGACATGACACTCGAATTATTTTAACGTTTAATTTTAAAATAGTTCTGACAGCTCTTTTTTTAAGTCTAAATACCCTTTCCAGCTTGTACTAAGATCAGCTACCCCAAAGTCTTATAACATAGGCTAAGTGGGTATAGACCAAGCCATAATATGCAAGTTTTAAGACTTCCAGGAAGCAGAATTGTGTCCAGGTTACGCAGAGCAAAAATGCCCGAGTTAACTCTAGCACTGTCAATGTGAACGTCCCAAGTCACCCCTTTTTTTAGGTGTATTCCAAGGAACTTCGTGGACTCCGTTTCCTCTAAGAGTACATCGTCCAGCATTACAGTAATTTGTTGAAGTGTTCAAAGTGTTGAAGAAGACAAAATCGTATGAGAATTGACTTGGAATTGTTTGTTTTCAGGCCCATTTTATTAAATCATTGAATGCATTGATTCAGATCAATAAATGATTTTACTTCTAAATCACGTGATAATCTATCTATCTCACAAAGAGTCGTGTCATCAGCGCACTGAATGACTTTTCCGTACTGAATTGAAGATTTTAGTCCATTGACATAAATATTAAACAAAACTGGACCAAGGATTGAACCCTGTGGGACACCTTGGGTTATAAGCGTTTTTCCTGGCAGGGCATTCTTAACCTGTACACACTGGATCCTGCCTTTAAAGTATGACGAGACCCATTTGTGCAAACCTCGAATGCCACAAGACTCCAACTGGCCACAGTCAAATGCTTTGGAGAGATCAAGAAATATGCTAAGCACATGTTCTCTTCTCTCCAGTCCATCGACAATCAGGTCTATAAGATATGTGACTGCATCGACAGTTGACTAGTTTTTCCTGAATCATATTGTAAGTGTGGTGTGAAAATAATACAATACAATAACTTTCACATACACGAAATGTACCTAAAGACGATTTTCATTACTATATGTTATGTATATATGGTTCGAATGTCAGCGCTTCAACACCACGCAATAAGGCCCAACAGCTTAGTGACAAGAAACTAGGTTATGTCTTCCACTAAATATCTCTTCATAAGTTAACCTACCATACGATTCTTGGAAACATTATTACATGTCTCATTCAACTCAAATAGATACATCTACCGTAGTATATATTTACATTGAAAGTACATTTCAATCCATGTTTAAATCCTCCCTCCCAAGCTGATTCATAATGCATGACCAAATCAGAGTCATTCAACAGTTTGTGAGGTTTTACCTAAGAGAGGGGGTTGACACATTGGGCCTACAATGCGTCACATGTGTTACGTCCAGCCGTAGCTATTAGGAAGAAAAAGGGAACATCACTGGTCGATAGATTTTTTAAAATTATAGATCAAAGTATTTTATTAATGACACCTCTCTTATTTTGGATACGATATCATGTAGAACATCTTTAAACGTTTTATACGCATATGTAATAGAGATTAGTTGCACAAATTACATGAAAGTATACGCTATAAACTTACAAAAATTCATAATTAAATTATGGTAGACGCAAGGCAACACACAAGCTTATAAAAGTCTACTCTAAGATGCATTTAGGTTCCATGAAAATCACAAAATATTGATAGAATTATTGGTCCTTTTCCGTCAACTCACTACCACTACTTTTGGCGTTACTTCACTACCACTACTTTTTTTATCACAGGTACGGTTAGCTTTGGTTAGGTCAGGCTAGGTTAGGTTAGGTGGCTACTAAAGTTGATCACAAACTGGTAAATCCAACGTTTGACTTACCGTCGAATGCACTCTCCGTGTGTAAGTTCTTGGAAAGCGATAAGATAAGGCCAGCAATATCGCATCCCTAGCAGATGAAGAATATCATAATGAACGTAAAAATGGTTTGGAACAGTTTTTAAAGCAATAATATATCTATCAAAAGTGGTAATGAACTAATGGAAATAAAAAAAAAATATTGGTAGTGAATTAACGGAAAAGGTCTGAATTCTTTATTTGACAACTGAAAAACTGTACTATAAGATATTGAAGTAGTTTTTAAGAAAAATATTTTTTGCTATTTTATATTGTATTGTTTTGATTATTTTGTATTGTCTTATAAGAAAAAAATACACCTATTCAATATGAATAAGTTTGTGTTCATTTTTGTTTTGTTCGCTATGATACTTCTTTGTTAGTTCGTTTGTACTAACCTAGTATTCCACTTATCCTACGCTAACTCATATATAGAACATAATTGAAACAACATCGGCAATAAATAAATAAAAAAAAAATACTAAAAGCAAATTAAACTAGCAACAACTAGCATAATGAGATATATGACACATTTAGCATAAGAAGGCTAAAGAAAAAAAAAAGAAAAAAAAACAAAAAAACAGTAGAAGAAGAAATTCAATTTATCAGTAGCTTTTAAGACTTGTAATACTATGTCCAACATTTTACAACCGAATATTGAAAGTGAAGATAAATTTAATAATTCAGGAATATATAGGATTAACTGTAGTGATTGTAATATGTTTTACATAGGTCAGACTGTAAATTTTAGCAAAAGATATAAAAACCATGTCTCTGCTTTTAAAAATAATAAACCTGAAAGATCTAATGTAGCTAAACACCTTCTGAATTGGACCCACAGTTTGAATAAAATAGATGAAAATGTAGATATTTTAAAATTTTGTAAGAAGGGTCGTAACATGAATGCTTTGGAAGAGTTATTTATTTTTAAAGAAAAATGTAAGGATCGTGATAAATTAATGAATGAACAGGTTAATTTTGATTCCGAAATAGTTTTTAATAATGTATTTTCAGCGAATAAAAGAAGAGAAGTAACTGACAATAGGAATTAACCAATAATATCACAGCAGCCGCCATTTTGACGATTCCAGCCAATGGGGTCACGTGATCATAGGCCTATAAATTGAGTTGTTGAACACCGTTTTCCATTCTTTTGTGAATCCCTCTGGTCTGAGGAAGGTGAGCGTGGTTCACCGAAATCGATCACCATAATATTTGTGCATTTTGTGCTTGTATTGTAGTATATTTGTGCATTTTGTGCTTATATTGTAATAAATTTGTGTTGTGTGACGTTTACTTGTACTGTATATGTACCAACACGTATTATGCTAATTAAAAAACTATTTACAAATATATTACAATACAAACAAAAATTGCACAAATAATACCTAATAATAACAGACAAAAATAATAATAACAACAGATCCAAGTTTGATTAATTAATGAAAAATATGACAAGCGTTGACTAAACAGAAATTAATTATGTACTTGATTCCAAGGTTACATAAGCAGTGACTCTTCTCGTAAATAGAGGCAAGGATCCCACTAAAAAGTAAACCATAATAATTAAGTCAAATACAATGACGATTTTTGAAATGTCGCTTCAAATTTATAATACTGATTGCTTTGTTTACCATCCCAAAGAAATCACCATATTATGATTTGTATGGTATATTCCATACATAACAAAAATAATAAACAAGAGAAACAATAAATAAACATACTCATGCAATTTTATATTCACCAAATTGAATTGACTAGAATAATACATGGAGGTCTTTCGTACAACCTTTAAAAGTGCACTTTCCCTAATTAGACGTGTTTTTTATAGTTCAAACTTTCGCATTCATTGGTTTTAGGGGAGCAATGAAAGGGGTTGGTAGATAATTGGCTCGTTAGTCTGCCATTGGACGCTGCAACCAACCCACTTGTTGTGAGAAAGTCATTTGTTACATTCCAAATTTACTATTCCCTCTTTGTTCATTCTGCATTACGCAGAATTTCTTCGTAAAGTACTATTTTTCTGCATAATATAAACACGGATTCACAACGTCATTTACTATCACGTAAACGTAGTGTATTTTATTAATGAAAATAAGTTATTGTTGTTAAGTTACTGGCGGCTCAGTGGTTAAGGCTTCAGAATGCAGGGTCTAAGGTTCGAATCCCAAAGTGAGGTAAGGTTGGTACTTCACTAAGTGAATACAGTCCACATGCAGGTTTGCAGGTCCATGTGAACTGGTGATTGAAGATTTAAAAAAAAAGTATATATCAGTGACGAGATATATTTTGGTCATAAAAAAACTACTATGTAATGTATTTTTAATATAAAAAATATTATTTTCCATCCCAACCCCCCCCTCTTCCAATGGTTTCTTATTTAAAATTACAAGTTCGTATGGGAATTTTTAAACACGTAATCATAACATTTTTATTGTTTTAGGTCTATATAGTAGAAGTTGTTTTGTGTTTTAGACATATATTTTATTCTATTTCCTGAGAGGAGAAATTATATATGTGACGTCACATAGGTTATTCAGTTCAAATTTCATAACAAGGTAATAATCATTTTTTTTATGGTAAACCATTTTATATAGTTGTCTAATCCCAAGACAACTGTGGATAAATACTTTTATCGGATCATCCCATTCACTACGTTTAGTTTTCTGTTTTAATATGAATGAGTATATTTATATGAGCATATGTATGTATAGGACTCTGGGTACTGATTTTCTGGAACCAGAGGATATCAGAAGGGCTCGGGAAGACCTTGTCCTTCATAAAGGGGGCTGGTCTCTTGTGACACTGTTGCTAGGACCACGGAGTCTAGGTGCGGTGGACTTGGTGACAGGACCACAACCCGGTGTATCTAATCTAATATGTATGATGTGCATTTTATATTTAATTTATTAGAAATAATAAATATCCACCATTTTCTAGGGAAATTAAATGATTTCCAATTATAAGGAGTCATACACACAACTAATGATTGCGCCAATCTTTAAATACTGGACAGATTGAATTTGAAATTGCAATCTTTACCAACTCATGTGTTGTATTTTTTTTAAATTGCTTAAAAATACCAGAAAAGCTCCTACTCGTATATGCACTACATTTATTTAAATAACAATACCACTCGATAACAGATAATACGTATAACAGTATAAAGTAGAATTGGAATATAACTTATGATTTTTAGCTGTTCACATAAGAAAATTCGTACAGTATATTTTAAGTATTAAATAAAATAAATTAAATAAGTCAAATGGAAACGATACCACAAAATAAAAAGTTGCATTAGTAAATAAATTTGAGACTTACATTTTAGTATTTTTTGTGTTTAAAGTATTTATATCAATAATGTAAATATAAAAGAAAGTTATAAACTATGCAGAGTTTGACATTATTGTATTAATAATGATATTGATTACATGAAACATATGCATCAAAATGTATCGTAAACGTTCATTATTACAATGACCTCATTTATACATACAAGTGTTTCATTCATCTGCTGCTCACACATACAACTATCCAAGCCACTCCACTGCCGGTGTTAGTAACATAATTTAGGTCTCCCAGTGATGTGCTAAGAACTCTTCCACACTGTAAAAAGCCTCAGAAATCAAAATCCTCTTTAAACGTGTCTAAAATGCCTTGGGCTTATCGAGGCTTGTATTTCAGATGGTAAACTGTTGATCAATTGGACACTAACCTGTGAAGGAAGGTGTTCATAGACAACCGTTCTCTGTTGTCCAGAATGAATTACATCATGCGAATTTGTAACAGTTTGTTTTTCAAGAATGTATTAACTTAGCTGTTACGGTGTTTCTACTCACAGACTAGGTATAAATTGGAGAAAATGACGCTTTGTCGTTATCAATAAGTGAGAGAGGTCGGCTGGACAAAGAGCAATCATCTTTTATACCAGCAGCACTTGACTTAGAACACAATGAGCTTAAAGAACTGGTCAAGTGAATTAAATGGGAGAGCAGAACACTTAGATCTTTGTGCTTCAATAAAATTAATCTATGACAAAACACACTATGTTAAAAATTGTTCTTTATTTTTTTTAAATAACCCAAATGACCCCGACCTGTTGATCTGTCGAGTGTCCAAAACAGCCTCGGGCTCAAACATGCAATACTTGAATAATGAGGTTTACTGGCTGAGTGATAATTTAGTCACACAGTCAATATTGTGCTTTCAGCTTTCTTAGAAACCGGCCAATTTGCTGCTAGTAAAATCTAGGTTGTGAAGCCTGTTTGCGATGTTAGAACATCTGACCACTAGATAAAAGTAAGAGTGCTTATAATGTATATCTTGAGCGAAAGGTATACTCTGGAACTCTTAGACCAATAGTCTCCTTGAAGCACTGTGTAAAAAAATGCAGGTCAGTCACAGCTCGACGAGCTAGTAAGGTTGATAAATTCAGTTCTGTACTAGTTTCCAAGCAACCCGGAAACTCCTAGCACGAGAGGAAATTCCTATAAACGACCTCGATGACTGCATTTTTGTACACCCGGTCCCTATTCCAAATTAAAATGGCATTCGTCATACTTTTAATCAAAACTGTGCTTTAAATTGACCAGTTAAAATTGTATTATTTACAACCTAGACCTAGCAAGAAATGGAACTGATAGATGACTAGCGCTAAAGTCTTATGTGTTACTGATCTGTCTCGTGTTTACGCCGTTGCAAAGTTTAGTAACATTGTATGTTTAATTATGGATCATATGTAAGAGACAACGATTCCAGGAAAACTAGATTAAGTTAGTGGAACTATCGTTGCATAAGATCTAACATTCTCCAAGACTCTCCTGAGGCAGACACGAAAAGATACGTTTAAAAAAGTTAAATAAGATCATATTTCCTCACCTAAAATAAAATTAAAAAAAATATAAAAAACGAGAAAACAATTTATGTTAAGCTTAAATACGAAACATTTTTATTATCACTCACATTTATTATCTATAAATGAAATTATCTATCGATGAAAGTTAAAAATGCATGAAAATGGAATGTAGCTTGCAGCTAAACAGAATAATAATTATTTAAAATTCCTAACGTAATTATTTTAATTCATAACGTAAAATATACCTTAATTTACGTTGATCCATTCCCACCAGACGTAATGAAATTTACAATCAATTATTTGTTCGGGGCAAACTAATTGACGACAAATTAGAATTGGGAAAGAAACGGCTGGATTAAATGGCATTGGTGGATTTAACAGAAATTAATCTCACTTATGACTAGTAAATAGGCTTGATATAAACAAAATTTTTTAAAGAGCTTTTTTTTCATTTTGAACGATTTAGAAACTAACACAAATATTTTTAAGTTTTAAAAGCCCAAAATATTATGAAAATGTTACATACTCTGAAAGTTTTAAGGTCGGATGACCCAAATGGGAAATAAGAGTATAAAATTAAGTATTAACGTATTGGGATGACTTTATTTTTTTAATATTTTATGCAGTTAATTCAAAAATTCAAGTCAGCCATTGCGCCTGGGGTGGTATTCAACAAAGCGAACGAACTTATTAAAACAGCATTTCTGGGGTCATTAAATCTTTCTTGTCAGTTAATAAAAATTATCTCAACGTCTTGCTGTCTTAATACTTTTTCAAACTTTTAAAATGCAGTCTTTTACTGAATACTAATTAATGGAGACTAATGGACGCAATGCTGTATTAAATAACAACTTTTAAATTACTTATTTGTCTACGCTTAGACTGTCGTGTGTCCTGCAAAAAAATACGTTAAGTTTTGGTTACGTGTCAAATATTCTTTAGTTCTTTCCCAATCGATTCACTTAGGATGTTATCCTGGTCTAACCTATGTAGGACTTTTTATTTTATTAAACTTGTGTTTCAGATAACTAAACAAACTACCAAACAAATAAAAAATAACAATTTATTATTGTGCTTGTATTGTAACGTTAGAATGTAGTTTTTAAAAGAAGTGATATTTACATGTTCAAGTATTGTAAATACAAGTTGCGGAAAATTGTTACTACCGTTCTGAGAGACTTCAACCAATTTAGGGAAATTTCATAAGTCTATAAGGATTTTACCTCGGGGAGTAACACATTGGGCCCATAATGCTTTCATCCCCCGTATAACGGTGCTTTCCACTTACCGAGTTCTCATTAAAATAGAAACTGTAGGCGTGATGTGTCAGTGACTAAGGATTCGGCCTGCGAAGGCAAAGTTCAAGGTTCGAATCCCCAACTGATCTAACGGTTGATACTTCACTCGTTGATTCAAGTTCACGCACAGGCATGCAGGCTCATGTGAACCAGTGAGTGAAGATGTTTTACTGTAAAAAAATTTAAGTTTGTGTAACCACTTACTCCGAAAAATCTGTTTCTTTTCTTCCTGCAGATTTTGTTTAGTTTGTTCATGGATTCCAAAACTTTATTTTATTACCTGAGTCAAACGGTTAGTTGCAATAAGAGTTAAGTAATGCATAGTTGGAAAAATAAAATTGCAATAAAAAATTACATATATTATACTTTTAGTACAAGTCGATGAATTTTGAGAGGTCAAGTGATATTTGTAGCCCTAATTTGGCCTCTTGTGAAAAATAAAGACGTTTTTCATTTCATTTTCATGCCTTTTTAGAAATGACTTTTTTCGATTTTAAAAGGTAAAACCAAAATAGGAGACTGAACAAAGATTAAATTCTAGAATCTAATTTTATTTTATTTTATTTGCATGCTTTAGAACAGTTTACAAAACCAGTTACACTAAAGCAGTTCAATTTATTCTTAAAGTTCATGCTGGGGTATCTTGACCTCACTTCATGCACATAATATAAACCATAATATTACTCTTATTAATAGATAAGTTAAATAAATAACTAAAAATATTACTAACAGTAACATGCTTTAACCTAAAAGTAATAATAAATACAATAATATAATAAATAACAAATGAGAAATATAGCCTACTCTGAAGATTCATAACAGTAACAGTAATTACCCCTATGATGTCTTTTGAAGCTGTTAATAAACATGTGACGACTTTGTTCAGCATAATTTAAACCAGCTGCAGTAGGCATAACATATTTATAACAAGTATATTAAGAATACTCAACCTATTAATGTTAGTCGCTGTTTTGGCATTTGAAACTGTTCCAATACTTAACCGTTACTGTTAAATAAGAAGTCACTACTTGTGATCTGCAAACTGTTGACAGGAGCACAATTCCAAGTAAAATCCTTTTAAGTTTCGTGTGAAATTTAATGTTATGAATGTTCGTGTGTACCTATTTCCTTTGATTGTTGATTTAAAAAAAATTGCATGTAACTTTTTGAAAAACAATTGAAAATTATCAGAGGAAAGACTGATCCAATTCTATTTTGTTTATGAAATTGAAAATTATGCCATAAATCTAGTGACTTCTTCTATGAATAGTAAATTTAAAATATAATGAGGGAAAAAAATAAACACAAAATTGTTGTCTGACAAGTTTCGTATTTCAGCACCATACGTTGCTCTCTTTGCTTAAAGGTAAAGCCCTATATTTAATTTTCTCGCTGGTATATCTTCAATATTGCATGCACACCAGCCCAAGTGCAAAATCTCATTGGGAAAAGTTGCCATATTACAGTATTCATATGAGATAGGCCTCGCCCTCACCATAGGGGGGAGGGGGATATTGCGACTCTGTACACTGTCAGTTGAGGTTGGGGTTATTTATAGATATCTTAAGGTTGTGGCTTCGCTTCACGAAAAATTACTAAAACATAAGTTACTATTTCAAGGATTCAGTCCAAATAAAAATCGACACAAAAATGTGTGTCCTTCGGCAGGAGGATAACTAGTAGAGTGTTAAATTGAAATTAAACTAGTAAATTGAAAAATGCTTAACAATGAAGAGAACCATATGTTTCATCATTTAAAAAATTATAAATTATCCACGTTGCACCTTAAAGCAAAGAATTAGATGCTGTTGAAACAGTTTATTTTTAGAATAATATGATAGAAAATCATCACCATTGGTCACCGATCAATCAAATTTCAATCAAACATTAAAAAAATATTCAGTAGCTTTTATTTTAATATAACTTTTTACAAAAACAACTCTTCAATAATAGTATTTTAAAAATATATTATATTTCAAATGATTTTTACTACCTGATTTAATTGTACTATCGGTTAAACATTCCATCTTAGGAGATGGAAATTGATTTTATTAATTAAAATGCTTAAATATTTTTAAGTGTTGTCTTTTTAAAATAACATAGAATATTGAAAGTTAAAGTAACTACCCATTGGATTTTTATAAATAATAATTATTATTTGTATTATTCTATTAAAAATTACTCGAAGTAAAGTGTATATGACTACCAGTTTTGGAAAGATAGTTTCTAAAGGCAATTAGTCATTGTTCAATACAGCAAATATTAAATATAACTCAAGTATTTTTCCATTCCAATGTGTATTTTTTCATATTATTTCTTTTTTACACTCGATAGCTGTAACGAAAAGTAATCTTAACCATAGTATTATTTTCTTTCACGTAATTTATTGTCACTGTTTGGGCCTGTAGGCCTGTGCATGAACTTTATTCAACGTTTGAAATACCGAAAATATACGCTCAGACGGGGATAGGAAATTTGGACATTTCCCTTCGCAGGCTGAAGCTGCTAAATAACTACATACACATTCTTTGCATAATATCAATCAATTACTATAATTAAAATAACCATAATTAATTAAGTAAATCGGTTTAATTATATATACCAGTGGTATAAACACAACATGCCACAGTAGTGTGGTTGGCCATAACAAGCGGTTTGAAGTTACACAAATGTACAAAGAACCAGAACGCATGATCTCAATTCACAAAGGGGTGAATAGTGAATAGGGGTGGTCAGCAGGTATTCAATGCCAGTGAACAACTCAACAATATGTACAGTTCCAGTGAATGAATGCATCTCTTTCGTAAAAACATTTATTGTGTTTAGATAATCAAAACTAATGTTTGTTTGTTTTTTAGATGTATTAATTTTAAACCGAAATGTTGCCCTTTCCTGCACTTTAGCAAAATACCTGCTTTGAAAATCAATATTATCAGAACATATTTAGTCAGTTACTATTACGGTTTTGGTAATTAAAACCTTTTATTATAGTGACTTAAAGTAAGTATAAACATAATAGTGGGATTACGAGGTATAAGATGGAGCATGGTTCAATCTCTGGTGACGTTGTAACAATTTTCTGGATAATTTTTAACTTGAGAAAATCGGTAAAAGACAGCAGTAAGTTGAAATATACAATGGCAAGAAAATAACAGACAACAAGAAGTAATAAATAGACAGTATGAGATAGATAACAGACAATAGGAAGCTGAAAGCAGGCAGCAGGCAGTCTAAATAGGCAATTAGACAACAGAAAATCGAAGATAGACAACAGCAGGTTAAAATACACAACGGGAAGTCAATAATAGACAACATGACGATGATAAAAGACAGTATGAGGTTTAAATGGATAATCGGAAGCCATCATTTTGCTTGACAAACTTCTAATTCATACAGCTTTCAAACTACTATTAAATATTATAAAAGATTAATTAACAGATATGTCAAGTTTATCAAGTAATAAAAGGAAGTCAACGAAAAGTATCTGGAAGTTAAAATAAACGACGGAAAATCCAAAATAGACAATGGGAAGACAATAAAAGACACCAGAAAGTCGAAAGAAACCACGCAACGTCCATGCAATCAACAAGAGTTTGATAACGGACGACAAAAGTGAATAATTTAAAACCTCTAATGATATTTTTAAGCGGAAATTTAATTCATATTAATGAAATCACACACAATGACTTAAGAATGTTCACCTAAACATATGTTTTAAACGTAAAACTCCTCCTCAGTACTAAACACCATTCTTTCTTCACATTAATTAAAACGTATTTTCACATTAATAAAAACACATTAATTAAAAAGTGTTTTGATAAATGTAAGGAAATAACCAGCCATAAATATGAAATTAAATACTTTAGTTAGTGTCAACAATTTTAACATACGATATAATGTTGAACAACCACAAAGACGGTGACGTGTAGTAACAATGGAGCAGTAACGACGGCACAAGAGAGAGACAAAGTGACTTGAACGAGTAATTTAACCTCACGTACCATTAAAATACATTGAAAAGGAAATCGTGAATAGGCCGCTTAGAAAACTACCTATTGAATAGGTGCGAGTGATATGCACTGAGTGGTGGAAGTGAGAAGGAAAACTACTCTTCCCCCACTGTCTCATTCCGTTTAAAAATCTAGTGCCAACCATGATGACGGAAGCCCACGTGCTGATGGCACAATAGCAAGCCCCATCCATTACGTTAATGGTAGGACTGGCCATTGGTTTGTTTGATTAACACCAACGAATCTAACTTACAACGATTGAATAAAATAATTATTTATTATTCAAATAATAATTAATAATATCAATAACACAATGAATGTCAATTGCATAAACATGTAAAGTTCAATAAAATTATTTTTTTAACTAAACACTGTTGCGGAAGTTGATCACTTGATGACGGAAGTTAGTTACGCCAGTGAAGTAAGGCAGCTCAGCGGTGGAAGAAACCCCTCTGCTGCTGAAACCTTCACATTCACTAAATATAAAACGTAGGTAGCTTACTGTCAGGCCAAATTATAGTATGTATTTTACAGTATAATTTATTTTACTTGATCTATGTTATTATGGATTTTAGTGTGCAGTAATTTTAAGAAACTCTTAATACAGTAGTTGTAAAACCTGTTGTATTAACAGATCACAATAAACGCGATAAAAGAAATATAAAATACTGTTAAAAAGTAATACAAAGTCAACACTGGAAAGTCGACAATTCTAGACAGTCCTGTAGCAGTCGTGCAAACTTGCCGTCAGCGGGCCAAAACATGCTCTTCTATTTCAACTGTACGGTTCTTGTTTATTTTTATAAAGAATTACAGTGAACAGCTGATTATCAAATTACTTATTATTCATTCTAGTGGAAAATAATTAAAATTTATGAGTTTTTAGTGTAAAATCATCAAGAACGATATTTAAATTTTCACATACCATGAAAAAAGTAACAAAAATACTAAATTTTTTACTAAAACCAACCTATGATCCACTAGAATAGGTCCTCAACTTTCAAATGACGCTTCAATTATTATGATATGATTTTTATTATGAAAAGAATCATTGAAATATAAACCTATGTTTTATGTGTGTTTCGAGGAGAGTAACGGCCACACGTACAACAGAAATTGTTTCTTCTACAATAGAGAAGCCCAGCATGTTGTTTCGTAGAAAGAGTGGTGTTACAAGTCAAGTATCTTTAGGTATATTTGAGGATGTCATTAGAACACTTGTAAGATACCACATAAGTTAATATTTCGCCCAACAAAAGTGAGTTTCCTTTCCTTTGAAATCGGAAGTAACAAACTTACAGTGCAACAATTTGGGGTTACATAACATAGTGAGCACTTCAGTGTACCTAGAGGCCACTTCAACCCCAAGAGCACTCATGGCCTGCATCTTGGGGCTATATCCAATAACCGGAGACGGATAGTCGAGGGTGAGTTAACGGGTGGTTGCACATTGCCAATACTCCAAATGATAAGGAATTCTGTACCAAATTGAACTTGTTATGTTTATTATCGGCCAGTCTCAAAATATGGACGGTCCTTGAATTGACCTAGGTAAACAAATTAGTTGTTATGACGAGTTACTGGGCGTTTTGTTATATATTTTTATTATTTTAGATAAACAACCATATAGTTTATATGATATTTGTATGCAACATATATTCACAAGACTTAACTGACGTCAGGAATTGTATTGTATGACAAGTAACTTTTGGATGTAATATGCAGCCATATTCATTGCATACAGATCATGACTTTCAATACATAAGAGTCCACACTTTAATACTATTCACGTTTATAATATACCTGTATCAAGACAAAAAATGGGGGATTCAAGAAAAAAAATTTTTATTTGGATTATTAATTGATGACACTTACTAAGAAATAGTCGGCCTTAGTTTGTAGCGAAGACTGAAATCGTTCATCTACACTCATCATACTCATTCGAAATCCATATTCACCCATATCTTGCCGATTTGCGTCTTAGGAATGAATCAGTAATTCATTTTTCTCTTTCATAACAATGGTGTTTTTGTGTTCACCATACAACTCATTAAAACCTCACTAAATCATCATTATGCCTAATATAAATTAAATTTTGTTTGGGTCCAGTTCTATTCTGAGGCAGTGTTTTAGTTGTGTATTTATAATTTATACAGGGCAAGCAATGTCATTTCTCTGTTTGTTTTGTTTCTTGTTAGAATTATATCTATTGTAATTTGTAAAAAATAAAATAATGTGGTTTGATTAAATATGTTTCTGGAGTTAGTTTCCATAAAAAATAAAATGCCACAACTGCCATAAAAGGTGTCTTGACACATCCTTCAATTCACTTCTTCAATCTGATTTTTAATCACCATCTAGTATTTTAACTTAATCTGACAGTTTTTCTCATGAATTTCCTCAGTAAACGTTTTAGGTGAACTTAAATTACAGGAAATATCCATAACCATACTTTCTTACACTAGAGCAATATGTTTATACAGCGAGTTCTGTATTTCTATATTATTGTACAAAATTATTGCTAGTATTGGAATAATAGGTTACATTTATTAATCAAACAAACTTGTTTAGTATTAATTTTCACAGGTTATAATTCTGTTTATTCAGGAGTTAACTTCTCTATCACATTTAAAAAAATAAATATAATATTTATTCAAAAAGTTGATAAAGAAGAACTTTAAACTATTTTTTTAAATCTTTGATAAAATCTTCGATTGAATAGTTTGTCACGATGTGATTTTAAAAAAATGAACAATTTTATTTTAATTTGATAATATGTATTGATATTATATTCTGAAACAATTTAGAGACCTTCCACAACTATAAAACGAGAATTTTCCATCAACGTTGTTCTGTACGCTTTTGATGTTCTATTATATTATATCTTAAAATATTGATATAAGAAGTTAGAGATTATTTTGTCCTGTTCTTACATCATCTAATATCTTTCATAAAAAGCGTAGTGCGTGTGCATTGAGAACATCCATTGAATTATGACCGAAACCTCTGGCACAAAAAGATAAGCTAGACAAATATGTGAAAATTTATAACCAACAAGTTGGTTTGTAGTATAAATGTATGTTATTATTCCAATACTTTCAATAACGATGTACAATAATCTATTAATACAGAGCTAACTGTTTAAAGATCTTGCTCTAGAGTAGTATTTGTAGTAAGGAAGTATATTAGTATGATAGTTTATAAAAGTTTATCGTGTTTTCTCATCATAAGTGTATTTTAATAGTGTATTATGGTAAAGTAAAAAGTGTGCTGATATTTGTCTTGTAAATTTATAATTGGAAAACATTAGCAGTAAAAAAATAATCACGTGAAAAAATTCAGTTCCAATGATTATTAGAATAACTGTAACAATGTTTTAATGTACACGAAAATTAGCAAAAATATTCTTCTGCAAGAGATTTAACCATCTTGGAAGTATGCAGGGTAGATACTGCCAATATTCAGACGTGTCGCGTGACAAGAAGTGGTGCAACGCAACATTTACGGCCCGTTAGACTTAACACGACATGTGGCAGATAAACCCATTACGTAATTCCCATGACGTCATCACATCACGGACTGTTCACTGAGATTAGAACTTCCCTTGATGATTCAAAGGAACTCTTATATTCGATTTATATTTTTGCGTACAGTAGGCTAAAATATTTTTCTATTTATACTTCATCTACACTCCTCTGAAATGGAGAAAATATTTTTCTGAGGGGTTGGTATTTGTTGAGGTAAACTAAGAAAATAAAAAAATAAATAAAAACACTGAAAGCTTGATTTTAAAAATTTAATATAATACATAATTTATTTGAAGAAGTTTTCATGGATTTTGTTTTAGTAATTTTAATAATAACATTACAAAGAAGATCTTTTATACGAATATAAAAAAAATTTCCATACGAAAACGTTTTTTCATAACATTTCTGGAAAACTAATATAACTAAGCCAAATGCATGCTGATTGTACAAACACACACTAACCTTTAATAAAAATGTATGTATAAACGAGTTTCTGTGGCACGTCTTCTCTGTATAAATGAATATATTAGCTCATAAAAAAAATTGAAAATGTGGATTTAAAAAAGAGTCTAACAATTAGAAAACCCCTGTAATTCTGAACCCAGTCATCATATTTATATTGTTCAAAATGTTTATAATATAGCTGGTAAATAATGCATACGTAGAAGTGCAAGCACAATAGATAGGTATTTGTAATTTGGTGAGTTTAGGGTAATTGTAAAATGGGAATGAGTAATTGTATTACAAATAATGACAACATAAGGGTAAAAACCATGTTGCAATTAAATTTCCTCTTCAGCAACAATTACACACACCAAGTATAAAAAGTACTTGAGTTCATCTTGAAATTTAGCTATAAAATAAAAAAATTATCATATAAATATGCGAGAAACTCTCTTTAAAATTATAATATATTGTACATTTATTAGGTTATATTTCTAATCCATTATAACCTAAACTTTAGATATGAGAAATTGTAACAAGAAAAGTGTTTACATTACACCCTGTTTTTCTCCTTACATTTATTAAAAGTTATTTATTTTTTTACTATTTATAGTGTATGGCTTTCAATGCCAGCTACCAAAATAAAAGGAGAGAATAAAAAAAAGTACAATTATTTGTATCTTGGTACAGTGTCATAGAGCTACCAAGGCCGGGTTTCCCAACCATTTAACATCTGCTTCTGCAATTGAATAAAGGCCATCTATCCCCCCCCCCCCAAACCCCTGAAAAGAAAGCAATGGGCAATGGCAATTTATATGTGATTTATAATTTGAATGTTGGCTTCGCAATCACATGCCTGATCATTTACCATGCCCCACTTACTTTTAAAGTAATTACGTCTTCTCATCCTCTTTTTTACTGAACTGCGGTAAAACTTACATTCATCACACATTTTAATTTATTCAATTAATGCCTTTATTTTATATCATTTATACGATCATTTAAAATTACTATTTCATAGCTCTATCTTTTATCATTTATATGTATATCATATTGCCCATACTCCATCCTTGTCTATCCGCACTCCTTAATAGGCTGTGACTTCTCTTTAATTAAGTTTAACGTATTGGGGATGGAAACCGGAAGTTCTAATCTCAGTTAAGCTCCGTAGACTTCCCAGCACTTATCGGGACTCTTAGTTCTCAAAGTTAATGCCGAGTAATGTGGAATTTAAGAGGATTAACAAATAATAAGTTGGAAGCAACTGAGGAGTGGAAAAGACTTTTCTGAAACATACCTTTTAGAAAATGGCTGTTTACATTACAATTATTTTTATAAATGGTGATTTATTTCAGTATAACCACTTTATAAATTCTTCTTTCAAATTTATATTTCATATCGTCTCGAAATTATATTCTTTTAAATTGGGACATTTATAGATTTTACAGCAAATGTGTAGTTCAGTTCAGTGAGAAAGTGAAGAAAAAAAGTTAGTATTGTTGTAACTTTAATTCAACCAACCGAACTTAACTTTGGAAAGTCTAAAGCTAAGAATAACTTCCTTATATTCTTTTGCTTCTGAATTACCTAATCCTATTAAATATTATTAGGGAATTCAGTCAGAGAACATAGAATGCAATCAAAATCAGTAGATAAAAAATGTTTTAACTGTCTATTGAGAATTGTAGTCCAATATTTTATGATTATCCAAAATATTGAACTATTGAAACAATCAAATAAATTACAAAGATTGTCCACTTTAGTGGTGGGGTGAGGTGGAAGGTAGTTTCAAAATGTGAACTGTGTCTTAGGGGAGACAAATGAACCCCGCAATGCGACAAAGTTGCTGTCATTGTGTGCTGATGTGCCGAATCCCCCTCGAATTCATTTCATGATTTTATTCTCTAAGTTTATATATCACACTTTCTATTCGACCGGTTCATAACTAACAATATACATTGAGAACTAACAACTACAAACAACTGGATCCAAAAACTACATTTTACAAAGTTTTATTTGGTTCTGCAAATTAAATTTGGTAAGTACGTTTGAAAGTCAAATTTTCTGAACGTATAGAGTATGTATTTCGCTCTTTTTTAATACACTTTTTAAAGTGACATTGTTTGATAAGTAGCCTTAAAACGCTAGTTTAAAACCAATAATTCTTTGGCGTTTTAATGTTTAGTTGTGCGCAAAGTGAATAATGAATTAATGAACTTGAGTTAGTAAACAGTGAACTTTTTTAGAATATCAACGTTTCGAAAATGTATAGAGAAAGAAAAGTTATGATACTGTTTTGTTTAAAAATATTCTTGCAGGATTCATTTGTCTGAGAAAAAATGTTATACAAAGCGCTTTTTTTCTGTTGGCTAAAATTATGTTTTGTCCTTAAACTGACTAGACCGTATATAGCAACTGCATATCCTATTTTGTTCAAAGAACGCGTGCAAAAAACTACTTTTAATGCGGATAACAACAACCATAGTAAAGAGTTCAAAAAGCGTTGGAACCAGTGTACTGAGAAAGGAGGGCAAACATGAGCTGAGCTTATTGATTGTGCGATTCACATTGTTGTTAAATTTAAAGCTTACATCCAGGTTAAATTTTAGGAAATTTACAGAGTCGGTGCAACTGATGGTAGAATCACTTGCATGAAATGAAAATGGTTTTTTGCCAGCTATGCAAGTAACAGTATATTATTTTGTCTATATTAATCCTAGAATCGTTTTATTTTTTATATTATTTGTCATGTTCTGTTCAATTAAAAGAAAAACAGAATATTTACAAACTGTACACACTTGATATAGTGGATAAATTAATACAATTATGAATGCTCTTCAATATTTACAAACTGTACACACTTGATATAGTGGATCAATTAATACAATTATGAATGCTCTTTAATATTTACAAACTGTACACACTTGATATAGTGGATCAATTAATACAATTATGAATGCTCTTTAATATTTACAAACTGTACACACTTGATATAGTGGATCAATTAATACAATTATGAATGATCTTCAATATTTACAAACTGTACACACTTGATATAGTGGATCGATTAATACAATTATGAATGCTCTTTAATATTTACAAACTGTACACACTTGATATAGTGGATCAATTAATACAATAATGAATGCTCTTTAATATTTTCAAAATAAAATAACATTCCAATTATTAGAAAGTTTTACGTGATCAACTACTGAAAATAGTGTTTACTGCTTTAAAATAAAAATTTTATACAAAAATAAAGCAATTAATCACAAATACTGTAGTACTGTAATTGCAGATGTCAAGCAAGTACTTTACCATTATTCTGTATCATTCCCATTAATATAAAAAAAATAAGTCTTGTTTTTAACTTACCACTATTTCCCAAATAAGACTAGCATTCAATATTTAATTAATTTTTCTTTTGAAATTTGTGACACAGGTTTGCGTAGTTTAAGGAAAAGAGAAACTTTATTTACTTTATATTGTAATATTCGTTAATAATACATATTAGGAACAAGTTTTGAACTGGTACTCTATAATACATAACTCTATAGTACATAACTCCATAGTACATGACTCCATAATACATAACTCTAGAGTACATAAATCTACAATACATATCTCTATAATACATAACTCTATAGTACATAACTCTATAATACATAAATATATAGTACATATCTCTATAGTACATAGCACTGTAGTACTTAACTCTATAATACATAGCTCTATAGTAGATAATGCTATAGTACATAAATCTACAGTATATATCACTGACATTCTGAATCAGCATTGTTGTACCTCATAATGCTCTTCAGTGTAGTTAGAGGCCACTTCAAAAGTCGGGGGTGAGTTATCGGGTGGTTGCGCATTGCCAATACATTCAAATCACAAATTCGTTAAGACGTATTTATATAGAAAGTTTACTTGCCATGACGAGTTTTGACCAGTCTGCAACATGTGCTTATTAAAAACTATACTCTGTGTAGTTTAAAGATAATTTTTTTAAACTTATCGTAAAATTAAATTATTAAACTTCTCGGTTCAGTTGTACCTACCTACCTTTGATTATTTATCTCACTAGAGGACACCCCTGTACGCATCGCGTGTTAACCCATTCATGTGACTATTGACTAAAATATTTATGGTTATACAGCTGAAGATTAATTTCAATAAATGAAATAACTCCAGTAAATTACCATTGAAACTTTCAAAGCCAGTAGGGCAGAGCCCTTCATTCTAATATTAATAAAACTATGATAAAACGAATTCCTGATAAAAATAATTCCCCTAATTCCAATTACGTGCGGTTGAATAACGCTACAGTATAATGTATTAATAACGCATAGAGATATATGCATTTGCATGTTTATATTTACAGATCAAACAAAACTTCCTCTGAGTTAATCAAACTTACTTTCTCTTAAAGAAAGGCCTATAACTTCTCAATGTTATAAACATCAACATTTAAATTCCTACAACTATTAGACATTTCATAAAGGTAGTGTTTACATTTGAACAGCTGACATTTGATTCATTTAAAGTTCTGTACATGTAATTCTTAAGTCCGAAAACGTACTTTGAGGTATTCCCATGCCTTTCAGAGTACAAATAACGAACACTGAAGCCATTTTTGCACAACACCCGATAGGGGCAAATTTTTCAATACCGTACCTCAATCGTTAAAATTTATCTAAGGATTAATTGATATAAGGATTTTACTGAATATTTTTATTGAGCTGATAAATACTCCTTAAGACTAGTACACATACTTCGACTGTGTATTTCATTCAACTTATTATTTAAATGTACCACACAACATATAATCTATAGACTAGCACTTGGAAATCACACAAACTAGAGCATCATTCGATTTAACACAATTCACTAAAAATATCTGCGAGTAGATGTGCACTTTCTAGACTACCTGGCATTTCAGTATTGAATAAACGTATGTGTAGGCTATATTTTCAGAAAATAACCGATATTTCAACCTTGTCGATGTTTCTAGTTTAAATGTGTTATTTCTATTAGATCTCATTGCCAGAATTGATTTATGAGACTTAATTGCCTAGTAATATTTCATAGGAATTGGCCATAGAGATATTAAATAACTTTTAATAAGACTAAATAACAGCATCATAGTAGTTCAGTAGTATCTTTTACTCGAAAAACTAATTAAAAACTCTTATTTTAAGAAACCAGTGGCTGTAAAATAATAAGGAAAAGTCAGTAGTGAGTTTTGCCTGATCTCATTAAGCTGTTTGGTGGCCTAATCTATGAGGAAGTTGAGTTTTGTTGTCTTGTCTTCTATGGGGATCACCAGGTAATTTAATGAAAAGATCGCTTCTTCAGTGTTTTTCAAGGTTTCATTTAAACTTCAATATGCTACCGTTATTAGGAATAGTAACTAGACTTACATAAATACAGTAGAGGTTGTTATCTTGAGGAAAATCCTCTCAGGATGGCGTAGACATTTTCGAAGCATTGTATAGCGTATGTAAACCTAGACTTTTATTTATAGCCTTAGTAGATTATCACAAAGTAACTATTTTGATTTTCAGTTGTACTCTCTCTCTATCTCTATCTCTATCTCTATCTCTATCTCTATCTCTATCTCTATCTCTATCTCTATCTCTATCTCTATCTCTATCTCTATCTCTATCTCTATCTCTATCTCTATCTCTATCTCTATCTCTATCTCTATCTCTATCTCTATCTCTATCTCTATCTCTATCTCTATCTCTATCTCTATCTCTATCTCTATCTCTATCTCTATCTCTATCTCTATCTCTATCTCTATCTCTATCTCTATCTCTATCTCTATCTCTATCTCTATCTCTATCTCTATCTCTATCTCTATCTCTATCTCTATCTCTATCTCTATCTCTATCTCTATCTCTATCTCTATCTCTATCTCTATCTCTATCTCTATCTCTATCTCTATCTCTATCTCTATCTCTATCTCTATCTCTATCTCTATCTCTATCTCTATCTCTATCTCTATCTCTATCTCTATCTCTATCTCTATCTCTATCTCTATCTCTATCTCTATCTCTATCTCTATCTCTATCTCTATCTCTATCTCTATCTCTATCTCTATCTCTATCTCTATCTCTATCTCTATCTCTATCTCTATCTCTATCTCTATCTCTATCTCTATCTCTATCTCTATCTCTATCTCTATCTCTATCTCTATCTCTATCTCTATCTCTATCTCTATCTCTATCTCTATCTCTATCTCTATCTCTATCTCTATCTCTATCTCTATCTCTATCTCTATCTCTATCTCTATCTCTATCTCTATCTCTATCTCTATCTCTATCTCTATCTCTATCTCTATCTCTATCTCTATCTCTATCTCTATCTCTATCTCTATCTCTATCTCTATCTCTATCTCTATCTCTATCTCTATCTCTATCTCTATCTCTATCTCTATCTCTATCTCTATCTCTATCTCTATCTCTATCTCTATCTCTATCTCTATCTCTATCTCTATCTCTATCTCTATCTCTATCTCTATCTCTATCTCTATCTCTATCTCTATCTCTATCTCTATCTCTATCTCTATCTCTATCTCTATCTCTATCTCTATCTCTATCTCTATCTCTATCTCTATCTCTATCTCTATCTCTATCTCTATCTCTATCTCTATCTCTATCTCTATCTCTATCTCTATCTCTATCTCTATCTCTATCTCTATCTCTATCTCTATCTCTATCTCTATCTCTATCTCTATCTCTATCTCTATCTCTATCTCTATCTCTATCTCTATCTCTATCTCTATCTCTATCTCTATCTCTATCTCTATCTCTATCTCTATCTCTATCTCTATCTCTATCTCTATCTCTATCTCTATCTCTATCTCTATCTCTATCTCTATCTCTATCTCTATCTCTATCTCTATCTCTATCTCTATCTCTATCTCTATCTCTATCTCTATCTCTATCTCTATCTCTATCTCTATCTCTATCTCTATCTCTATCTCTATCTCTATCTCTATCTCTATCTCTATCTCTATCTCTATCTCTATCTCTATCTCTATCTCTATCTCTATCTCTATCTCTATCTCTATCTCTATCTCTATCTCTATCTCTATCTCTATCTCTATCTCTATCTCTATCTCTATCTCTATCTCTATCTCTATCTCTATCTCTATCTCTATCTCTATCTCTATCTCTATCTCTATCTCTATCTCTATCTCTTTCTTACACTCTCTCGTTGCATACTTGGTCCGCAAAGATGTTTTGGACTCTTGAGGATCACTGTAGTGTATGGCTGAGTACTAGCATCAGATAATACAATTTTTAATATAACTTAATTGCAATAAATATCAGTAAGTCTCATTAGTAATTAATTTTGGACTTGGTCTTACTTAACAGTGTTAATACGTACCATATATCTGCTATCACTGCTCTAATATGTATGCGATTAGAACATTTTTTGTTTTATTTTGATCTTCTGAATATGTAATACCCTATTTAGGAGGCTTTAAGTGAGGGTACGCCATTAACATGAAGTTCTATGTCACAAGAATGAAAGTGTAGTGACATTTACGACCCGTTAGACACAATACGACGTGTGGTAGACAAGGCCATTATGTGACGTCAGCGAATGTCATGACGTCAGGGATTGTTTATTGGGCTTAGAACGTACTTTGATGAGCAGGGGGTAGAAACTTACTCTCCGTAGCTTCATTTTTAAGGTTTGTGTCATTGAATGTTCACTATATATGCATAGTAATAACATAGCAATGTTTGTTTGATATAACATCAATATAATAACAATTAAAATTAATTTCAAAAATTATTTTCGATTGCATTTTTTCTGGATTGATATGGCAAAATGTGTGACATCTCCAAGATCGTTTTAAACATACATTTTTAATTTGTGGAAACATTTAGATTGTAAATTAAGGTTTAATTAGTGTAAACGGACTTTTTACGTTAATTCATTACTACTCCGTTTTTATCGCATTCACGATTAGGTTAGGTGGCTACTAAAGTTGATCACAAACTGGTAAATCCAATGATTGACGTACCGCCGAATGCACTCTCCGTGTGTAAGTTATTGAAAAGTGATAAGAAAAGTCCAGCGATATCGGATCCCTAGCAGATAAGGAATACCACAGTGAAAGTAAAAATGATTGTGGAACAGTTTTTAGAGCAATAGAATATTTATCAAGTGGTATTGAATTAACGGAATGGAAAAAGTAGTGGCTGTAAATTAACGGAAAATATCCGTGCAAACTATATTAGGAAAAACTATAATTAATTGTAGTCTTTTTTATAAGAACGATTTCCAAGTAAATGACAAAAATGCAAAAGATGTGTGTTCAGAATGATATTTTCTAATAGTGATTATTTTTCATATCTCTACCCTTCCTCTCAAAATTGTTAAATTTACTTAAATTCTCAAAATATCTATTTGTCACGTGATACTTGACTTAAAATCTTCACAACGTTTGAAAATTAGTTAGAATTTATTAGAAAATTCACAATAAATTCTAGCATCTCTAATTCTTTTAAATATTATATAGTGAGTGTTATGTATTATCTACAAAACCCAAAAGCTACAATGTAATATATACAATGCAACCATCAGGTTCAGTTTGGCAAACTTCGTATAACTCTTGTGGATCTACACTTTAGCAAGTTGCGATTTCTCTTTAATTAAGAGTAATGTATTGGAATTTGAACTTGTAGAGTCTAAGTATGGTTAAGCTCCACATACATCTTGGAATTAACAGGACTCTTATGTTTCAATGTTAATGCTAAATAGTGAAACACTGTTGAATTTAGTATAACAGTTTGTAAATAGCTTTAATATTTGCCTTTTAAATAAAGAAATAAATTAAACCAACTGTCCTCACGTCATGCTAAGTGAGACTATCTTGGGGAAAATTGTGTATTTAATGATCTTGAATTCTTTTGATCTGTATTTGAACTGGAAATATCGTATACAACATTTAATTCTTCACGTACTTCATTGTGGTTTGTTACAAATAAATGTATACTATTCTAGGTAAATCTAAAGTGTTTGTAACTTATTAAAGATATTCATCCTATAAAACAAATTTGTAAATTTATGTTCTTGTAGACCCCTTAGAAATCCTTAAGGGTGATAAATGAGGTCCATTGACTTTATACTACGTAACACTCGTTCTATCCTAAAAAAATCTTTGAACGTTTAGCAAACCCTTTTCCTTTAAAATGCCATTATTTACTATAACTTTTCCTATAGTTTTTTTATATAGATATAGTTTTTTTACGAGAATAACAGTTTTAAGAATTATTCCTGAAGTTAACACGGATAGATTCCATTTGTGGTGAATCGTGTATAGCAGTCACACACCCGATAGTAAGTCAATAAATTATTTACCAAAAAATAGGATTTTATGAGTAGTTTCACTAGAGGGACGGCTGGTAGGTGTCTCGGAAATAGAATCATGACAGTTTTAAAGTAAACTAAGAAGTTTTGTTAATTTTTAGGATTACGTTACGTTAGGTAAGCGAAAAGTGCCTAATTCGATTGTTAGTAATTCAAATTAGGCTAAATCAAGCAAAATTGTTAAAAACTAAGGATTTATTATGATGTATAAAGCAAATTCTTCTGGTTTTCTATAAAAGTGTCTAGCTTTTCCAATTCTTTTATTAATAAACACATTTTTCATCCTTGAAAAAGTAATAGTTCCAAAAGGATCTGTAGATTAATATTCACCTATATGTATTTAATATTACTGATATTTACTAAATTTCAAATGGCCAAAACCCTCTTTCAAAGAATAAGAATATGTTATTCTGAGAAATTACAAATCACATACGATTAATTTTTACGTTATTTAACGGCTGAAGCTGTTACCATATCACCCATTAACTTCCCTTACTTCCTGCAACCACCTGGCTGTGACATTATACTTATTTATCACTCTTTTACAAATTCTTTAATTCATTTCAGCTTTAGCTGACTTTCAGATTTTCACTTGCTATGCATACTTTGTATTCTATAATAGGTGTAAAGTTCTTAAAATGGAATAAAAGTCATAATAAACTCTCACAAAGTTTACATCAGTTATTCACTGTCAGATGGTGGCGTGGTGGCTTAATGGCTAATGTATTTGCAAACATATACATGTTATGTCATATTTTTCGTTATTATGAACCCTCAAGGTTATTAGTTTTAAAAATATAATAATTTTTAAAAATGCTTACAAATTAAATAAATGCAAACCAATAGGAAACTACAGAGCCTAACACGTTGCTTTGTGTTTCACAAGGTTTAAATAAATGTAAAAACTTGAAAGGTGCAAACTCATCTCACAATTCCCAGTAAATCTCTTCTCGATCCTAAGAAATAATCTTACATAAAATTACATTTGAAACTTTGTTTACTTTTGTAGTTTTGCCAAAATGACTGCACTATTTGGTCCCAATAGAGTAATAGCGAGCTATAGATCCAGCCTATTACAGATGTCGATAAACAACATTTCCTGATAACATTTTAGGTTAAGAAAAACTTTAGTTTTTAGAACTATGTATTGCAAAAGTAAAGAAGGGCTTACAAATATTGACTTTTTAACTAATAAAATTAAATTTGGGACTTTTTTCGTTAATTCACTACCACTACTTTAGTTAAGTTATGTTAGGTTTGATTATGTTATGTTATGCTAGGGTTGGTTAGGTTATGTTAGTTTTGGTTAGGTCACGTTAGGGTTAGTTACGTTATGTTAGGTTTTGTTAAATTATGTTAGATTTAGTTAGGTTATGTTAAGTTTAGTTAAGTTATGTTAGTTTTGATTAGTTTATTTTAGGTTTGGTTAGGTTTAGTTATGCTATGTTAGGTTTGGTTAAGTTACATTAGGTTTATTTATGTTATGTTAGGTTTGGTTTTGTTAGGTTAGGTTAACCTAAGTTATGATCGTCGTAGTGAATTAACGGAAAATACCCTTAAGTTGAATAGGTAATTGGAATTTTAATTTCATATATACGTAACAAAATATAACAATATCAAGAATTAATAGCATAAGTCTCGTCGTCGCTGATGACACGAATTTTAAATTCATATACGAGTAAAATTGGATGCAATCATCATTACATTCTCCCCTTACAGGCGTGACGTCATTACCTCTCCATTGTTGTCACATTGAACAGCTTTGTACCACCGATTAGACTAAGGTATTCTTTGCCAGGTTCTCAGGCATGGATTTTTTTATTTCGGATTTACTAAATTGTATTCAAATTCTACACGTAAAAAATTTTTTAATTCATGTAGTAAAGGGTTTATTAGGTTATTTAAAATGAAATATTATTGAGACTTTGTTTTTTTAAATTGGAGAGGTTAGGACTACAAAGTTTTCTCTTACACCTACTACTAGTAACTATCTAGCTTCTTTCCTAAATTCTGATGAACTTTCATTGCAAAATTATTTTGCAAACATACCGGAAAAGTAATAAAGAAAGACAAGTGTGTTGTAAGTTCAGAACATTGTTTTCGTATGATTTTATACGATCAACTAAAAGAGTACAGACTTAAATACAAAACATATTAAATATTTTATAGTATGTTTAATTTTTGTCTATTGTTTAAACTCAATTATATTGTTTATTTTACTTTAATAAAACGAACTTATTTAAAACCTAACCAAACGTACACATGTAAATATTTTCAATGGAGAAACCACAGCCAACCTATTCATACTTTTCTGAATAGGGTTGTATGTTCAGACATTTGCTACTTCTCTGTAATATAATAAAATGTTGAAACAATTTGTTTTTATTTATTCGAGTCTATAGTGTTCAGTAGTGTTGCTATTTCCCGAATTGGCCCGACCAGCATCTGCATTGTAGATTTAAACCAACTAATCTTGAGATATTTACTAATTTCGTTTTTTTTTTTTTTTTCTAATAAGATTGATGTAGCGATTACACAGCACTCATATGACGTAGGTGGGAATTAACCAGAGAGCAATATAAAATCATCAAAGGATTGATATCAGTAAATGGTTTAATGAATTCCAAAAAAGGAGACAAAGGAGTAACCAGTGACCAACTGGTGCAAAGCATCATGGCTTTAAGCCAGAGTTAGAGATAGCACAGATTCGTATCATGACCTTAAGAAGTTTTAATCAGTACAAAGTAATTCTTGTATTTAATAATCACCTTGTACTGTACTGCTCTACCACGTTCTCTGTCTAAATACTCCACACAGATGAATAGTTTATGATAAATACGCTAAGTAAGGTTTAAGAGATGATTGACGTATACTTAAAAAAAACACACCCACACAAATAAATAATACAGGACTTGAAGGGCTCTTTTGCACATGTTCCGCACACTCTCCAATTGTCAATTGTGTGTCGGTGTAAATATTATTCCAAAATCCTTTACCAAGAGTTTTTTTCACCACTTGAGTGCCTCTAACAATGTAGTTGGAGAAAGTACTATTGGCAATACATTGAAATATACATATACATTTGTTCAAGTTGAGACACATTTTTAAGTCACAGCACTGTGGTGTAGGTAGAGTTAATGTCTACTTTCATTTCAGCCCTTGATGAATGGCATAATCATAAACTTAGCTTCATATACAGCGGAGAGTAGCTGATTGTATTTAAGTGCGGTCACCACATGTTTAAGATGAATAGTATGGGACCAATATGAGATCCTTGTGGAACACCGGATGTTTTTAAACTTGGTTTGTAGATTACGGTCTTAGTAGCTGCCGATTCATTGAAAAAATGATCCCAATAAGCTATATACACTTAGTTTTACTAAGGGATGAGCATTAGTTTAAGCAGTCAACTTTTTCGAGATACCCTGCTCGATATGTTTCCTCTGAATAGATTCAATATGTTTCCTCTGATTCGGATCTTTGCCATGACCAAGTAGAACTTGGTCATGGCAAAGAATACTTCTAGCAAAATGCCAACTTGATTATTAGCTATGATTCTGGAGATTTTTAAAGAAATTTTACACAAAAAACTAGCCTTTTATAGTACCAAAAGCAAGGCATGTTAAAAACCAAAATATTTATAAAGGTTGCGTAATTTTTAAAACCTTCAAGCCTAGTGGAAAGTTGCGTTTTGGCTGTCCTATCTATACATATAATCTATTACACCTATAACAGCAAACAGCTGGCCTTACACTACTCAGGTGTGTAGGATAGTCATGTCATGACGTCAGCTGGGAGTCCAGTTTGTGGTCACTGCTAACGTTTAACTGGGCTAATTAATTTCCAAACTGACAGCTCCCTCCTCCCCTCCCTACAACCCCTTTGATTGTATTGCCGTGTAATATATTGTTACACTATTGCACAGGAAACGTCATATCAACTAATTAGCATTGATTTTGATGCGTATAAATGACGTATTTGATCATTGATCTACACTATTATATAAATACATCTAACAACTTTAATTTGTAATGATTTATAAATTTAATAGAGCGTTTAAAGTTATGGATAAAGTACTTTAGTCAATCATGGTCTGATTCCTTACCAGCATGACCTTTTTTATCAGATATAAACCAGGTTTCCCATTTAACGATTTGAGAAAGAATAATAAAATATAGACATCAACTGACTGTGAAATTATTGTACTTTCGGTGTAAAAAGTATCACCCCATCAAGTGATCGTTTAGTGAGAATCAGGTGATGTATGGCAATAAAATGAAATCGTTAACAGTCAAAATTTTTAACCTCTAAAAGTGTTGTTCATAGCATCTGGCCGACATGAAATTCCTCTAAGTTTATCCACTGTGCACTATCTTACGTAATTTTGGCTCTTGGGGATTCTTGTCAAGTGGATTGTGTGTATTTAGATCTTTCTAAGGCCATCAACACGCTCAACCATAATCTTTTGATTGCCAAATTTGCCGGATATGGTGTAAGTGGATCTCTGCTTAGCTGGTTTGACAGTTATCTAAGAAGTAGAAATATAATTGTAAAGTGCAATGGCTCCTTTTACCGTTTTTTCTGGTGTACCCCAAGGGTCCCATTTAGGGCCTCTTTTGTACAATCTATTTATTAATTCGTTCCTTGTTCCTTACGTTTTCTTACGACATAAAGGTATTTGGATATGCCTTATCTGCTCAAGGTCAAATCAACCTTCAGTATTATCTTTCAATGGTATGGAGTTTAGCGTTCTTAATTGTCCTTAATTTCACAAAAACGTGGATCTGATAAAATTCTTTTCGACTACACCTTGAACAGTTGTGTTTTGAAGCAAGTTGACATTGTGAAGGATCTTGATATAGTTATGACACCCTCACTGATCCATACGGAACATATCCTGCACATTGCAAGTGCCAGCTCCCTTATGGGTTTCGACTTCCGTTGCACCAGGCATTTCAACTCTCTTTTAACACGTATTGTGAAATACTCTTGGACTTTAGCTCAGTCATCTGGTTACCCTATCAGCATAAGCACATGGACTTGTTGCAGCAGATTCAGAACAGAACTTACCGTATACCCTACCATCTCCTACTAGGGTATACTTACCATCTCCTGAACATTCAACCTTTACATCAATCAATCAATTTTTTTATTGCAGTATTAACAATTATTACATCGTATTGCAAAAGTCAATATGTGTTTTAAAAAAATACATCTGAGTTACCCACGTTCGGACCTGCTGTTACTTTACAAAATTGTGAATGACCGCATTGAATGTCCTGCTATTCTTCTCTCTATTGACATTTTCGTCCCTCGAGGAACCCTCTCAAAAACCATCTTCTGTAGAAGCTATCATGCTACAAACTGTGTTTACCACAGTGGTATCTCCCGTATATTAAGTTCAGCTGCTACGAATATTGATTTCTTCAATTAAGCTGAGACAATAGCAGCATTCTTGTTTAAATAGAGACAAAAGCAATTTATTTAGATCATTGAAAGTGTGTCCTTTTGTATGTTTTATTTATGTATTACTTTTGCTTACTTGTATTTATGTATATTTTTGTTGTTGTTAATTTATTGAGTGAGTGCCTTTTTGTATCTACAGTCTGTATTTATTTAATTCATTGGTATTTAAATACTTAATTTTATTTTGTAGTTGACTTGTTGAGTATGTGCCCTTAGTTTGTTTTTTAATTAATGTGAATATGTTTAACTATTTATTTCTTAACAGTAATTATGGATGTTGCACTAGATAATTTATGCTATCTAGATATATAAATAAATTAAGTTTTATTTAGAGTAAATATACAGCCACTAATTTATTGTTATTAGTCATTGGATTAGCATATTTTTACCTGCATCTTCAATCCATCTTTGTTTCTTCTTAAATTTGTTTATATTTATATTGTTTCGAGTTTATCTTTGTCATTGATTATTTTTTATGTTGTTTTTATAGCTATATTGCTACAAGTCAGAGTCATTACCATTGTTTGTTTTTGCATTTCCTAGTGTATTATAATTCAAGTTGTTCTACCATCTTCTTATTATTTTGTAAGCCTATTTTTAATAGTGTTATCCGTTGATAATGAATAAATTAATACAAAATATTAGTGATTGCCATTTCTTGAGTCCACCTGTTCCAAACTCCGCTTGCGTGATATCCAAACAAATATGGTCAAGATTTCCCACCTTTTGCTCACTTTTGCAATGCAATCTGCCAACATTATGAGGAGTAATGGACGCGTAAATAAAGCATATCACATGAGCCATTTATGTGAGTCATGCATCCATGCTGCGAAAGCAAGAAATGCCTTTTATGTATTCGAAAGTAAATTTCATGTTTATAATCACATTACGCACTTTGACGGATGTGAACGGCATATTGCACGTATGCCGGGAGTGGAAAGATGTTATATTTTACAAGAGCATACTCAAAATGTAATTTTGCCTTACATATCACTGCATGCAGTATACACTTTTCTGGGGATACGTTTACTTCCAAATCTGATCATTTAAAAATATAAATCCTTTATTTATTAACTGATATAAAGTTTAAAATATGTCAGATATTAATTCATACAAATGTTTTTATAAATTCTAGATAAATATTTATTCACCTATGAGTGTTTTGAGTCAAATAATATTATATCACATATCAGTAACAAGCAAATATATTTAAGGAATAGATACATTAAAGATACTAAAAGGGTGCTTTCTAGGAGGGTCCAAATTATGACAATATTTTTAACACTTAATTTGTTTAAAATGTGATTTATAAAAACCTATAGTCTGATATCTACAGGAGATTTGGAAAGCCACTTAACTTTATGTGACAGAGCATGACTACCTTTATCAAGGCTGTAACCAAACACATCTATGTGATGTTACATTAATTACTTTTATTCAATTTATTTAATCAAAATTTTTAATAAATTGAATTTCTTTAATTTTAATGAAATCTCTCTCAGGGTTTTAATGTGGGTAATTCGGTGGAGCTGTATAATACAATAAATCAAGCTTTACTTTATAACATCAGTTTATTAACATTGATTTAAAATTTACTCTAATTTGTTTTCTGACAAATGTTATTATGACATAAAATTTGGATTTTGATCAAATTACTAAAAAAAATTATTGATGACATTTTTTACAAAATACTTATTACTACACTTATCTGGGAACTTCTTGTTTCCGTTGAGAGCACATGGTGATCGATACTTTTTTATTTTGATTAGTTTAAAATGAAATCGCACAACAAGTTTTTTAATATTAATTTCAATTTTACTACTGAACGCTGAAAATGAATTTACCAAAATTAAATAATTAAGTTTTAATAATTGGTGCAACACGTTGAAGTCCTGTGGACCTCTCCATTGTTACTTGGAGAACTGTTAACAAAAGAATGATCGAGTCCTGGCCGTTGGTGTCTCTTGCCATACGTTTCCACAACGCACGTGCTCCTCCCTCCCTTTATTTCGTCAGCCTATCGCGTGTCTCCTTGCCCCTCGTGTTTTCAATTTTCGTTATTTCAAACGATTTGTGTCCATTGGGTGCTGCCTCTGCCGAGTGACTTTAGAACTAACTAACCCTTCCTGTTACGGTTGTCATGTCGATTTTGGTGACGAACACCATCTTCCGTTTCTTTTGGTATTCGGTTTTTTGTCGAATACAACCAGGAATGTTGTTTACACACAAAATTCTTAGAAAGCATCTGCCAGGATGTCTCTAATAGAAACGCATTTGGCCGTTTTCCTGGCTGACTTGTTATTTGCTTACAGTGGTTCTCTAGTATTATTTGAACATTCATTATTAATTTCAATTAAATATATCCCTTTCTTTAATGTGACAATTTATTATTTATTTATATTAATTAATTTATTTATCAATTTGGTGGACCTGTTACAAGGCCAAAGTTGACATACTGTGAGATGATAGGATATAGTGATGTTCATACATGTTAAGAAATTAGATTTATATAATTTTCTTAGTACTCTCTTCTAGACTCTCTTTATTACGGCTGCACCTACATTAACTAACCATATCTGTCTATGTCCTAGCTCAATGTTTGTAGTAGCACTGTACGTATAAAATTAAACATATGTAATTATCAATTTCAAGGTTTTATGATTAGATGCACAAAGTACATTATCAGAAACTTGGTTTGGGGAAAAACCCCCATATCTTAATACACATTGTGTCTGCCTAAATTTGTTCAATACTACCTCTATGAATCCTGCTAATATTACTAAATTTAGAGAGTTTCACTAATTTAAATAAAACACACACACACACACACACACACACACACACACACACACACACACACACACACACACACACACACACACACACACACACACACACACACACACGCACGCACACACGCACGCACGCACGCACGCACGCGCGCGCGCGCGCGCACACACACACACACACACGCACGCACGCACGCACGCACGCACACACACACACACACACACACACACCACACATTAAATTCTTTTATAGATGAAGCCAATGTGTGAAGAATCTTTATTCCAGTTAGCTCAAAATAATTAGGAATGAATAATGAATAATGTGTTTGAGTAATCTAAAAAATAAAACCTAGAAAACGTCATAAAACGAAAAAGCGATATTTTAATATTAGATTTTATATCCATTGTACGTTAAATACAATATAATTGTGTGATAAGTGATCGTCACAAAACGCAACTGTGTGATCATACAAATATTACATGTTCTAGTATCACGGTGATCGATAACGGCAAACAACGTTTACCTTCCACAGAACCACGTTTACTATCGGAGCAGAAACTATGTGTACTCAGTTTGGAGGTTTATTTTACTAAGAGACTAAGAAACCTATGAAAAAACAAATTTGTACGACATGACTTATTCATTTTTAAATGTTCTTTTAAGTTTTAATAATTTGTTTTTTATTTGTAACATAAAGTACATTTTTTTCTTCATGGATAGGTTTCCACGGTCGTCACTATCACTAACAAATTCTAGGTCTTCAGGGTTCGACCGCGTCACTGGGCTATGTACAAACATTGGCGACGTATCGGCCACATTACAGTATCCTAAAATGTACATTAGTTTTCACTGTGCATAAACTTTACACTTTGCTATAATAACAAATTTACAATATTGATAAATTACTTTCATATTCTGAGGTAAATGCAGTAATTTAAAATAAATTTAAATTAATTATGAAGCACTTTAAATTTATATAAAGCAATTTTAAATCACTCCATTTATTTACGCACATAAAAGTAATGTAACGTAACTACAGATTTTATAACCATTTTAACGTGACCAAGTAATTACATTTACAGCCTCTACAATTAAGAAACTATTGTTTCAGGAAATTAAATAAGAATTTTGTCGTTAAAAATTAAAATTCTAAAATTTATGACCCGTATAGAAAACATTCTTGTCATCCACGCCTTAAAATATGAATGCAATACATAAACGGCTTTTTGAGTAATAAAAATGTAGTGTTAATGCACAGTAAAAATTAATAAAAATTTCAGTCTTTTTTTGTTCCAACTGGAGTAACAATTATTGAAACTTAAGAGAACTTAACTTAACTTGAAAATTAAAAGACGCATGTGTCATAACATACGATTAAGCGGGGAAAACAATGGTGTAATTCGAATTTTCGTAGGCCTCTTAATGTTTTTTAGTTAACAACCTCCAAACTCGGGTACACAATGTATGCTTCGACATTAGGTGATTTCTTATCTGAAGTGGTCACCTTTCACTTCTTTAACCTACTTGGTTTTAATCTATCTGTAATAGATGATAGGGTTAATAAATATAAACAAGCAGAAGGGAATAAATCAGATGAATACAATGTTTAATAGACCTATACAATTTATTATTATTAAAAATATATATTACTACTTAGAGACTGTAGATGAAATACGCTGATCTCTTTGTGTTCCTAGGTAACTATGCTGAGTTTCCTCCAATACTTTCTATCTTAATTGCCCTTACATGCCTTTGGAGGTTTTCCAAGGGGAGGAGAGGGCTCGACCACATCTGACTACAATGGTCCAAGGGTAGTTATTGTAGAACTCACTGTCCCCGACAACACCGAATTGCCTGCTATAACTGGAAATATTTCTTATGATTGTCCTTTGAAGTGGTCTTTATAATATAGCATTTACTCAATTATAGCTTAGAAAATATCCATTAATTACTAATATTGTTCATTGTTATTGATATTAATAGAATATTTTAAGTAGATTTATCTGTTCTGATACAAAGTGACTCGTAAGTATTGAACAGAATTATATCTTGCAATTTAAAATGAAACTTTTTCCTCTTACAAAATTGGGTCTGGTACTTCCGTAAGGTCTTATGGAATTTTCAGAAGTTTTGTAAAAATACAAATAACTCGAAAACAGTCAGGTTGAGAGGATTTTGGCGAGGCACGATTATTGATAAGGAACAAATTTGCAATATAAATTTCATCTTAAAAATAAACTCAAATGAGTCACTCCAAGCACATTCACGAACAATTAATGTAACATGATGTGAAGTTAAAAACCCAGTTTTCGAGGAATAAAGGAAGCAATTACTTATATACTTAGTTTTCAAGAGGCTAGTTTTCTTTATAAATAGGTTAGGTTAGATTAGGTTAGGTTATGTTAGGTTATATTTTACTTTATGAACTGAGCTTGACAACCCACTCTCTCTTACCGTTTACAAGTTTTACGTATTCTTATAAGACATTTTAAAATGTCTTTAACATTGTATTCAATTATGATTAATTTAAACTTTATCTTTATAGATTGCTATTATCCATTTACAGATGTCAGTTACGATCACACAGTCACTGCTGGTTGATCACTGTTTTGACTTGATACAATCTCGAGGGTCTACCTCAAGTAATTTACCTGAGAGCAGTTCTGTGTTCAATCACTTCACTCGAAGTAGTAAGAGGGTTGGTACAAGTAAAGGGTGTCAGTGTAGTATGGTCCTTGCTCCTATCTTTAGCACAAACAAATCTCCTTTTTGTAGTTATTTTTAGTACTAATGTTAAATAATGCTGTTACTATTTGATATGTCGTTCCTGATGAGACATTTCAATATAAATCTACACTATTTCAACTTACTTGATTTCATTTATTAAACTGTAAAAGTTGTTCTTTTTATACAGAATACATCACGTGGTTTTTCGTAGACAACACTGAGACAACTTTGTTGTCTATATTTTTATGACAATCGTTATCTGAAAAAAGGGTATTAAAATGAATTACTGTTGCATTTGAAACACTTTAGTGTTAATATTACAATTTATATTTCATTTGCAAAACGGTTCTCGTTTGTTAGCAGCTACAAAACTGATACTTAACCTATATAAATGGTGCAGGCTGCTTAAAGTTTAAAAAGAAACACGCGTTCAATAATTTTAACTCACCAGTCTTATACTCTCCTTACTTTGAATATAAGACATTATACGAATATAAGTTTATAAAAATAAGTTTTTCCCTCATAGCGATTCATTATGTAATTTTTTATTGGTCGGTTTATAACTCCTTGTAAATCAAGAAATTGTATTGTAATCTTATTATACTCTGACCGAATATTTTGTCTGTCACAGGTCATAATGTTCTTCAAACTTTGTGAATTCTATGATTGAAGATCATTTTAGTTACTCCGGGACTTTAGGATTATATATATCGGTCCCTGTGACCCCTACCCTGTGCGATCTAACAGACAGCTGTCTTAGTTACATTTGTTCCCAGGTGCCAATCAGGGGACATCTGTCACATACATCCTGTAGTACACAATTTACGTTTGATATTAGACCTAGGTTATACTCGTACATGTCCTTTGGGACACATTTTTGATTGCTTAACCTTTATTGATCATTATATACATCCTAATGTTTTCTTAAATATAAATTTAGTTAAAATTCTTTGAAAAAAAGCACTGGCATAAATATTATGTTTGTTCAAAAATGTATTTTAAGTATGGAGTTTAAATTTAAATCAGTAATTTTCAATCTAAAGATTTAGAGGAATTTATTAAATAGGTTATACTTCAAAATGTTCTTTAAATATACTGTATAAAAACCATATAAAGATACTTTATGGTTTATATCGGATACTTGAAAATTTAAAAATAATCCCGGCTGTTACGCCTCTTCCCGAATCCAGTTGTCAATACTATTGTCACAAACTCATTGATCTTTGTTCAAAGGGATCATTTAGCACATTACTTTCAAATAATCTAGTGCAATTAAACCTAGTATTCATTATTCATTTGTAAGACGCTGATCGTAGATATGTGGGCGAATATGAGGGGTGAATGAGTAAGATGAGCGTAGATGAACGAGAGTAGCCATTGTTACTAAGGTCCAATGTTCCTCAGAAAGAGCTATTTATTGATAGCCCATTAGCTAGGGCAAATAAGGGACCTACAGCTTTACGTAGAATCCGAATCACGTAGTGTTGGTCTGATTTTCAGCTAACTGACAAGCCTGACACTTAGTTCTCTTCCCTGAAAAACATCTGAACCTAGACTATCATCTAACATGTACTTCTCCAGTACTGTCCTTGTCGATTGCAACCATTGAGCGGACGCTGTGTCGTTATTAAGAGGACCGAGCACACTTTGTCCCAAGTAGCTTGGTTATAGTATTGCGCCACCGGTCTATACATTAATATTATATTGTAATAATAGTACAGTATATATAAATATTACCTCATCGTTTTCTCTTGGTTTAATGGTCGAACCAATGAATACTTGCTTCGTATAAAACCTATGAAATTATCAATCGGAGTTTTGAGTGAAATATAACCCAAACCAGCTTAATCAGAACCACCTTTTACCTAACTCAACCTAATTATAATAATTGAATATTTCGTTTACTTGAGAGTGCCAGTGGACGTGTAGTCTATGACGTCAGGACTTTGTGCCTGAGTTAGAGATAGTGCAAGTACAACCACTGGCCTTGACTCAGTAATATTCACCATGTAACGTACTGGTTCTCTCCCTCCCTGTGTCCATTGGGTTACTCACACAGATTCATAGTCTGTGGGAATGAGTACAGTAAGGTCAAAGAGGACATATATTTTTCCATTTTTGAAAAAAAAAAAAACAACAGTTCCAAAGAAATGGTACAAACTTTTCCCCATATTAAACACTAAAAAATAATTACTCAGTTTCATTTCCAAACTTTTTGTTGTTGCAATAGCTCAAAAGGTAGTCAAATTAAAGACGTGCGGTTCTAACTAAAATATTTTAAATTGCAATTCACATCATTTCTGAAAATTTAATCAAAATCGTTGAAGCCATTTTTAGGAACTTCACCAACAAATAAAATTTTCTCAAAAACTTATTTTTATATGAATCTGTCCATAGAAATAAAAACAAAAAAAATAACATTTCAAAAAAGTGAAAAAATAGTCTGGAGATATTGGCTAAATACACCGATATACCAAATGCAAATGTCATAAAAATTGATACATCCGTTTGGTTTCCAGAGAACTGCACATACACAATTTGTTTTTTTCGAAAACCACACTTTTTTTTGGGTTTCAGGGGACTCTAAAATGGAGTTTTATACCAACTTATAAACAAATATTTTTGAACGATCATAATACATATGGGAGAAGGTAAAAAAGATAGGAAGTAATTTTGAAGATTTTAATATACGATGCCGTAAAATATTTTAAAAGACGTTAACCATTTTTTTGTAAAATGTTTGCGTTTAACCGAACCAAAATATGGCTAGTAAATACGTTTCAATATAATACTTCTACTCACTACACCCATACTTTCACTGATTCCAAAATTTGAATACATTGTCAACAGTCTGCGTTATAGTTTTTATAAACATAATTATTTTCAAACAATATAATTAAAGATAAATATTTTAGCTTTCTGTGCAATAATTAAGGCGTATAATAAACTGTATTCGTTTTTCTCTCAGTCAACCGTAATCAACATTGAATGCAATACACATGATATTCGAATGCATAACATCGATTGCGATACACAAAGCCAATATAGACTAAAGCGTTGTATTATTAACACTGTGTTTGTGTTCGCTCCAAACATATTAAAGAAACACAAACAAATTTGAGTCAACAAAAGGCCAATAACACTACTCCACTTGCAAATCACCCTCTACTGGTGTTAGGGACGATTGTTGCACGGAGTTTTTTAGCTCAGGAAATTACTCTCAAAACACATTTTTATTATTAAAATGTTTTTGTTAGTAACATTTTGAACAGAATAATTTTTATTTACAAATAACAAATTCATCTCAATGGTTTTAAGTGATGTCAGATTTTTAATATTATTCCATCAATTACTCTCAACATTAAATTTCTATTATAAAGAATGTTAAGCCTTATATAAACGCTGTTTGGTAACTGACATAATCTAACTGTTCTAGCATTTAGAGGTTGAATGTTTAAAAGGACAATTTTTCCTTAATTTTACTCTATCATGAAGATTTTTTAAATTCAATGTAACTTGTCAATTACGGTACCAAGTCAAACTTAAATTGCCCTCACACTACTCAGGTGTGTAGAATAGTCACGTCATGACGTCAACTGTGAGTCCAGTTTGTGGTCACTGAGTAGTAGAGTCTGGCTGCTCATAGCCCCTCTGTATAGTCCATTAAATAGTTGTACCAAACAGCTGGCCTTACACTACTCAGGTGTGTCGGATAGTCACGTCATGACGTCAGCTGTGAGTCCAGTTTGTAGTCACAGAGTAGTAGAGCCTAGCTGCTTAAAGCCTCTATGTATATTCCACTAAATAGTTAGTACCGAACAGCTGGCCTTACACTACTCAGGTGTGTAGGATAGTCACGTCATGACGTCAGCTGTGAGTCCAGTTAGTGATCACTGAGTAGTAGAGTCTGGCTGTTCAAAGCCCCTCTATGTAGTCCATTAAATAGTTAGTACCAAACAGCTGGCCTTACACTACTCAGGTGTGTAGGATAGTCACGTCATGACGTCAGTCGTGAGTCCAGTTTGTGGTCACTTCAGATAATGAGCTCTTTTGCCATGATCCTCTACCCCTCCTTGATTTTTAGCCATTAAATAGTATTATACCAAAAACGGTAACGACTCGGTTGTGTAGGATAATACTTTATTACGTCATTGTTATCATTTTGTTGTTAATGATTATAAATCTGTGTTTGTACCTGTTATATTCATAAATGTGTCGAACTGCTGATTTAACATACGTCAGATATTTTAAGTATTTTCCGTTATACTCATTGTGAAAAGGTCTTTTTTCACTAGTAAAAAAAGTCTAAACACTTTTTTTGATAGCCCCTGTGTGTGTGTTATCTACCGAACACCCATACACGTACAGTGGTATTGATCCATAAAGTCCGTGACGTCAGTGAGCATTTGGACCCCTGTAGTACAGTCAGTGTGTTGAGCCACCCTCCCATATCCATCACTACATAGGTGGTAATAGAATACATACTGGCTTAACTTACTAAACTATGTTTGTGACATTATAATAAATGCAATGACTTGGTCTCAATTTAGTTTTAATTTGTGGTCTGTTGTAACAATCTTAGCAATTAAACCACTATAGTCCATTAAATATTTTATTACGAAAGTTTCTAATCATTTATATAGTAAAATTCAGACCCTACAAGCATTATACCACACTTATATGCTCCTAGTAGTTAAAGTATCTTGTATTATTTTAGCACTTTATTTTTGCAATTTTAGAATAGTAAATAGAAAAATCATGCCTTTATTTTAAATGTGTGGTAAAATATTAAATGACGTCAGCTTTGATCTAGTTTATGTACAAAGTCGCATGTTCATTGCCTTGAATTCTATTCAATAGAAGTAACCAACAGATGACAACAACTCGGTTGTAGGGGCAGTTACTGCTGGATTCATTTGTGTACTGTTTGTAGTCTGGCTGTCATTGCCCTATGTATATTCCACTAATGTTAGTACGAACAGCTGCCTTAACTACTCAGGGTGTAGATAGTCACGTCATGACGTCAGTTGTGAGTCCAGTTTGTGATCACTGAGTCGTAGAGTCTGGCTGCTCATAGCCCCTCTGTATAGTCCACTAAATAGTTGTACCAAACAGCTGGCCTTACACTACTCAGGTGTGTAGAATAGTAATGTCATGACGTCAGCTGTGAGCCCAGTTTGTGATCACTGAGTAGTAGAGTCTGGCTGCTCTTAGCCCCTCTGTATATTCCACTAAATAGTTAGTACCGAAGAGCTGGCCTTACACTACTCAGGTGTGTAGGATAGTAATGTCATGACGTCAGCTGTGAGCCCAGTTTGTGATCACCGAGTCGTAGAGTCTGGCTGCTCATAGCCCCTCTGTATAGTCCACTAAATAGTTGTACTGAACAGCTGGCCTTACACTACTCAGGTGTGTAGGATAGTAATGTCATGACGTCAGCTGTGAGTCCAGTTTGTGGTCACTTCCAAAGATTAACTGAGCTAAACATTTTCCAAATTGACAGATCCCTCCTACCCTCCCTACAACCCCTTTGATTTTTTTGCCATGTAATATATTGTTACTTACTATTTATAAAAATACGTAACGACCTGATTTGCCTTAGCGAATATTATACATTTATTATACATAATTTGTTATTATTTTGTTGTAATTTATAAATATGTTTTGTACGTGAATTCTTATTCATAAATGTGCTTTCAGTTACTTGAATTTTAACATACTGATAAATAATTTTAAGTATTTTTCTGGCTTTTATACTCATTTTGATTAAGTTCTTGTTCTTTTTTAAGCTAAGAAAAATAATGTCTAAACACTATTCTTGATGACCCCAGGTGTGTGTGTGTTTCTACCCGCCCACCCATACACGTACAGTGGTATTGATCCACCCACCCAACCGTACACGTACAGTGATGTTGACCCCCTGCCCACCCATACACGTACAGTGGTGTTGACCCACCCACCCACCCATACACGTACAGTGGTGGTAAATAGAATTTACGATTAATTGTCTTTAACTTTAGCTAAATATCTCTATATTGACATTATAATAAATGAAATGTAAACTTTTAAGGGAATACTACAATTTAGTTTAATTTTGTTGTTGTACATCTTAATACAAATATACAACACTAAATTATTCAATATTTTATTCGAAATTTTCTAATATTTTATATATTTTAAAATCAGAACCGTACCAAGATCCACATTATAACCAACCACTTACACTATGCTCCTAAGTTGTTAAAACGTATTATTTTATTATTCTATGCAATTATTTTTTGGCAATTTTAGAATATAAATAGAAAAAACTCATGCTCATTTTGTTTTAAATGTGTGTAAGTTATTAAATGTCAACGACCTTTACTTTCTAATACAAAGCACAATTTCATTGCCTTGAATCTAGTTCAAGAAGGGGGGGGGGGTAACACCACAGATGACAACAATGGACTGAGGGGCAGTTATTGTTGGATTCATTGCCTTACATTGTCTGAGAATGACCTGCTATAAAAGGCATAATGATTTCTATAGAGAGCCATATAAGTAGACGTATATGTGCTTATAATATGGAACATGGATCCTTGCTTGAAAAATAACATTGAATTAAAGGACACTTAAGTGTTGGTAAAATTTATGTCGACAAATATTTATTATAAATACTATAACGTATCTTTAGAAGATATCCTTTAACAAATAGTTTCTTAATTAGCATATCACGTGTTGGCAAACTATATAAAATAAAGGAATGTGATATAACTCAAATTTATTATAATTTAAGAAAAAAATATACAAATATTATGATTACAATAAACTACGTTCACTAGAGGGATTTACGTAGGAATCAATTTACGACGCTATCTGTACTTACACGTTTACATAGCAATATTGAAAGTAAAGATAAATTTAGTAATTCTTAAAGACAGGAACAGCAATAATTGTAATATGTTTTGTGTAGGTAAAACTGTACATTTCAACATAAGATATAAATGCCATATATATGTCTTTTAATGTTAGATGTCTGAAAGATGACAATTATTTTGATAAATAAATTGCATAGTTACCTTTGGTTTTATTGAAGTTTGATGCCTAACGTAAAAGTTTTATAATTGAGAGACTGTTTTATGTTCTAACCACACTAGTATCACAGTATAAACACACAATATCGAAGCTTACTCTTGAGAAAAATGCCAACTGCTCGACGCTAGTGATCCTAGTGGTCGTATCGAGAACTACGGCATCTCTCCGCTCGCCGCACCAGTTGTTTGCTATACCACCGCTAGGATCGCTAGCATCACTCGGTATAGCAGTATCGTACATAAATTACCTAAGTATATAACATTACATTTTTTATTGTGATTTCAATGAGCAATCAAATTATAATATTCCTGACAGAGTGTGCACCATACATCACCTATGTACATAGCAAATCTGTGATTTCTAAGTATGGTATACTATTTTTTAAGAAAAAATTTAATATAAATAACAACATTTATTTTATTGAAGCCAACAAGAACTAAAACTTGAGTCTGGCATATGTTTTCCCCCAAGAGTAGATAAGTAAATATATATAAAAAAGTGTATCTTTTTGTTTACACAGTCAGTTATTTTTACATTATCTATTGACCTTGTTGCAAGAGGGGGGAAAATAGAGTTGGCTGTAAATAGCCTACTGCAAAACCCGCCCACCCACACACCGAGTCACGCATGACAGTGATTATGGTAATATTGTTGTTAAAAGAATTAAATCGGAATTACATTTAAGTTCTTATTCCTCATAATAACTTAAGAATGTTTTCAGATAAGCTTTAAGAAAATACATTTTAATGTTATTAAATCTATATTCTTCCTCAAATTGTGACATTAAAACTTTGAAATTTTAAAAAACTTCATTTAGCTTCTTATTTTTGTTTGAACAGTGTTAACGATAAATATTTGATATATATTACACAATCCAATTAAACAGTGTAGGTTTGGAGCCACCTAGCTAGGTATACTGCATTTCTAGCTGCCATGACGTCACTATTCAACTAGACGCGCCCTTGAAAACCCCGCATTAATTTCGCTGAGAGCGTTCCAGTGTCCAATCACTTCTCTCCGATGAATTTAGGGGTGTATTATAGAACTTGTGTCCATTTTACATACATATAATTTTAACACACATTTTAAAAATAATTAGGAGTTTTTTTAATATATTTGCTGTTGCAATATGCCATACTAATACGAATAAATGATACTGATATAATTACTCATAGCAGCCGCAACCTTGACAATACATTGAAAAATATATTTAATATTTTGATTTTGTACCGAAATAACTAACATAATTTATATTTTATTGACTTAAATATAAGTATTTTTGAGAAGTAACTATTTTCTAGCCTTTATTACGAGAGTATTTTATAAATTACTTCAAAAAACATGTAAAAATATTGACGTGTTTAGCAAAAGCTTTTCTTATTAGACGAATTATTGCAAAATCCATTATATGTATCAAATATCAATTATTTCGTTTCACTACAGAAGTTATTTTGAATTATTATACGATTTTCTGGTTGGAAAATATAAATGCGCGAATTTACGTGTGGATTTATTGAAATAATTCACGTTTTTATTTATATAACCGTACACCAAAGGCTCATTAAGGCTAACTTATCATTTTTTTTTATTATTCTCGGAAGCAAGTGTTATTGCCTTAGGCCTACTGAACTACTCTCTGTTTTTGACAAAGCCTGTTTGTCAAATATATATTATTAAAAAACAATTTACAAATTTTAAAAGAACTGTTATTTACCAATAAGGTCAAAATGTATAAAGAATAAATATATATAGTTTAAGATATGTAATTAAAAAAAAACTAAACTTATAGTAGAAACTACGAGTTTTTTTAGCAGCATGCTTAAACATATGTTTTTGTCATTATTTTCAAAACTGTACGATTTAAAACACTCTTTGCCTTATATATTCAAAACTGAATGAATGTAAAATCTTTCTCTGTGGTTCTATAATAAATCTGGAAATAAATAAAATAAAAACTCACTGAAAATTAAGAATAATAATAGGAGTTTAAGAATAAAAAACTGATATTCAAGAGAAGATTATTATATTGTTAGTAATTAATTACAATTGGTTGAACAGTTGTATGAAAATTAAAAATAGTACTCTATTTATAGAATTTTCTGATTATTTTTATTGTACTATGAAATATAAATTGTTTATTTTAAAAATAAAATACTTCATATCACAAATTAAGCAAGATTCTTTCGATGAATACAGCTTAATACAAGGACACAACACGTTGTACATTGGAGTTAATTACAGGATAAAATTATCATTGAACGCGTTCAAAACAGGTTTTACACCCAATTGGTTTTTGGTGAAAATTCGTTTGAGAAGTGGGAAGCAGTCGAAAATGTGGCTTTCTGGATTTAAGTCACCCCGCACGTTGTGGGATGCCAAATAATATTAAGGTGTTTTTGACAGCTTTGGTTTCTCTACGCCTTTGAAAGTACGTTCTGTAATAAGTCTTAACAACTATAAAAAATCACTGCTAATTAAATAACAACTAAGGGACACCTCTGCACACTTCATGTGCTAACTACGTTAGTCACTACCAGTAAAATTATTAGAAAAATAATCAGCCGATGTACGTATTAATAAAACCACTGAAGTGATAGAAAGTCGTTGGATCTCTTCGGGCTGGAGCCCAGGTAATTTTCCATTTCTGATATTTTTACCACCACCCTTGGCTCTTACCCTTTCAATTAAATCCAATTAATCTATCTTATCTTGTTCCTAGCTCCAGAAATTTCGTGAAAACCGATTCACCTACGGAAATGTTTGCTTTTATTTTGCCTACATGTATAAGTTACATTTAAAATTGTACTATTTTTTATGTTGTTATTTTTTAAAATTTATTAAAATTGTTTAGCTCTATATTAAAAAGCTAACAAGTTTATTAGAATGAGAGGGATGGGATTCTCCGATCAGTTTTAATGACAGTCCTGTTTAACCATTATTGTAAATGGGATCAACCACATTATATGTTGGGGTCGCAACACACTTGAAGTTAAATGAACTGAATTCTCTCATTAATTCCTTGGACAAAAATACTTCGCTTTTAGAGCAGACAATTTACCAACAAGTGGTAATAACGGACACTTCTATTTTTATTTATGGAATGTACTTTGTAAATATCAAACACTAATTAAGTACGTCTATTATGTTATTATGTTTCAAGTGGCTTTAGCGGACATCTTCCTGCTTTTAATTTAAATTACGTTTACTGAAATTTTTTGTTTATATTTATTTTTATTTAAATTATTTGTTGTCTTTTGGGATCTTTGCCGTCAATTCACTACCACTACTTTGTTTTTGTTTCCGTTAATTCACTACCACTCGATAAGTATTCTATTGCTCTAAAAACGGTTTACAATCATTTTTACGTCTACTGTGGTATTCCTTATCCACTAGGAATCCGATATCACTGGCCTTATCTTATCGCTTTACAAAAACTTACATACAGAGAGCGCATTCGGCGGTAAGTCAATCATTGGATTTACCAGTATGTGATCAACATTATTAGCCACCCAACCTAACCTAACCTAACCCAACCTAACCTAACCTAACCTAACCATAATTGTGATAAATAAGTAGTGATTGTGAATTAATGGAAAAGTTCTGTCTTTTGTATAAAGCTTCTCTATTATTAATGCTTGTCTATTTCTTTAAAACGTAAAGTAAAATTGTATTATTTTAGTCTAACGCAGTTAATTTTTCAAAGTACATCTAAATGAAATTGACGGGAAATGTACTCAACTTCTACCAGGTAGTTTGAGAATACATGTACAGTGTAACCGACCCACCCACTCATACACGTACAGTGTTACTGGCCCGCCCACGCCTACACGTACTGTGGTACTGAAAACCCCACCCATCCATACTCGTACAGTATTACTGACCCACCCACTCATATACGAACAGTGTTACGCAAATAAATAAATGAAGTCATTGTATGAGATTTTTTAATATTATTTTATTCATATAAGAGTACTTTTTGGTTATGTATGTTAATGTTTGCAAAATATTTTATTTAAGAATTAAGATAAATTATTTACAGTTAAAGGTAAAATGTTGATGATTTGTTCTAAATTATTGCTATATTTTCATATTAACTGACTAAGTCGTACGGTCATTATTACAATTATAAATCATCATTAAACTATAATTAATTGTATCTGGAAATAGAATAGGGTTTAATGTTTGAGTTTCTTCTACCTAATAATTATAACACCTTTTTTTATTAAGTTTCAATCATCTAGGTGATAGTGTTTTAATTAAAATCAAGGCTAGTCTTGGTCTTGTTTGTTTGAAATTTGATCGGCGAAATGTCCCTTCCAATGTCCACAACTGGCAGTAATTGTGGACACAAACTCCTCACACTAAATAAATTGAACTCCCACAATAGACCAATCTGCTGTGTGGTGTAGATTTCTTGATATTTATTGCAATAAAAATCGTCCGACTTACAAATGTACATTAATTTTCTACTTATTATATTAATACGTGTAGATGTCAATGCTTAATAAATTACTAACTTTGTGAATTCCCATAGTCTGAGGATGATAAATGCGTTTTTATTGTTTTATTTATCTTTATATATCAATAGATTTTTTATGTATTACGTGCAGTTGTTTGTAAATTTACATATAATACACCTTTATAGTTTGTTGTTAAAAACCATATATAATGTAATCGCTTAAATATGTATAGTATGATATATAAATTAAGAAAATTATATAAGGACCGCTGTGCGAGCCAGGGGCCGAGCGGTCTAAGGTATCAGGACTTTGAGCTTGGGTTAGAGATAACGCTGGTTCGAATCTGGCTTAGACTGGAAATATTTATCAGTAATATTCACCTTCTACTGTACTTGTTTGTCCCCTCACTCTACCTGAATAAGTTCCTCACACAGATCAATAGTCTATGAGGAATGGGCAGAGTAGGGTTAAGAAGGGAGGGGTCGGTATCTCCTTTTTTTACAAAAAAAGTACGTATGTGTTAATTGTTTAGGTAAGGTGTCTGGAAAGAAATTATTGGAACTATCTATCCAAACGTTTACGGATTGAAACAGTTTCCTGGGTGATCTGCTATAAACTCAATATCAACAGCTGTGCATAAAATAAATATTAGACTACTCATTAATACAAATTTTAATTAACTTAAGACGTTTCCAGACAAATCAGACTTTAATTTAATTCTTCTATCTAGATATTATTTCAATCTTCATGAACTATATATATATATTTTTTTTACAGAAAATTCCGTCCCAAACCATGGTCCTGAAAAACTGTGTTCAACTAATTTTTTAGGAGCTGTAACGAGTGTTGAATAACAGTTAAGAAATTTTAATATATTTAATTCAATATCAACACTACATAAACCCTACGCAGCGATTAATCTTGCTTTCGAGTGGAAACTTAGACCGCTGCAATGTAGCTATCACGCTTCGCTGATCCACTTCCGGTTTGGGCCGGAAGTCGGAGTGACATCTGGCTTAAAGCTGTTGAGTAACGATTTCAAAATGAAAATACCTTTTGTTTACGAAGAATTTGAGTTGCCTACATGTAGTTATACATTGAATTTTTAGCCAAATGTTTAGCTACCCATGAACTAGTACTATTGTACAGTTTTAAAATATCTAAATATTATTAAAATGAAAATTAAAAGCTGAATGAGTAGGCTGAGAGACAACATGCTCACTCATACTTCTATGACATAGAACGAACCCATGACTTTTTCTCATGAGCCATGATAAACATTATTGAAATCAGTTAACGTACTTACATTACTTACTTGGTACATTTCATATAATAATTCAACTAGACTATTTCGAGATCGTGCAATACTATGCTTTTCTTTAGTTCAATAAAATATCAGCAGCTAACAAAATATGAATACTGTTATGTACTTAATTTATTCACTTTTTCAGCTATATTCTCTCAACCAAAACTTCTTACGCATAAAGTATTTGGGTCATTCATAAAAAATGCGTTCCCTCTTTATTGGTTTTTCTATTTCTTGGCAGGTTTTCACGAAAACATTTACCGTGATCCTCAATCTTGCACCCACTTGCATTGTGTCAGTATCCTTTTATATTCTTTGTTTAATCATCAATTGGTATTTTCTTCTTCCTCTTTTTCTTCTTCCCTCCACCATCCTTACAATAACTGTCCTCAACAAACTCTTTTTCCTCATTGTTTGTCCTAGCTAATTTATTTTTCTCCTCATTATTTGCCTCTCCCACTCTTCTCAAAACTGCCTCATAACTTCCCATCTCGCACCTTCCATACTCCTCCATAACCGCAGTTCTATCACTTCCACTCTTCTTTTCTTAGTTTCCAAGTTCTGTTCCGTTGAGCAACACACTCCAGATGTAACATTTCATTAATCTCTTTCTTAACTCTTTTTCAGTGGCCCAATAATAAGCTCCTATTTTTAATGGAATCTTTTTGCTATAAACTTAGATAATAAATTTAGCCAAACCATGAAAACGTGCATTAATGAAAAAATTAGTAGTTCTTCTTGTTGTTTGAGGGCGCTTTTCTTTTCAATAATTATATTTATTGTGTATAAACATTTTGAATATGAGCCTTTAAATTTATATACTACCCTTCATTCCATTTTGGGACTGTATCTAAGTTTATAACACAAAACCTTACTTATCTTGGATAAAGGTTATTATATTCGGCTAATACTGTCTTTTTCATAAAAGAATTACTATATTTTTATGGAGGCCTTGTAGTTGGTAGTGTGAAATTCCTATATCAGGTTTGACCAAATGTAATGAAAATACTGTTCTTTTGCATCATGTAGAGCAACTTTTTCTAAGTGCTTTATGTGTATAGTTAAGTAGATGAGGATGGATAGAAAACAGGAAAGAAAAACTGACAATTCAGGCAAGAAAGGAATCTGTGTGGTTTGGGAAGAAAAATAAAATGTAGCACAACCCCTTAAACACCCCCGAACCAAATCAAACGACCAACCCGAAATAAAAAAAAAAAGTTCTTAAAAACGACGAGGTTAAAGGATCAAAGGAATTAAAACTAACTGCCATTATATTGTGGCTGTCAAACTGTAATGAAATAATCGCACTGGCTGAAATATGCTTGGCATGCTGGTGTAATTTTTATGATACCTCCATTTTAATTTATATATCATTAAAATAATATATAAATGTAAATTTATCTAGAAATGCAAAAAAGTGTAGTCATTCAATTAAATTATATGTTTGTCGTAAGAAAAGACAATCTTCAATGTTATAGTTCACATGTGAGGGGGTATCTATTAGTCATACCACGATTTAAAAACAACATAAATTATTTTACGAATAAACGAAATAAAATAAACCCATATAAATGTTTACTATACTCTAGCTCTCAAACAGAAATTGGTGTTAGACATCAATGTTTTACAGCCTGTTATGTTGGTAGCCATTCGTGTTTGTTTGTGTTTTAGTAGCTCCATTCTGGACCCTCATAAAGCTGTAAAAGTGTCATTAAATATAACTGCCTTCCATAATCTATTATGTAAGGGAAGCAGGTCGTATTGTGTTCTATGTAGGGGGGCCATTACAAAGGGGACCTATTTTTTCATAAAATTTTCTTTTCGTTCGAATCGTCAAAATTTGAGGACATGAACATGAACTAGTCATATAGACGGCGTAGAGCCTGCAAATATACTGTTGATTTTGTGTGTTTTACTTTCTTTTTAGTTTGTAATGTTTGTTATTGATTCTATTCTATTGAATCAATTATGTGTTCTTACATTCTTACATATGAGTCGCCGACACAACGTTGTTAGTATTTTAAGGCGAATATAAATGGTTATATGAGTGTAGGATGAGTGTGGATGAGTGTAGTCTGGTTACTATATGAGTTCAACTGTTCCTCAGAAATGGCAATTTATTAATAGCCCAACAGCCAGGGCAACTAAGGGACCTACACCTTACGTGGAATCCGAACCACGTAGTGCTGGTCTGATTTTCAGCTAATTGACAAGCCTGATACTCAGTTATCTCCCCCACACAACATCCGCACAATGATTACCACCCAACATGGACACCCCAGACTTTTCTAGTAGTGTCCACGCCGATAGCAACCATCAAGCGGACGCCATGTTGGTATTTAGAGGACTGAGCATCCAACCTATCTCCCAAACACTTTGTCCCCATGTAGCTGGGTTACGGCACTACGCAACCAGTGCCGACCCATTATATCATAAATGTTCATTATGTCATCCACATTCCAATATCCCTCCACTTGACTAGTAATTACTTATAATTGTTATTACCCTGTTTATTTTGCTATATTTTCTTGTAAGAAAACGATTCTAATGCTTGACTATGTCTAAAACCACAAAGAAAGAAAATAACGCAACTTTACTGACAACAGAGCTGATATTTTGTGGCTCAGTGTTTAGGTGTTCGGGCTGCGGAGGGCAAGTTTCGAGTCCCCAACTCGAACAAAGTTCACGCACAGGCCTGCAGACTCACGTGAAATGGTATGAAGTTGAACGAAATATTTACAGTCTTGGATAGTTGTGGTCTATCAGTACTTATAATTTTAACTGATGAATTGTAAGAGTACCTGAAGAATTTATCACTTTTACTTGAGGTACGATTGCTCCAAAGTTATTTTATAGTTAATAATCAATGTATGGCCATTGCAATGTATTTATGTTTTCTTCATTGAAATTATTTTTGATTATATATAAATTCTAAAAAGTAAATTAATTTTCCCCGTCGACATTAGTAGGTAAATATATGTGGAAAAAACAAACAAACAAGCTTCCTATGTCTTAACAGTCTGTTAAGATAGTGCATAGTTTGATATTGTCATTAAAAAGTGGATTAATATAATGAATGGCACTTTGTCTAAATTTATTTACTGAATTATAACCAATGAAAACGCTAGTATAATACGTCTATATATCCTGATTCCATTCATCTGACAACCCCTTCACAATAGGAGAACGCCACCCCGTGCACGCAACAGAACAATGAAAGAGATTCAACAATGCCCACGTGTGGCGTCCTACACTCTGATTGGCCAGCCTAATTTCTTATTGTCGTTGCGTAAATTGTACCCATTGTGTCACCGTTTACTTTCCTAATGTGGGTCCATTACTTTAGTTCCATTAGGGTAGATTTTTCCTACTCTTCCCATGTAGGCCACAGACTGACAGATGTTTTAAAAGTATTATTTACATTTCTGTTTTGATATATCTTAATTTACATGGAGGGTTGGTAGGTTTGAACAATGTTTTTGTCTTAGACTCTTAGATATGAGACACAACTTTGACGTATTTTAAGTCGAATATGAATGATTATATTAATGTAAGATGAGTGTGGATGACCTGTGTAGTCTCGTTACTAACTGAGTTCAACTGTTCCTCAGAAAGGGCATTTATTAACAGCCCAATAGCTAGGGCAACTAAGGGACCTACGGCTTTACGTGGAATCCGAACCACTAAGTGTTGGTTTGATTTTCAGATAGTTGACATGCCTGACACTCAGATCTCTTTCCAAAACAACAATCCGAATCCTGACAACACCCAACTTGGACACCCCAGAACTCTCTAGTAGTGTCCACGTCGATGGCAGCCATTGATCGGACGTCATGTCGGTATTAAGAAGACCGAGTATAGATCCTACCGCCTGCAATCTCCTCAACACTTTGTCCCCAATTATCTGGGTTACAAATCCTGACAAGAAGTTGATTACGATAGAAGGGGGAAGGGGAAACTTAATCTCTATGTAAACCTTTCCCTCAACAGGTGAGTGTGTGTTTTTTTATTATTTTACTTATAATATGGTGAATTGTCCTTTCTACATGTAGAGTGTGTAACCTTGTACAAATGAAATAAATGTGGATATTTGTATAAAATTGCTATCTTTAACTATTTATTAGTCTCTACCCTCACAATTTGTTTTTAGGAAGAATATAAAATATTGTGGTTTACTTCAACTTATAGATAATAATGGTTTGTCTAATAAACTAATAAGTTTATTAGTTTAAGAACTTAGTTTTATAACATGTAAGTGTAGATGTAATTTAGTTTTTAGCACTTGAAAAAGGTTTGGATTTTACCAAATCGAAACGTCGTGATTGGTAATTTTCACGTAATGATGGCAAATGTCCAACAACCTTTGTCATCCCCATCTGATACTCCATCATTAACAAATTTCAAAAAAAAAGTATTTTATGCTTTCTAAAATATCGTGGAGTTGCAATTTATAAAATTCCATTGACGTTGTTGGATAAAAAAATATTTATATTAATATTTATTTTAAGTGTATAAAGTTCCACATTTATTTCCTGAGACTTAAATGTTAACATACTCTTGTATACATTAGACCATATGTTTATCATTTAGCATAAAACGACATGCCGAGGAAGGTTTTTTAACAAACTATTTCAGTATTAAAAAACAAACTATAGATTTAAATTATGTAAGACATGCACGTTCCACTACTCATTCAAACTAGAAATAGTTGTATATATTTTATCTGGATCATAATTAAACAATTGAAAAATCTAATTATTTCCAATAATTCTCAAATATACACTACATGTAGTGTGAGTTGTATTAATTCATGTTCAAAAAGCAAATATTTTATAAACTGTGTAAACAAGTTAGGGGGCATCTGACTTAAAACTCACCCTGTATACAGTGAAATGTATACGGTAAAATGTATACAGTAAAATGTATACGGTAAAATGTATACGGTAAAATGTATACAGTAAAATGTATACGGTAAAATGTATACAGTAAAATGTATACGGTAAAATGTATACAGTAAAATGTAAACGGTAAAATGTATACGGTAAAATGTATACGGTAAAATGTTATTACTTTTATAAACGTGGCAATATATAGACTCAGAACTTTCAAAACGTCTTCTAAATTCTAAGGCATTTGCATTCCACGAATGCTTAACATTGTAAAACACGTGCTGCATCATTACAGAAAATTAAACCATCCATCAGCCTGTCATTCTGGAGATCAGGGTCTGATTCAGGAGAATGGCTTTTCGAAAATCACCTTTGACTCTGATTTTAGGGTAGACTTGATCACATCTGAATTTATTTTATGAAGAACAATTTTCTTGCTTAGTATTGTTCTCGTGTGTTACGTATAAGAGAGATGCACCAAAGATAGTATTTGTTTTACAATGAGTAAGAGGGCAACAAATTTATTACAGTCCTTCAATATCAATAAATACTCAACGTTTCGTAATGTTCTATGAATATTTGCCAGCGTGGTGGCTCAGTGACTAAGGCTTCAGGCTGTGTAGAGCAAGGGTTCAAGGTTCGAATCCCAACTGAGTTAACGGTCAGTACTTCACTTATTGAATGAATATTTACGCACAGGACTGCAGGCCCATGTGGACGGGCAAGTGAAGTTTAAAAAAAATAAACTTAATTTATTGTCACGTACCAATTTTAAGTAACATGAATCTGAGAGATACCTTATACATTATTCTCGTAGATAAATTTACAACATTTCAGTGGCACCCAAATGGTTTAATTTACATTAAATTAAATCTCGTTTCATCATTTCATAATTCCTCTCGCGTGGGAGGAATGTCAACTCCATCCAAACCTCAACGTTCAATACTTATTTTTATATTTTTACAATTAAGTTATGCCATACAAAGGTGTATGTATTATATTCTAAGTTAGGATATACTAATGACTATAATATAAATATACTCAGGGCCATCAACATTTTTCAAAATATTCTTAAACTGACTTAAGAGCTCTTTTAAGGCACTTATTGACTTATAGTTTGAAATGTGTATTCACTTCTATAACAAAACATTCTATAATAATTATTGTTGCCGTTTTTTTTATTTATTTATTTTTTAATTTAGTAAAATTCTCTTCAACGAGTACCTATAATTTGTAAATAATAATCATTATTATTATTCATTCATAAGACGCCGATCGTCAATATATAGGCTAATATGAGAGACGAATGAGTGTGATGAGTGTAGATGAACGAGTGTAGTCATTGTTACTAAGGTCGACTGTTCCTCAGAAAGAGCTATTTATTAATAGACTGATAGCTAGGGAAACTAAGGGACCTACACAGCTTTAAAAAGTGTTGGTCTGATTTTCAACTAAGTGATTCAGTTCTCTTCCCTACTCAACATCTAAACCTTGACTACCATCCAATATGGACATCCCAAACTTCTCTAGTAGTATTAAATAATTTAACCTAATCAAATATTTGTGTCTCTTCACATAATATTTCTGTGTGATCTTTTCAGTATTTTAGTAACATATTTAAGAACGTAAACAATGCTTTATTTAATTTTGAATAAAACACATGAAAAATCTGAACTCTGACGATAACAGTAATGTCAATGATTGTTCCTTGTAAACCCATAAACCTGCCGCAGCGTGATTGTGTTCCAACAGTAATATCACGACTATAATGAGAACCAGTGTCCAATAAACAGGACTATCACAATAGACATTGTCGACCAAACAGTCTATTCCAGACTGCAATCAAATAGGTGTCAGTGGTGACGTCAGAGCCTGTAATATAGGCAGGTTGGCGCACAGGTAATTGCCTTGTGGTAAGTGTGTATGAATACTTCGTAGTGGGAAGTATAGCAAGGAATTTGACAGACGATTATGAAACCTTACTTGTCAAATGGTTCAATTGTTAGGTCAATTAAATTAGTATTTATTATCAAAACTAAGCTCTAGTTATAAATTATAACAAGATAAATCTCTAGTTTTTCTATTACTAAAGTTTTTACACTTTTTTATGTTGTTTTTTTACTATATTTCTTTAGTTCGACATTTTGCTCCTATTTTGTCCTAAATTATTTATTTGACATCTTATGTTCACTTTGTTATTTTGCGCCATAAGACCTTACTTATTCATTAATTTAAAAAATATAAGAATTCCTTATCCTTTATACTAGGAACAAGAAACAAAGGTGTTTCATTTCAGCCTAAACAAATAATCATATTTTTTTCTTATTTCTTATGTGATCGTTATAATTCCTTTATTTTCTGGAGGATAAATAAGAAGACTTAAAAATTCGTAGTTAACCCGTACAAATGTAGACATAAATGGCTGAGGATAGTATACGTCATAAACTCTCTACAAACCCCTGATCAAGATGTATTCCGAGGAACTCAATCGAATAGATTTCTTCGATTTCATTTTCATCCAACAAAACTGTGATCATAGCCAATTTAAAATATTTTAAAGTATCTATTACTGTGAGTTGGCCAATAAACTATAGTACGTAATCAAAGAGCTCAGGCTTAAGCAATGGCACTGAGGAAGCAGATTAAAGCATGGCCGAAACGTTATCTAAACAGTCAAAAACTAGTTTCAATTTAGCTGACTCGTAGTAAACTTTAGAGTACAAAATGTTTCTTTAGGAGGGATTATCTGTGGATATATTTTAAAATGTGAAAATTAAATGAAAGAATTGTTTTTATGACTACAATAAAATGTAACCGACGAGGATGGGACTCGTACCCACGCGGGCAGAGCCCATTGGATTAGCAGTCCAACGCCTTAACCACTCGGCCACCTCGTCTATAGAATTATGCATCAGTATTTATTAACAGATTTTTACACTATTATAGTCCAGCCGTTCTAACTTTACCTCTGAGGGGAGCACAACCCGGCAACATTGTATATCTTGAGTGTTTGGCTTCTTCCTGGTAATTTGACACGGTTAATCTAGATGAATCACACTAGGGCCTGATAGTTTTTATATGTAAGAATTGTCTGATTGACTTCGTTTTTTATATTTGTAAACAGTAAAAAAAAATACTTCCCAGTTAAACACTACAAAGATTTTAATTCCCACTAAAAAAAATCAATTTGTACTTTTCTACATTCTTCCCGATTGTGAGTCATCGGATGTCAAATTTGGAGAAGGGCTGTGGCGGTTTGGATGCGACGTTGCCTATGTCGATTTTCCAGCTTAGCCCGCAAACCTCAGAGGTAAAGTTAGACCGGCTGGACTATAATAGTGGCCATTCCACCTTATAAGGCAGAATCATTGGAGTGGTACGCTGTCAATAACGGTTGACGGCCACTGAACTGTCTGAATTTAGCATTATTTTTGTCATTTAAATGAGTTTTAGGCTTTTTCGGTGTTATTGTGTAAAAAGAGAAATATTTTTACAGAACTATGTGAACTATCCTGCATTTATAATAACAGATTAGTCGTGTTATTTACGAGTTTATGTTATTTAGAAGTAAATATTCAAATCTTTATTGTTCTATAAAGAAGAGAAGAACTCTTTTTGTACATATTTATTCGTAATTATTAATTACCATTCCTATCTGAAAAATATTCATTTATCGTTGCAGTCTAATAATACGACAAATTCTAACTAAACGCTCTAAATTGCTAATAATAATAACAACTCATTAGTCCATTAACAAAAAATAAGAATACGTTTACTTGATACATTATTACATTTACATATAGTGGTCGTCTGTGTTACGAGGGTCAATATAGATAAAACTGTCCTGGAGAAAGATATTCCCATCTAACAAATAGTAGTTTTCCCTCAGTTTTCTTTCTTAAAACACCAGCTATTTCCAGGTAAATCCCTACTATTTTTCAGGTCAAAAATAACTCCAAAGAATTAATTCGTTTAGTAATAGATTTTTACAACATTTGTCATGGTGTTAGTCTAGAATTACAGTTATTATTATTTTGTCAATCACAAGTTGATATTTTTAGCACAACTGCACCCCAAAACAGCTGATAATTAGAGAAACAGCATTTAAAATTTAATGAGAAATTTATTTGTATGAATATACAATTGTATGTACACAATTTGGGAGAGCCGGTGGCAGAGGCGCCAGAACTTTAAGCTTGGGTTAGAGATAGTGCTGGTTCGAATCAGGCTTTGACTGGAAATATTTATCAGTAATATTCACCTTGTACTGTACTGGTTCACCTCCTTACTCTGTCTGAATAAGTTCCTCGCACAGATTAATAGTCTATGGGGAGTGGGCAGAGCAAGGGTAAGAAGAAGATCGGGCTCTCATTTAAACAAAATAATAGGCCTTAAATTTAAATAAAATATGCTTATACTGTATGGTTTATCTCATATCTTGGAAGTATCAGTATAAATAAAAATCAAGGTAAATACATTTTTGTAACCACATTGGAATTTTGACAATAATCGTTTTACGAACTGCATTTTTATATAATAAAAATGTAACGTTTGCAATAATTCAACATCCTGCTTGTACATGTGAATGAAGACTTCTCGCTAACCACATCAAACATCCTTAAATAAATAACACATTGAGAGCGGAGACAATGAGGACAATTTACTTTACAATAAGGAATCAGACTAACCAATCAGAGTGTTGGATGCGGCACGTGTGTGCTACATTGTCGAACATGCCACTTTGTTATGGCTGCGAGGGTTGTAATTTTCTTTACTTGTGTGAAGGGGTAGGCAGTTTGACAATGTGAACTCAATTCTCTAAAATTAGAGAAAATACTGTCTAATTTTAAAATTGTTATATACATACTCCATATTATTTCCATACTGGTCGTGTTGCAACTACTTACATTTTTTTATTAGTCTTGCGGCTCTCAGATGTACGGATAAAAACACGGCAGTAAAAGAAAATTAGTAGAATAGTTTCTAAAATCTGATATATTAAAATATCTTTTTGAATATTGTGCGTTTAACCATTGATATTACACACATACTAGTATATTTTTCATCAAATACAAGTTAAATGTTTTGTTTCAAACTATAAGATATTTTGAGATCCCGCAGTGGAGTGCTAGTGTAGTCTCTTGTAAATATAATCAGGTTTAAACCAGCTGTAGTGGCAAACATCACTAACTAATCAAATTAATGGCACACGTATTCGTATAGATAAGATATATATTTTAGGTATGTGTAGTATAAGATTTAGCACAAGGATAATACTTAACTGTTGCTGTTATTAATTTCATATAAAAATTAAACTACTTATCAAAGAGACTTGGACATTTTTATAGAGTATTTTACGTAGAGTATCCACAGAATAAAGTCGTGTTAATAGAATAACACTTATTGAACTTTACCTAAGACTAAATCTTTATTTATTTTATAAATACTTAACTGCTAAAATATTTTTTCATCAAACAAACTGCAATAATTATCTTCATGAGTAATCAGTATAGTATCACCGAGTCTTTTATCAATGGTTAAGTTGGACAATGGCCAAGATGACGCTTTGTCGTTATCAATAAGTAAGAGAGGTCAGCTGGACAAAGTGCAATCATCTTTATTGCGAGCAACACTTGGTTGGAACAGAATGAAGTGAAAGGGACCAATCATGTGGACTACGGAAGGGCGAGTGATGGAAAGTTCTTATTGTGATTTAAGGGATGAAGAATTTATTGAACTTTTCATACAGAGCGTTTCTTTTAAAACGTAACCCATGATTTGAAATGGGATGAATCTCAATACAGTACTATACATACAATTAAAAATAGGCCTTCATGTAGTTAATAGAATGGGTTCAGAATAATTCAAGATATTTATTTGTAGTAGATAATTTTTATAATTGTATTACAAAGGTCAAATATATTAAAAGTTACTGTAAATGTAAATTTAAGTTATTCTAATTAAAATAGTGCGTGTTTGAGCCGGTTTGAAAATTTGCCTATTCAAATTTGTAGAATATTAAGATTTCATATATATGAATGATAAAGTTAAAATTTGAAGTGATTTGAGAATTTCTTTACATGACGTTCTTCTATTCACATCAGCCACTATACGGATTGCTCTCTTCTGTAAACGAAAAACTCTCAATAAAGCAGTACGGGATGCAGAACCCCATATTATAGTACCGTATCTCAATCTAGATTCTATAAGTGAGCTGTATATAAGTCTCACAATAAAAATGTTATTTAAATTAGAAAATCTACTCAATAAAAATAATTGTGACGATAATTTTGAACAAATACTGTCAATGTAAGGAGTCCACCTGAAATTGTGATCGAACGTTAGGCTTGTGAGAACGAAATTGTGATATTTCGTTTTAGTTTGAAATGGAAGCTCAGTCTTTCATCATGATTAATGGATTATCAGCAACATTCCTGTGGATAGTAAAACATATACAACTGGTTTTATTTGGATTTACATGTAAATTATTATTATTTAAATATTGGAATAGGTTAGTAAGATTTAGAGAACTATCTATTTCTAATTCAGCTACGATTGTTTTTGAAAAGAACCGCTATATCATCCGCATAAATTGTTATATTTAATTTTTTTAGTGACGCAGTTATACTGTTTGAATATAAGACAAAAATTATCGGTCCCAAGACAGTGCCTTGTGGTATTCCAAAATTTAACTCTTTATTACTTGAACTTTCATTTTTATTTGTACTCTTTGCTTTCTTGATATTAAAAACAATTAAATCCAATCCAGAGACACTCCTCGTACTCCGAGGCCATAAAGTCTATCATAATTTATAGTCTATCATACACCAACAATACTGTTTGGAAGCATCTTGACGTAAAACAAACGATTTTGTTTAAAAATATTCTCCCACAATAAACACTCTCTGGTTTTTGCTCAAAGCCATGTTCTTAACCTCAACTTAATGACATGCACGAAACCCAAATAAAGTGAATAATAATAATACAATTTTAATCAGCTGATAGCCAAGGAAGGAGGGGAACCAGGGCTACCAACCTATGAACTTGTAATTATCTCAACCCTTCATTTTCTGTACTTGTAAATAGGGTTGCGTTTTAAAATAAACGCCCTGTATTACTTACTGAGTTGTATTGAATGATAAAATAAAGGAGACTAGGTGAACTAGTATACTATTTATTATTCGTCAGTATTCTCACTTAAGATATTTATTCAGACTAGACCGTAGTTAACCTGTGTAGTCTGGTATATAACAGAGTTTGACTTGTACTCATAAAGGCCACGGAGAAAATTATACAGAGGTCGCTATCTTATGACCACAACGAATGCCTCGGTGGCAGTTATAAGTAGATTACAACTGATGTACATGTTTATAAATCTGTTTTAATAACTTCTTCGTTAATATTTGAGAATTTAGAAGTAATAAACGAGGGACTGACAAGGTGTTGGCACTTTCATCGCATTGCAAAGTGGATAAATAACTACTCGACACACATTTAGTGCACTATTGGTTGCAAACTCTTTTTCCTGTTTCTCTGTGGAAAGGGCCGTTTATCGATATCCCAATGTCCAGGGCAATTAGGAGACCTACAACTTATATAAGTGGAATTCGAACCACATATTATTGGTCTGATTTCCAGCTAACGGACAAGCCTGATACCAGGATGTCTTCTTCATAGAGCATCAAAACCATGGTCACAATATGACATGGACCTTCCAAACATTTTTGTAACCATAAGTGGATGCTGTGTTGATATTAAGAGGACAGAGAACAAGTCATATCAACTAACTTATTTAATTCAATGTTATTATTGCTAGTTAAACAACAAGCACTAAGGTAGCCTATAATTTTACGATTATTGTCAAAAGCAAATATTAATTGTGTCATGTAATTTTTTAGTGTAATTAAACTATTTTCTGACTCTTTTTAGAACTATCTTCTCTCAACACAAACCCCAAGTAGCAGGATTACAGCACTAAACCACTAATTGTGACATCTGATTTGTTCTAAACTGTTTAACTAAAATTGGTTATTATTAGTCATTAACAATCACTTAATAGGTTGTACTATTATTTATTCATCGGACGTTTGATTTGAGCTCTCTTAAACTCCTAATACAACTAAATGATTAATAATTTCGATTTAAAACCACTTACTCAATGGTAAAAATCGTTTCGATATATCCACTAAATTTTTTAAAACACAAATTGATTATCTTATTTGGCCTACTTACGGTTTAAATTCTAGTAATTAGGTCGAAATCAATTGGAAAACCCTTTAATATCTGTATAAAAAATTTTCTTGCTTACATTCAGCCTATGTTCATGGTTTCAGGTTGTTTAGTGACTATTCTCCAATTTGCCTTTCAATGGCACAATATAAACAATATTAATGTTTGTCCACATTTCCTAGCTCAATAAGAGAATTACAGACAATATAGTAGGTCGTTTGGAGCCCTCAGAGGCAATACGTATGACAATAACTACCCCTCAGACCATTGCGGTCAGCTGAGGGGTTGTCCTGCTCTTGGACTAGATCCAAATGCATGTAGATGTACTCAGACATGAAATACTATTGACTTTCATTAAAGTATTCAATTAAATGAGTGTTGTAGTCTGTAATGATGACGTACGCTGTAATACTAGTTCACTTTGCAGAAGAAAGCATGCTCATTTTGTAATAAAACATTAGCGTTTAAAGTGTTATTTGGAAGTATTTATATTTTCTTCTACAAAATATTAAAGTGAGTTTTTTCATCCTAGTAAACGAGATGGTTTTGTCTTAAGACTCTGACAGGCTTTATTATCGAAAACTGCTTTTTGGAAAGATAAATACTCATGAGAAAACTAAGAAAGTGAACATCAAACAACTAAAAAGTATTATAATATAAGAACATAATGTATAAAATATTACAATGATCGATTTCGGTGAAACACGTATACTTTCCTTAACACAAAGAGATTCACAAAATAACGATCTATGAGAGGATCGTAACACACGTTTGAATGAACAGGTTAACTTTGATTATGAAATGATTTTCTTATGTATTTCAGCATGTAAGATAGTAAGTAACTAACCAATTATATTTCAACATTCGCCATTTTTGTAGTTCCGGTAACCGTCATGAGTGCCCCCGGACCGTGACAAGGGTTAGAAAAGAAGTAGCGTAATTAGTTGAAATGAATGTCAGTATTTAGTAAATCCTTTTGCTCTAAAGGAGATAAATGTAATGCATTTGCATTGGGGAGCTTTCACTTGTTTTTTATTTTACCATCGCGTATTATGGTAATTATGAAAAAATAAAATTTTATGTATAATAAAGTAAGATTCTTATTGATGTTTATCATTAAATATGACGTTCTGTTTACGAGTGTTTTAAACAGTTTCAAATTCAACTAAATTTGAAGAAAGTACATACATATTTAAAGTTTCGTTAAAAAAAAAAAAAAAAATTATCAAAGATGACTGTTCATAAGTATTTAGTTATTTTACATTATTGATTATCTTTCTTACGTCTGATAATAATCACCAGCACATATCATACGATTATAAAACAAACTTATATTGGGAGTATTTGAATAACAAGTAAAACCTAGCTACATAAGACAACTGGAAATACGAGATTGTTTCAAAATTTATAACAAGCACAAGATAATAAATGTTCAGTAAACATTAAATGTACTCAATAGTTATAAATCCTGCATCTGCTGTGTGGTAAAATGTCCCTTTAATTCATATCCAAAACCATTGTTTAGCAAATTGAGAATATTCTTTAAAAATTCTGTAGTAGCAAGAAAAGATAGCAAATAAAATAATTCAAAAATATATACGTAGTTAAATATAATTTCTTTTTAATTGGAATATTCTGATAAAAACGCCTTATTTCATGTTTTTTTATTAGGATATTTGAGATGTGTACAAAATATGTTGTCTTTAAAATTAATAACATATTTTACATTTAATATTTAATTAACATATACTAATTTCCTCACTAAGTTCGCTTTCAGACCCCAACTCAACCTCGAAATATTGAATAGCTTCATACACACTTACCGCAAGGCAATTACCTGTGCCAACCTGCCTATATTACAGGCTCTGGCGTCACCACTGACACCTATTTGATAGCAGTCTGGAATAGACTGCGTTTGGTCGACAATGTCTATTGTGATAGTCCTGTTTATTGGACACTGGTTCTCATTATTGTCGTGATATTACTGTTGGAACACAATCACACTGCGGCATTGCTTTAATTCGTATTGTTATTTCTTTTATTTTTCTGCTTTTTGTGTACCTACATTATCTATACAACCTAAATGAACGCCACTAAAGAAACATATTTTATAGTATAAATACAAAATTTATAAAATACTATGTATTTCGGTACACCAAGTTTACCCTCAGATCAGAGGGATTAACAAAGTAATCACAATGATGTTTGACTACACTACTTGTGTACTAACAATTGTGACGGTCGAGAAACACATGACGGTCGGTTGTAACTGTTAAAAATAGTTATTGTTAAAATGTAATTGGTCAATTACTAACGTTTATTAGCGTAAATCGTCTTATTCACTGAAAATAATGTAAAATATTAAATGATAATCAAAATTAACATGTCCATTAATAAGTTTGTTAAGGATCTGGCGTTTTCTCATAAAAATATACAAATTTTCCAATGCATTCATAATCCTACTCTTTCACGCTTCTTATTCTGAATAATAATTTATAAACTAACTTATAAATATATATAATTCTAATAATTTAAATTGTATATATTTATACGTTTCTTACGTATATATTTCTACAACGTCTCTCTCTCTCTCTCTCTCTCTCTCTCTCTCTCTCTCTCTCTCTCTCTCTCTCTCTCTCTCTCTCTCTCTCTCTCTCTCTCTCTCTCTCTCTCTCTCTCTCTCTCTCTCTCTCTCTCTCTCTCTCTCTCTCTTTCTCTCTCTCTCTCTCTCTCTGAGATTGTATATATAATAAACTTATGACTGGTGTTGAGCATTAAAAATGCAGCTCCCTCCCCAATAATAATTGTATTCGTAAACCTTCTTAAATGTTACCGTGGTTAAATACAAAAATTTAAAAAAAATTTGAATATTGGTTCACCGAAATTGATCACCATAATATTCGTGCAATTTGTACTTGTATTGTAATATAGTTGTGTATTTTATGCTTATATACCAACAATTATTATGATAATTAAAAACTATTTATTAAAAGTATGCACATAGTTTAAGCATTTTTATATCAATGTAAACAGTAAAATAATTTACCATAGAAAAGTTACGCAAATAAAAAAGCACTTTTTTAATAAAAAATAAAATGAATAGTATATATATATATATATATATATATATATATATATATATATATATATATAAAATTTTCTAATAGGCTATTTATGTACATTTAAACTTACCTAAATTCTATTATAACCTAAGCTGTTAATAATATCTAACTTGGTTTTTTTAATATAAATTTATGACTGATGAGTGATTAAATATAATTTCATTATAATTAAATGATGTTTATAAGCTCCAATAATAAAACACGCACTTAGATACTTTTGAAAACTCATTTATTAAAACAATACAAAGTTAAAACTTCAATATGGCTCTTGTTGGGGTAGCCATTGCTATGTTTGACTCATAACTAGAGCTCCTGACCCTCATACTGTATATACATATGTATTCTAATAAATATAAGCCATCTTATATTTTATCTTTTATTTGTCCTACGTTCAAAAAAATACTTTTTTCATTCAAATTTATTTTAACTTCCGTTCAGTAAGTCAGTTTCAACGTGTGACAAGTTGAGTAAGTGAACGAACATTGGTGACGCAGTGCGGGTCTGATTTGGCACTTCTGTCTCTTGGGATCACTCCCCCCCCCCACAGATTTATAAAAGTACCTTTAACTGGTTCAGTTTATCTCTTTAAGTGCACTGTATATTATTTTTACAATTTTAATCAAGCAAAAAATTAAATAATTTGTTAAACTATCAGTCACCAAACTTCTCTATTTCTTTCTTCTTACTTGCTTGACAATATTTCAAAATCTCAGTATTAAAACAAATATGGAAATCTACTAAACAGCAGAATCACTAAGCGATGGTCAATTATGGAGTACGAACAAATATTTATGTTTAAATATTAATTTGAACGGAACTGGAGGCAAATTTTCGATTTCTCATTGAATAATAGGTTGAATGTTTGATAATTGCAAAACATTAAATATAGTGTATATTTTTATTCGTTTTAGATAGAAAAAACTTTTTGATATAAATCTAAACTGATAAGAAATAAAATTGCTGTAAATATAAACTATATCACAATAAATGTATTTATTGGCATTTGTCACTCAGTATGATCTGAGTGATTAAACAGTAACTGGTTTCTCTAAATAAAAGCTATACAATAAAAATAGTGCAAATGTTATGAACTTTCACAGTATTTCCTTTGAAGTTCATGTATTTTTTATATTCCTGTAATAGAGAATATAATAGAGCCGAAAAGATAACCGTCATATCGAAGCTCTTAATAAAATATAAAACAAGTTCTATACAGAATTATTATCACAGAAAACTTTTTAAGGCCAATTATTAGTTTTTATTTGTTGACTATGTCGAAAATTGTTTTTCGTCAAATAAGACTAGTAGATTTGTTGGTTATATTCCTTTTAGCTTAGAAAAAACTGTCTCCTCCAAAGTTCGAAAAAGCTTTGCCCAACGATGACCTTATGTTAAACTATTACTGTATTATCACATATCTTCATTATACCAACATGGATTGTCCTTGCTTTTAAGAAAATACATAAACCTTTCAATGTTACTTTCAAAATATTTCTCCCCTCTCACTTAACCTACATACAAAGGTAACATAAGCAAACAGCAATGCAATAGGAATATGTATTTAAACATAGTCTAAAGTCGAATGTTTTAAAAGAGTTTATTGTAGCATTTAAAAATTCGTTATTATACTTATCGAAATTCTTTAACACTAACAGTGACTTTGAGTATAAGTTTAGTTCTTATATCAAAGTCTAAAAATACATTATAAAAATGTAGGTGCAATATCTAACACTCATAATCCAAATAGGTTCTCTTCATTCATTAAATTTCAAAGTGTGATATTATAAAATTTTAACACTTGACTGTAATGATTTTACAATTCCTAGCTCAATAAGATAATTACAGACAATATAGTAGGTCGTTTGGAGCCCTCAGAGGCAATACATACGACAATAACTACCCCTCAGATCATTGCGGTCAGCAGAGGGGTTGTCCTGCTCTTGGACTAGATCCAAATGCATGTAGACGTACTTAGGGATGAAATAACTCTTGCCTTTCATTACATTAAGTATTCCACGAAGCGTGTGTTCAAATCTAGAAGAGTATCTAAAACTCACACCGTAATAATAAAGTAAATGTTTCTGCATATTGTCTTATTGTGCAAGTACTACTTTTAGAAGAAAAGAAACATGGATAAATCTGCAAAAATAATATTTTCCGAAAAAATTGGATTCATATTGATCGATTATTCAAATGTACTTTCTTTTTCGTCGCTTTACCACAATGCCAATTTTATCTAAGTTGAGGATAGAAAGTAACATTTTGAAACTATCGTCACAAATAAAAATGTATTCACAAATCTCAGATTATTCGAAAAACTATATAATGAGCAACTAAAAGTTAATATTTGAGCATGTTTATTTGTTAATTTTGTCGCACCGATGTGATAAAAATTACCAGTAATAATGCCTTATGAAAAAAAAACAATTATAATAATTATAGTACGCGTTTGTTTTAAAAGTAAAGTAAAGTTCATGTATAACTGCATCTGGAATGCTCAGTTATATTTAGAGAACTGATTCTAGGTGCCAAAATACAGAAAAAATACCCTGTTAAGGTGTGTGCAAAAGTGTATGTCTGTAGAACACCTCATCCGATTGATTTGACTTTTTTTATATTACTCATTCACGTAAAGAACAATTTCATAAAAATAGTCAACTTGTTCGTGAATTACATTTCAAATGGCGGCCGTATCAAATTTTTAAAATGAAATAGCTAAAAAATTGTACCACCTATTTTTGGTGTAGTAACATGTGTCATCAGTAATCTTTTTTAGCCAATTTAATTGTTTAAACAATTACGTAACTTATACAACTGGCAAAGAAAAAGATCTTTAACATAATGACATAAATCTGATAAATTAAAAATTATCGTTTGTGCAAACGCGATGCTTGACTTCTCTACACAAAGTAATAAATATTAAAATAACATAATCACTCTAAACCTTAGCTGACATATATTTTGTTTAATATATATAAGTTGACAGATTAAACTCCAATAACAATAATTTAATACTAACTAACCCGACGTTTCGCCCATGCTGTGAGAGGCATGCGATGATATCAATTTCAGCAATAACACTGAGGATGCCCATCACAGCATGGTCGAAACGTCGGGTTTACTTGTAAATAATGTACATAGAACATTGGCACGGTTGTCACAGGAAAATATAGATTCAAGTTAAAACTATTGGTTTCAAATGGACATAACAATCTATGGATTTAATGTGTGCAGAGTGTGGAAGCCATGCCTCTGGACCACCCCTAACAATCTATGGGTTTAATGTGTGCAGAGTGTGGAAGCTATGCCACTGGACCACCCCTATTAATCTATGTGTTTAATGTGTGCAGAGTGTGGAAGCCATGCCACTGGACCACCTCTACCAATCTATGGGTTTAATGTGTGCAGAGTGTGGAAGCCATGCCACTGGACCACCTCTACCAATCTATGGGTTTAATGTGTGCAGAGTGTGGAAGCCATGCCACTGGACCACCCCTACCAATCTATGGGTTTAATGTGTGCAGAGAGTGTGGAAGCCATGCCACTGGACCACCCCTAACAATCTATGGGTTTAATGTGTGCAGAGCGTGGAAGCCATGCCACTGGACCATCTCTACCAATCTATGGGTTTAATGTGTGCAGAGTGTGGAAGCCATGCCACTGGACCACCCCTACCAATCTATGGGTTTAATGTGTGCAGAGTGTGGAAGCCATGCCACTGGACCACCTCTACCAATCTATGGGTTTAATGTGTGCAGAGTGTGGAAGCCATGCCACTGGACCACCTCTACCAATCTATGGGTTTAATGTGTGCAAAGTGTGGAAGCCATGCCACTGGACCACCTCTACCAATCTATGGGTTTAATGTGTGCAGAGTGTGGAAGCCATGCCACTGGACCACCCCTACCAATCTATGGGTTTAATGTGTGCAGAGTGTGGAAGCTATGCCACTGGACCACCCCTAACAATCTATGGGTTTAATGTGTGCAGAGTGTGGAAGCCATGCCACTGGACCACCCCTACCAATCTATGGGTTTAATGTGTGCAGAGTGTGGAAGCCATGCCACTGGACCACTCCTAACAATCTATGGGTTTAATGTGTGCAGAGTGTGGAAGCCATGCCACTGGACCACCTCTAACAATCCGTCTTAAATTAAACACTTCATTTAGTTCCTTCACAAGTATACAGTTTAATGAGTTGACGCACCATTTTTCAGTGAGTAAAATTTATTATTTTTGGATAAGCTGACTTTTGAATAGATGAATAATAATTTAGCCTGCTGAATCAATCTATAGATATAAAATGTGTAGTAAAAAAGAAAAATTGTCGATATCTGGAGAAAAAAGAATTAATTTGTGGTAAATTCTGTCTGTATTCTTGCCTTAGAATTAGTTCCCGAAATATGACCACGCATTGAAGTAACACCCCACATATATACTTGTATACCCGGATACGTTTGGAGTTGTTTTCTTCCTGGTTTTCGAAGATTTTTGTATACATTTTGGGACAAAGCGTAAGTCGAATTTATAAATTAAATACAGTTATAAAAATAAGTCATATACTTTCATAGATTTTTTTTGGAGAACCTGTAACTTTTTATTTTCTGAAAATGTTATGTGGTTTTTCAGAACTTCCTATAAAGTGTGACAACACTTGCCTTATTTATGAAAATATATTTAAATGACATACGAACAGCCGTGTATGTAGGAATGCCGTGTAGAATTTAGAAATGCTGTAAATTCAACATTTGTCGTTGGGAGAGATCAGAATAGTTGGTTCATATCCTAATCATAAAAACTAATATTTTTTTCCATCATGATGTGATTCCAGCGATATGGTTAAGTATGTGTCTTAAAATAAATGTGTATGTTCTTCAAACAATAATAAGCCAAGAAGGAAAATATCAAACTAAATTACCAGCAAGGGTATAAAATATAAATTCATAATACAGTCAGACAGCTAACGATGTCAGGGGATCGTTCAGTCTTATTCTTTGCTATAAACGCATCCAAACTGTTGCGTGACTAGGGATGTCAAATATTTTCAACATATCGATATATCAAATTATCGATAGATTGCAAACCAAATATCGAAATATAATTGTAAATGATTTATCTGTTTAAAACTATGCACTAATTCTTATGTCATTACCAAAAAATACACTCATATTTTGCTGTCACTATTTACACTCATATATGACTACTAGTGATGGGTCGGTTCCATTTTTTCCTGTTCCGGTTCAGTTCTTTACTAAAATCGGTTCTCGGTTGTGAGTACTTCTTGACAAAGTCTCAGAAAATGTTTCTAATAATCCTTCTGATTGTAGAAATAAAATACATGTATCTACACGAAACAAGTTGTGGTCTGTCTGGTTGAATGAATAAAATACAAAATAAGAATAATTATACATTTAATTATTATTTTAATTATAAAATAATAATATAATAACATTGTTATTTTTGTTTTTCACGTTTTAAAATGCCATTAGACTTCTCAAACACACTAAAAATTAAACAAAATAATTTACTAAACCTACTTCCAATACTTGTCATGTGAACATTTAAAAATAAAGTTTTGAAATCAATTTTCCACTTAACCTCTCGTAAAAAACTAAATAAAGTTACTTAATTATTTCAGTGCATGTTTTCTACGCATAAGAGGCCATTTCAATTTTTTTTTCGAATCGTGATAATTTTAAGGAAAGAGAAAAGCTCAAAATTTAGTGATATATCTGACCAAAATATCGATATGGTCGATATTATCGATTGAAAATATCGATACTAATATATCAATATATCGATATATCTGACATATCGATACATCGTTGCCATCCCTATGCGTGATCCGGTTTGACTCTGCGTATTTAAATATGAATTCGCCGCCCAAAGCGCAATAATTGGCGCCCCGTCAGCAGAGGGCGTCAAGTGCCCTCTCCAGCCCTTGTGGCCAAGTGCCCACCTCTTTGTAACAAGTTTTCTGAACAAGGCTATATTTTATTGCCACATTGCTGATTTGCTTGAGCATATCTCAAAGGTGTGAGTGAGCAGAAATGGAATTTACTATCTGCATTGATTTATTTCACCATTAGAAGGTTCTATTTTTTTTATTGTTTTTATTATGTAAAGAGAACGTTTCCGTTTACATAACAAGATTATATAACCAGTTAATATTCTATGAATGCCTAGCTGAAAATAATGGGAAAGTCAGAATTACTTATATATTTTGTTCTAAGCGGCTACACAGGGTTAATAAAAATTAATTAAATAAATATAGTTACATGTTAAATAAATAACGTCATTATTTTCGAACCACTAATTCGAACTACTTAGGCATTAAATGTAAGCAGATAATAACTTCTGAATTTCCTAAAATAGTATTTTTAAGCTACAACAATTGGTCTAAGACAGCTATCCAAATACTGCTCAACTCAGATACTGATGACTGCGTATTATGATGTAATCTATCCATACCTATCCTACGGATTGGTACTATAGGGAGGTTGCGCGAATATAACATTTTTATTCTCCAAAAAAATCAGTTCGAACAATCGCGAAATTAAGTAGGAGAGAGTCGTGCATTTAAAAACTTAAATCTCTTGACATTACCTGGCCTCTATATTTTATAAATATGTACTTTTTTAGATCTAAATGCGATCTCATAAGAGGTAGCGACACACACCATTATAAAACTAGAGGCAGGGAGAACTACCAAACTGGGAGACACAGGACGGTAGTTCATGAACATTTGCCCTAGCTGGCAAGAGTTCATCTATACAACAAATTACCAAGTTTTATTAAAAGTGCTCCAATGCCTAAGGCATTTAAAACTAGTCTAAAAACAGCATTGATTGCACACGCATTTTATGGTATTGACGAGTTTACGGCACACAATTGGGACACTGACTAATGTACTAACAGACGATGAGGCCAGAGTGAAATAAATTCGAATGAACAAGATTGGAATGAATGTAAATTTTATGTATGTTTGTCAGAGAACCAGTTTTCATAGAGTGATTGGAAAACTTTAAATATACATAGATAGCTTAACATACTTATGATTGCATGCAATGTAATATTGTCCCGCATTAAAATTTTTGTTATTCATTTAGGCCTAAGCTAGATATTGTTTATTGATTACACAGTTCTGTTTGAAACAAATGTCTCTTCATGTTTGTCTTTAGGTAATTTATTTTAAAACATAATCTTGACGTACTCATTATTTATCTCATTTATTTACTACTTTACTTATTGTTTTTTTTTTTTTCTAAAAGAATTTTGCCTGAAAATCTTTATTTGTATGGGGTTGCCATAGTATGCAGACTAATCAAAGGTAAATGCTCAGAAACTTATCTACAGTCGATAATTATTTATTTACTGATAAATTTAATCAAGTTTTACTGTTGCCATATTTCTAAGTGATAAATCAAATAGAATTGATTGTTGTTTCCAGGTGTTAGAGAAAGTATAGCAAAAAGAATGTTTTTTTAGTTTGTGCGTAGGTATTACTCGGAGTACATACGTACCGCCCTATCAGAATTACTACATTAATATAGCTTGCTGTAATGCATTTTCAAGTCTGCTTATGAGCCAGCCTATCAATTAATTATTGTAATTGATTTAACGATTGGTTTTTAGCTAACTTGTGAGATGGTACTTTCATTTTTATATTCTGTAATGTTAACCAACTTTCGCCGTAGTGTGATAAGAAGATGTTGGAATGTTCACATCCTTATGATGGATGTTAACATTAAACAAGCTAATTAGAATCAATTGGTAAATCAACTGCAACTGAAGTAAGATATACTAGTGGAATGCATAATACAGTATAACGAGGACTTGGATCTTTTCCGTTAATTCAATACCGCTTGATAAGTATTCTATTGCTCTAAAAACTGTTCCCCAATCATTTTTACGTCTACTGTGGTATCCCTTTTCCACTAGGAATCCAATATCGCTAGCCTTATCTTATCGCTTTCCAAGAACTGACACACGGAGAGCGCATTCGGCGGCGAGTCAATCATTGGATTTACCAGTTTGTGATCAACGTTAGTAGCCACCTAACCTAACCTAACCTAACCTGACCTAACCTAACCTAACCTAACCTAACCCAACCGTAATTCCGATTAAGAAAAGTAGTGGTAGTTAAATAACGAAAAAGTAATGATAGTGAATTAACGGAAAAGGTCCGAGGACTTTTTGTCTAAGAAATAGATAAAGAAACTAGTGAAAATATGACGCAGTTCTGGTGAATAAAATGAAATAGAGGTGAGCAATATATTTAAGTAACTTACGATTATGATGCTTAATCAAAATACTATGAATGATAGTAAAACATTATTGGTCAGAAAAAATAGCCAATTTAAACCATTTCAGATCAAATCGATAAAGTAACTGTAACAATATGCATACAATTAGGGGTATGCATATTTGCATATTAGGTACAGACAAAAGAAATTAAATAAGTAAATTAGGAACTGAAATTATACCACGAAACTGTCACTGATGTTAGAAAGACAATCAAGAATTTAAGGAATATTATCTATTATTACTATCGAACTGTTGGATATGTAGCGATGTTTTACGAGCCATTTTCGTTTTCATAACCTCCCTTGATACTCAGCCGATATAAGTGGAGGTCCTGTATGACACATGTACCCCTCTCCCCGGTTTCCGGGCGTGATTTTGACACATTTTACAGCCCTGTCAAACACGATATGGCGTTGACGTTTTCCCGACACTTTTAATTCAATTTCCGAGAGCAAATTCGAGACATAAAATGTTTTATATCATGAAATTATTTTATGAATATAAGTAATTCCAGTTATCATCAATAGGACTGTTAATAATTTATAGCAGTGTGAACAACATCGTGTAATTGTGTATTGCAGATAAATATTTTGAAGCCAGAATTGTGAGAAAAAAATTACTTGCAAATACAACCTAACAATACTTTTACATACTAAACCTTCCTCTTATCTATTGTAAATTGATAACTACGCAATTTCTACAGATGCCATATACCTGATACATAGTTAACAATAATAATAGTATTAGTAAAATATATATATATGTAATATGTTATTCTGAACTCGTAACAAATCTCTTGACAACATTTAAAGAACAGTTTTGTATGTTTTCTGTTTATTTGGAAACAAAACAAAAAAGGAAAGGAAATGTATAAAGTGTTCTACACCGAGAACATTTAAGCTAATTTGGCGTGATTTTTTCTAATTGTGATCTTGATGATACGGGGAGCGGAAATCTTGATTTCAGGGTGGGGTGGTATCTAGATAACACCGTGAGAAGGATTTCTTCAAAATAGGATGAAGGGGACATGTTGGTGATAGGTGTGGGGAGCATCTTGTAGATTAAGGGAAGGGGACATCGTGGCGTTAGGGGAAGGGGAACTCTTAGTGCTAGGGTAAAGGAAAATCTTGGCGTTATGGGAAGGGGACATTTTAGCGATAGGGAAAGGGGGAAATCTCGAAATCAAAGGTAAGGGGACATCTTAGTGGTAGGGGAAGGGAAAATCTTGGCGTTAGGGGAAGGGGACATTATGGCGATAGGGGAAGAGGATATTTTGGATATAGAGGAAGGAGAAATCTCGTAGTTAAAGATAAGGGGACATCTTAGTAGACACGAAGAATTCTATTTCTTCATAGTAGGTTGAGGGTGTATCTTGTTGATAAAGAAGGGGGGGGGGGGACATATAGGTTATATGGAGAGGGAATAACCTTATTAATAATACCATTATGCTATGATAAATATGTGTAAACACTAATTTTTACAATTCAACTTCACTAAGTTGTTTTGTGGTAAATGAAAACAGTAAGGAACAGGATAATGCAAGGTCATCTTGGCTTTATAAAACTTAGCACAGGACAAACCTATATCCATTTCACCGATCATCGTTACAAGACAAAATTAAATGTAGCACTATCCCACAAAAATGTGAAAAATATGACTCAATTAGTAGTCGCACTATGTCAAAATATCCTGAAACTGTTCATAATATATTGGTTCTTATGTGTTGGCTATTTAACTGAAATTCGTTATTGAAATATAAAGTAACAGTTTGAAGGACTTTCTGTTTAAACTACCAATAGCTATTTGGGTGGGAAAAGTCCCCATGCACGTACATTGTATGCTAGCCAAGACTCGTTATCATTAGGACGCCGAACGTAGAGATATGGGCGAATAAGAGGGACAAATGATTGTGGATGAACGAGTGTAGTCATTGTTACTAACTAAGGTCAACTGTCCCTTAGAAAGAGCTATTTATTAGTATCCCAATATCCAGGCCGACTAAGGGGCTACATGTTTGCTTGGATTCATAACCACGTAGTATTGGTATGATTTTCAGCTCGGATACTCGGTTCTTCTCCTTACACAGCATCTGAACACTGACTACCACCTAACACGGACACCCCAGACTTCCCTAGAAGTGTAAATTGCAGTCATTGAGCTGATGCCATGTCGGTGTTAAGAGGACCGTGAATGGAACCTACCACCGACAATCTCCACAACACTTTTTCCCCAAGTAGCTGGGTTACAGCACTGCACCACCTAATATACTACTACGCAACTAGATAAATTTTTCAAATATCGTTAGACAAGTATGGAAATAATTTCCATAATTATCAACAAAGTAAATCGACAGTGCATTTTTTGTTGATGGACTGTTTTTTTTGTTGATGGACTGCATAAAGTTGGACATACTTTTATGCAAACTTTATGACTTTTATTCATATTATGATATACTTGGCTCTCACTAGGCTTACTTATAATTTTTTTTTTTTTTTTTAGGCAGCTAAAACCGTACAATGAAGTATGTCCAACAAAATTAAAAATGTATTTACTTTTAAATCACCAATAACGGATAAAAGGGTGAATTAATTGAGTCATGATTTAATGAGTATAAATGAGCAAATGTAGTCTTTGCTACTACGAAAGCCAGTGTGTATTTAGTTAGACACCTACTTATACATTACAATGGAGTTGTAGTAGAGTCAATTATGGTGATAGAAAATTTTAATATTGATAAATAAAAGTAGTCTAATAGCTCCAAATAAATTACAGTATACCTCCTGATCAGTTTTGGAAGGCATGAGTCTTTTTACTTGAATAGTATGTGGAGTATATATATCTGAAACAGCCTTTGTATCTGTGTGAACTTCAATATCAGGACATGGAAATTTAAGGATCCACGATCGTAATATCATGAAAAAACTATTATTTAAAAATAAAAGCACATCGCACAGATGAAATAAGAAAACCCCTATCTAATCAGAGAGAAAATGTTATGACAAATAACATAAAGACAAATAAATATATGTTTCAAAATATCAAAAATTAAACATGAGTTTAATCAAGAGGGCACTATAATAATAGAAGAATATTTTCATTATTGACGCTTAAATTATTTAAAATTGTCGATATACATTAGTACAAGGAAACTTTAAACAATTTTAGTAAAGTGTTTTATAAATTCTTAATAAATAAATTATATAAAATATTAGACGTAAACTTAACACATTACAAATAAATAGGCCTAGTTTCCAAGTTAGCAATTATTTATTTGTGTAAATACAAGATAAGTGAACTTCAATTTTGTTACGTTCTATTTCTTTGTGAATGTCTTTGGTCTGAGGATGTTAAATTTGGTTTAGTGAAATAATACAATCGTAACTTTATTGTAATACATTTGTGAAATATGTGTTTTGTAGTATGCTATAAAAGAAACTTTCGCATTTAAAGTATCTAGCTATGTAGAGAATATAAGAACAAAATACAAAAATACTATGGTGATCGATTTTAGCAAACCACATTTACCTCTTCAGACCAGAAAGATCCGAAAAAATCTTCTTTTAATTCTACTTTAATTTTAAAATTAAAAAATGTTGATTATTCATTTGCATTTTTGCAAAAGTCATATACTAATATTAAATCGTTTTATTTTTCCGTATATCGATTTTTTCTGTAGTTAAAAAGTGGTTTCTCTAGTACATCTTACACTCTTTCTAACGATGTAAAAATTATAATTGCCCGCAAACTCGTTGGGTCTCAGTGTTGTTATACATTTAGCATTGCTCTTGTGGGAGTCAATCCAATACGGCGACTGCCTCTACAGAGTCCAGACTGCCGAAGTGTATCCAGTAGATATTCGGCTACAAACAAAAGGATAGAGCCGGAAGGGACAATTTTGGCACTTGATTTACGTTCTATTTTGCGAAACGCCAGTTGTGCTGCCACGACATCTGTAAGCCGGGCCAATCAGCGCGCTGGCAGGAACTATATATCTCTCTTCTCGTGTCGCAAGAGACATTTATCGCTCGGCCCCTTGGCTTTTATGAGTCTCGACGACAACAAAGCCCGCTCTCTCCTTGACCCAGCAGTCACCAGTGCTTCTGATTCCCATTCGATACTTGACCTGATTGTACCAATGTTCTTCCTGTTGAAAAGATTGCTCCCCTCCCTTTTCGATTCCCCTATCCAGAACGGAGGAGAAAGAGTTATTTGAGTCTTTAGTTCGTTTGGTAGATTTATTTAATGAGGTTTTTTTATAAAACAATTTAAAACCCTCAAAATGTATTTGATCATGTTTAGTAATATAAGAGATTTCAGTAGGAAAATTACCTCTTTAGAAATTAACTCTAAAGTGAACTAAATATACTCTAAAGTAAAATTGTATTAAATATCAACAGTAGAACAAATATAAACTTAGCAAAAAAAAAACTTCAGTAGGCTTTACAAGACATGTGAACTAATGAACTTCGAAAAAAATAATGCCAATATTTTTAGTAATGTAACGTTACAAAGGGTAAATAATGCTGGAGCACGTTAAAAGAAAATTACATCAACTATGGATAATATTCAGATGGACATGACATTAACACCCATACTAGACGTAAAAGCACAAAACCAACGAATACACATATATAGGAAGCGAGAAGCCAATGTTAAAAAGTCGAGCCTGGAGTGAGACAGAGCGGCCAGTGCAGTAGCTTGAATATATAAATATATATATATATCTCTCCCTCTCCCCCATATATATATATATATACACATAGAGGGAGAGATAGAGATAGATAGATAGATAGATAGATAGATAGATAGATAGATAAATAGATAGATAGATAGATATATTGATAGATAGATAGAGATAGAGAGAGAGAGAAAGAAAGAAAGAAAGAAAGAGAGAGAGAGAGAGAGAGAGAGAGAGAGAGAGAGAGAGAGAGAGAGAGAGAGAGAGAGAGAGAGAGAGAGAGAGAGAGAGAGAGAGAGAGAGAGAGAGAGAGAGAGAGAGAGAGAGAGAGAGAGAGAGAGAGAGAGAGAGAGAGAGAGAGAGAGAGAGAGAGAGAGAGAGAGAGAGAGAGAGAGAGAGAGAGAGAGAGAGAGAGAGAGAGAGAGAGAGAGAGAGAGAGAGAGAGAGAGAGAGAGAGAGAGAGAGAGAGAGAGAGAGAGAGAGAGAGAGAGAGAGAGAGAGAGAGAGAGAGAGAGAGAGAGAGAGAGAGAGAGAGAGAGAGAGAGAGAGAGAGAGAGAGAGAGAGAGAGAGAGAGAGAGAGAGAGAGAGAGAGAGAGAGAGAGAGAGAGAGAGAGAGAGAGAGAGAGAGAGAGAGAGAGAGAGAGAGAGAGAGAGAGAGAGAGAGAGAGAGAGAGAGAGAGAGAGAGAGAGAGAGAGAGAGAGAGAGAGAGAGAGAGAGAGAGAGAGAGAGAGAGAGAGAGAGAGAGAGAGAGAGAGAGAGAGAGAGAGAGAGAGAGAGAGAGAGAGAGAGAGAGAGAGAGAGAGAGAGAGAGAGAGAGAGAGAGAGAGAGAGAGAGAGAGAGAGAGAGAGAGAGAGAGAGAGAGAGAGAGAGAGAGAGAGAGAGAGAGAGAGAGAGAGAGAGAGAGAGAGAGAGAGAGAGAGAGAGAGAGAGAGAGAGAGAGAGAGAGAGAGAGAGAGAGAGAGAGAGAGAGAGAGAGAGAGAGAGAGAGAGAGAGAGAGAGAGAGAGAGAGAGAGAGAGAGAGAGAGAGAGAGAGAGAGAGAGAGAGAGAGAGAGAGAGAGAGAGAGAGAGAGAGAGAGAGAGAGAGAGAGAGAGAGAGAGAGAGAGAGAGAGAGAGAGAGAGAGAGAGAGAGAGAGAGAGAGAGAGAGAGAGAGAGAGAGAGAGAGAGAGAGAGAGAGAGAGAGAGAGAGAGAGAGAGAGAGAGAGAGAGAGAGAGAGAGAGAGAGAGAGAGAGAGAGAGAGAGAGAGAGAGAGAGAGAGAGAGAGAGAGAGAGAGAGAGAGAGAGAGAGAGAGAGAGAGAGAGAGAGAGAGAGAGAGAGAGAGAGAGAGAGAGAGAGAGAGAGAGAGAGAGAGAGAGAGAGAGAGAGAGAGAGAGAGAGAGAGAGAGAGAGAGAGAGAGAGAGAGAGAGAGAGAGAGAGAGAGAGAGAGAGAGAGAGAGAGAGAGAGAGAGAGAGAGAGAGAGAGAGAGAGAGAGAGAGAGAGAGAGAGAGAGAGAGAGAGTAATTTCAATTATTAAAAGTAATGTAAAGTAATCTATCGACAAAACAGACATGTGATGTTTAAAGGGTTCATAGTTTTTTTAACTATATACAAATCCCAACATCAAATACTAACATTATATTTTAATTTAATAAATTTATCGTGAATTTATATCAAGGTTAATAAATAACTGTAAGATATATTTGAGCTATTCAGTTGTCTAATATTGAACAAAAGTGGGTTTTAATATGACATATTTTTGTAATTCCAAATCCCAATAGGAAACAAATAATGGCAGGGATACCTGACTTCTTTGCTCATCTCAATATTTTTATTTTAAAGTTATTTTCTTTGTATTTATAAACAATAGTTACAAAAACTTAGAGTAAAAAAGTATATTTAATTTACTAAAGTTTTTGTTTTTCGCTTGTTAAAGTGCACTTTACTTAGTTGTAAAGTATAATTTATTTTGGTAAAAATAAATCATTTGGTATTAGAGTGTCCGTTTTGAATTATATCCTAGTTACATTTTAAATAGGTTTATAATAAGAACGACTAGACAATTGTTAGCTTTTTACGATATTTTGTTGGTAAATTGATTAAAATAAGTCATAAAGATACGCTCAGTTACATTTTATTTGCGTTTCACGTGGAAAATTCAACAAAATATACGTAAACCTATCAGCCAGTCTCTAAAGAAACAAATATATTATATGCCACATTGTATTTATAAAGGTATAGGAATAAAGGAAAATATATGTATTTGAAAATATCATTTGGTTTTAACAAACAAACCAGATTGACTGTAAATTATTATTTTGCCATTTTTTTTATTGATTAAAATATCTCTGACCAACTTTCCGATGATTAAAGCCTTTCTTTGTGACATGAAAGAACGTCAATTCAAACAGCCCTCCCGGAAACCTTGCAAAAACAAAGGGAATTACAGGGAAAGTATCACTGATGGAGAGCTTGAAAAAAGGCTTCGTTGTCAATCGAACAACAAAATTTAAAAGTGAACAGCGCGTGCGAGTGACAGCGCCACCTGCAGTTGTTGGGAGGGGGGCCTTAAAAACTTGACAGAGTATGGTCTTTTTAAGAGTTAGGGTTGAAGGATATCTTTAATACCACGGCCAAATTGTTAATAAACAAAACGATGTTCCGTTTTCTTGAAAAACAAATATTCTTTGTTTTCGACATTTTAATCCACATAAATGACGATTTCTACAATTGATTACAAAAAAAAAGAACATCAAATTATTACAAAATATATAAAACAAGTAAGAAACAATAAATGTTGTAAGTACAGTAACTCTTTTATGTAAGTTTTTTTGTGTATTCATTAAACATTCAAATGTATTAGAGTAGCGATGGCTTTACCTGACAATTGTTTGTTAGATGTGGGCTACTTGGGATTTAAACTTAAATATTTTGTTATACTGCATGAAAAATGTCTCTTTTTACAATGTTGGAAAAGTAAATATGTGTTATGATAACTTGAGATATATTAAATCAAACACTATGAAAATAAATTACAAATTTATATAAGTTAAATTTAGCATTCATTAAATTTAGAGTGAATTCGTAATTACATTACGAAAAAACCTCAATTATATACAAATAAGTTTTTTTTAAATATAATACTTTGGATACGTAGTGAAAAAAATGCTATAGACGTTTAGACAATAGACTAACAAAACAAATCATAACAAAAGTGTGTAAACTAAAAATAAAATCAAACTAGCTAAAATAAATACAGAAGGAAATGAAATAAATTAACTAATGAAGATCTATTTAATAAAAATAAAATGAATATACTATTATACGACAGGAAAAAACCTCAATTATATAGAAATAAAATTAAAAAAATATATCATACTTTGGATACATAATGAGAATGCCATAGATGTTTAGACAATAGATTAATAAAATAAATCATAACAAAACTGGATAAACTAAAAATAAAATAAAATTCACTAAAATAAATACAGGAGAAAATGAAATAAATTAACTATTGAAGATCTAATTAATAAAAATAAAATAAATATGGTTTTATACGACAGCCAAGGACAATTGACTCTCACCATAAATAAGAACTACAGAGGAGGTAACAGAAATTAAAGAATGCTGGAAAGGGATACAGACAAATAAAACCGAAAGACAATCCAAAGGACCATAGTTAAAAAAGAGCTTTTGTCTACTTCTCACACCAGAGCTTCATCTCCTTTTAAGATTGTTAAGTTGTCCAGGTACCAGGAGTTTTTGTCAAGAAGTTATCACTTACTAAATGAGTTTAATGAGGATATTTATTTATTAAAATTATTTGTACATACTAAGTATATTCTGGAATATAAAAATGAGGATAAATAGATACATTTTAAAGTTTATAATGTATTTTTATCCGTAAAATAACACTATTACTGGGGTTATTTGATATAAAATTATGATTTTTGTAAAAAAAAATATATATATATATATATCCTAACTAAAGTTAGAGAAAGACACAAATAATTTAATTCTAAATAATATAAACATTACAACGTAAAAATATAAATAGAAGTTGAGCTACTAAGCCAATAATATACAGTCAAATATGTCATGAAATCCAATCACAGCTCAGCACAATATGGGTGATCAATAGCCTAACATTAAGAAATGCTAGAAGCAGTAAAATTGAAAAACTTGCGTTAATATTCCAGTGAATGTTAACTGACACATTTTTACACACAGTGGCTTATGCCAACTGAAATTTCACATGGATTTAAATCCACTCAAATAATACTTACTTGATCATACCAAGTAGACACTCATATTTACACTAATATAAAGTTTTTTATACAATTTTTAAATCATGTGTTCCTTGCTTCATGTGATTTGATGTATTCGTATAATGGAAATTATTTTAACAAATATCGTTATTTACTTTGATACAAATAATCTAATTTTTATTTCCTTCGGTATCAACTAGGGATGGCAACGATATATCGGAAATATTGATATTTTCTTTCAATAATATCAGCCATGTCGATATTTTAGTCTGATATATCATATCACTATATATTAACATTATTATCTCTTCTAAAAATCATTAAGATTTGAAAAAACACATTTAAATGGCCTCTCATACGTACAAAACATGCATTGAAATAAAGTTTTTTACATGAGTTTAACGCACTAGAATGTAGTTTACTGTAGACTAGTGGATGGCAGTTAAGTGTTTATAAGAAGCCGAAAGGCATTTTAAAATGTAAAATAATTAAAATAACAATAGTAGGCCTATTACATTACTCTTTTATTATTTACATAATAATTAAAAGTATAATTATTCCTATTTTGTTTGTTTTTTCATTCACCTCTCTAGATCACAACTTATTTCGTGTAGACAAATGGATTTAATGTTTACTTTCAGAAGCCAATTCTAAATGTGACATCTAAACATGAGTATACTTTTGGTCATGCCATAACAGTTAGTGCATAATTTAAAACAGACAAATCATTAACAGTTCGATATTTTTTTCGATCTTTATATCGATACTTGGTTTGCGATATATCGATATGTTGAAAAAATTTGCCATCTCTAGTAACTATTGTGATTGTTTAACTGGTCAACTTAATTTAACAGGGAATAATTAAACAAACAAAGGAAGTATTCCAATTCCCAAACAGTCTGGGGAGTATCTGCTTTTAATCCGGGTCGGGGATCATTTATGCTCCATTAATCTACAACTACACCAATCCGAACACGAATATCGTTACTTTAAATGAGTTTAGGCCAAATTAACAAAGAGAAATCCTTTTATAGACTCACATTTCGGTTGAAGGGTTGGCTGAGATTTTCAAACAACCCCCCTCTGTAGTTCAGATATTCGTATTGTGAAATTGCACTACGTAGCAGTATAAAGTCCTCGTTAAAAATAATCATGGAATAAAACATAGCTGGTAGGAAAATGTCAGTAATATGTTTATTTATATTATGTGTTTACGACCTTTTACATTATTAACGTATTTATTTTATTTAAATACATTTTAAATCATCAATTTTAATGGTCTGTTGTTGAATAAAATCAATATGTAACACGTAGTGTCATTAATAAATTAGAAATCTAACCTAGCGTTTAGTATATATATAAAAAAAAAAAAACTCTTTGTTTGATATAAAATGTTACATCACAATTTTGTCGCTTCATAAAATTTGCATACAACGATATTAATAAATAAAAGTGTAATACAGTTTCTACTATATGTTAGGCTACATGAACCTGATTTTTTATTTTTCAGAAGTATGATTTTATATTTTTCAGTTGGCAATACTGTCTACGTCAATAATGTCATGTAACAACTCATCCAATTCATATAATGATTAATTCACCATTATCGCTCCCATACAATGAGGAAAAATTTGATTTTATCAGCTTTTATCAGAGCCTAAAAGATGATGTTTTCATTGATTACATGATCTGATATTAGTGCTGAATCGCTATTTTTATATTTTAGTAAAAGTGCAAATGGTGTTCACTAAACATAAGCAATATTTTTTTAGGTTATGTCTATATACAACAATATAGTTAAATGTATTCCACCCACCCACCCATATACATACAGTGGTATTGACCCACCCGTCCACCCATACACGTATAGTGGTATGGTAAACCTTATATAAATAGCATGTGCGTTAAACTTTATTTAGAATGTTATATGCTAAATATATAAAATATTTAATAATATTTACTATTTTTCCTGAGCATACTCACAACACGCCTTTATTGTTTAGCAGAATATTTATTTTATTTCAAAGACAAAACTAAGACAAATACATCATGATTGCTCAACACCCCTATCATTTACACGTATGTGACTTTGAATCCCTTTCAGATCATAAAGCTGCGAAGAAAATTAAATAACAACAAAATTATAATACAACCAAAAGATATGTTATGGTTAAATTTAGATTTTAAAATGTGTATATTTTCATGAAACCCTAATATCTGTTACCCTTTTACTTTAACTTTCTTAACTTTCCAGCACTATTGAAAAGTATCAGAAGTATTAATAGGTTTTATAACAAGTTGATTTTCTACATCAATGAATCTAAGGGATGATTTCTGGTATTAATTAATCAATTATCTCTGTAGAATCAACAGTGATCGGTTCAGAGGGTAAACTCGCCAATTAGTGACAACTGAAACCACGACTTTACAGTTCGCTGAGCCACTTCCGGCGTTGACTAAAGGCGGAAGTAGCAATCAGGCTGATCACCAATGAAGATGGAGGTGTTGTATATAGCATGAACGAATGTATTTAACAATAGAAAATCTATATTTACGATATATTTCACTCTCCTACCCAGCAACAAATTTACGAAATGTAAGCCCTCCCACCCACCAACATGTTGACTTTGTACTTCTAATAAACAAATGATTTCTACGTCATCATTTGTTAAAATCACCCATATATTTCTTTCACAAACTTATTACAGTTGTATAACCATTCCCACTTATTCGAATGGCGTATGAATGAAGAAAATCGGTTTAAGTCCTTATAATACATTTCACTATCGTAATACATTTTTTTATTTTATTAACCTCAAAACCAAATTGTTGAAGCTGCACAAAATAATATGTAATATTCTAAAAATATACCTACACGAACAAGTGATTGTTTGACATCACCAAACGAGCGTAATAAATATACTTCTATACCTTCAAAAAAAGATGTGGATTTCTCTCGTCCATTTCCTGATATTTCAATTTTTTTTAGTTTAGGCTAGTATTCGATTTCTCAAACATTCATTGTAAAATCCCTAAATACATTTTTTTTCAGTTTATATCTAATATTATAAGCCTTTGATAAGTATATTTGACTTGATTATGTTTCTATTTTGTTTACTTGTTTCTTTTTGCTTTTTAATTAATATAAAATGGATTTTCCACGATTACTGTTAGTACATGAAGACTTTATGGTAAAATTTTTTTGTATCATCCTCAAATTTAGTTTTACGATCACCTTTTTAGCTCTAGCAACTTATTTTTTATTTATACAAGGTGGTTTCACTTGGTGAAAGTATATAACGCGTTTCGTAGACTACGGAGCAACTCTTTTTTTCAACCCGCGTGAGTCGATTGCAGTTTCACCGTGAGAACTTAAGCTTTCTATAACGTAAGGAATTTGTTGATAATTAATTTTGGCAGTTAGAAATTTGTATTTCCAATTAATGTTCACCTGGTTACTCTTCTGCAAATAATGATAGTCTGCTATTGCTAATATTTGAACAAAAATTAGATTCAAGCTACATCGAACCTGAACTGAATTTAATAAGCTAAGACGATAATGCAGGCAGGGTTACAAAAGGTCAAGATGGCCAATAACTCTGTTGTTGAGGCCTCAACACAAACAGCTGATTGATATTCTGTTCTGGCCGCTCAGAACCTTGTGCTGTTTTGAATACAGATGCCATCAAAATGAGTTTAGTTCTTAAGAGAATTATGTTGTGCTAAAAGAAACTAAGTGATCCTATTGTAAATTAAGTGATAGAGGTTTAGGATATGTTCTAATGAGGGATTAGTTAAAATATCAATGTTGATATAGGAATAAATAAAAGTCAAACTAAGATTACAGTGTTTATTTTAAGAGTTGTTTTGGAACTTGATTGAAATTGTTGAAATAGCCTAAATACTAGCGATCGGAATCATAAAAAGGTAACAATGATATAAATTCATACAATAGTTTATTGAAAAGAACAAAAAGCCCCTAGTGATGTTCTTACTAAGACATGTAGGCCTAGGTATACTTGGGTTATGTGGACATAACATGCACATACATGCGTAAACACGTGTGCATATTAAGGGCAACATTCATACAAGAACTTCTGTACTGGAATCAAGGTCAAGCTAGTCAAGGAAATGCGTCAGAACAGTCCATGAGACGTCAGGAAGGCGAGATAATTAGACACAAAGTCTGTTTACAATTGCGTATTAAATGTGAGCGTTATATTGCCTCTGGAGGCTTTATTGTAATAGATACACCAAAACACTAAACATTTCCTGATTCAGTGTAAAATTCTACTCCAGAATAGTGTGTCATAAGTCAGGATCTGCGTGGTTGGATTTTTCGCAAAAATCTTCAAATCTTCCAATGGTCCCCCCTTTGACACACCATTTCAGCATGATATTGTGAAAAGAATATCTTAAATTATGTGTTTTAACCTATTAGGAAGGGATAGTAAGAGTGTTTGGTGAAAAAGAGATAGCGCGTGAGAGATATTTTCATCGGTGTGCTACTTAACTTATCTAAAAGAAATTTATAATTTTTTTCAAACTCTTGAAAAAAGGGGCAAAAATTAAGAGGGGTTTTTGAAAATTCATTCAGGAATACCCCCTAAAAATGGTGGGTGTGGTTTGAAAGACTTAGGTATAAATTCTATATACATTTACGCACCTATAAATCTACGTTCATAAAAGAATAACATTTATTTCAAGTAAATATTTGACGCATACCAACTATGCCCTTTCATAAATAAAACATCCACTTTAATCCAAACACATTCTAAGTGTCTAATGCTTTTTTCTCCCTCAATACTTTTTTCTGCGTCAATAATCCAGAACACATTTCACTCCAATTCACACAAAAAAAAACCAAAACAGGAATTTCTATTTCAACGATTCAGCCATCAGTTTTGTCGCAATACTTCAAATGCTGATATTGATCCATAGGTGAAGATTGTCTGGTTGACCATAGTATGATTTTCGTAAAAAATTAAGAACTTACATAGTTTTGTAATGTTAAATATGTTACACTTTGTATGTCATTCTTGATGAGTTTAAATTACAAAATTCAATTTTGTGTTAGATAAAAAATAGAACGAAAATTTAATTTATATTACCACTAATATTGTTTACTAGCTTAGGCTTTGAGTATATACAATTATACATGCCTTTAATTCATTTTTTTATACTAATTAGTTATGATAGTTATGTGAATGTAAGAAAAGGAAATTCCAACTTCTAAGTGGGTTCTCACAGCTTCAATGAAGATCATACATATTTTTTGTTTGTGTGTGTTTTTTTTACTATCATTTAACCAAAATTAAGAATAAACAATCAATTAAGTTAAAATACTATTCTATATTAAAATAGTACATAGTCTAAAATGTATGCATATCAAAAATACACGACCTAGTTACTATTTTGTTACAATAATCTACACTAGAATACTATTATTAAAACAAAATGGGGTCGAACGTCCATTTTACCACCCTTAATGGACTCCAAATGAGTGGCTAACCCTCTTAGATACGGTGTCCACCGAGTACCCCGCCTGAGGCCTGTTTAGGCAATACCCCAAACATATTAATTACCTAGCTTCCACCCTTTGTTAAAGTAATTTAATTTTGGAACTAACTAAAGTTTTAAACAAATAACATGTATTTAAAGACGAAATAAATTGTTCAAATCTAATGGCCTTTAGTATCAAGAGGCGTTTTTTTAAAGATTTTTGTGAAAATAATCTAGACTAGATCATTTTCTTTACAAAGTAAAAAACAGTAAAGGACTCATACATGCCACTGTATATTCGAGTATGACGCAGTTTGGTTTAATATGATTTGTGAATATTCATAACCTGTCTTCCATTTCCTCTCCCACTTAACTTAATTGAACATTGTTCCGTAGAGGAAATTGTTTTAATAGTTCTTGGATATACAAGTACTTCTCGTTCAAGATATCTATTTATTTGTCTATACTTTGAAGTATATTACCCATATAATTGCAAGTAAGGATTACTTCAGGTTTCTAAGAATTCTGGAAGCACTATAAAACTCTTGACAGTGATACTTAAGTCACAATTATCTACGTATGGAGACTTCCACGGTCGATATATAAGTTAGTTACACAATTGTAATCCGGGTTGGACCGTGTCTGGTTTTTATGTACACTATGTACAAATTGCCGACGTTTCGAGCACATTGCAGTACTCATCTTCAGGGCGACACACTCTGCTATATTGTCGGGGTCTCAAATTGTAACCACGGGCATTCCTGTCTTCGATGTTTCTAGCTGGGAGGCAGGTTTAGGTACGCAAAGGTCATTGTTTGTGTCCGGGTGAATTGAGGTTATGCCATATGTTGTCTTCCCACCTGATTTAAAACTATTCTTACATTTAGGTAATTTGTTTATTATGGGCAGCCAAGAATCATGAATTTTAATTCCATCATCAAGATTCATATTATTAGGATGTTTTTTAATTTCTATTGCTTCTCTGATTTTTCTTTTAAAATTATCTTGTATGGGGGCCAGAACGGTGGTTTCGTCAAATAAAATCAAATGTTTATTTTCAGTGCAGTGCTTTGCCACAGCTGATATCTCTGTATCTAATTTCTTGGTGCACCGAATGTGTTCTTTAATTCTTGTAGAAATTAGACGGCGGCTTTCACCCACATAACACTGACCACAACTACACTGTATATGGTACACTCCGGGAGTTTGAAGTTTAATCTTGTCCTTTACACTGCGTAGATAGTCTTTAATTTTCCTATGTGGCTTGAAGAATGTTTTTATATTGTATTTCCCTAAAGTTTTAGCTAATTTATCTGTAGTACCCTTGATGTATGGAAGTACAACAGTTTTAATCCTATCCGGAAGCTGGGTTACTTCTCTTGTATTAAGAACGTGATTAACTTTTTGTTCTTGTTTTCTAAATACTTTTTTAATATTTACTGTCGAATATCCATTTTGTTGAAGTGTTTTAAACAGATGTAATTTTTCTGATTTAAAGCTATTTTTATCTGACAAAGATATTGCACGGTTTATTAGTGTATTAAGTACGGATTGTTTTTGTGCCGGATAATGGTGTGATTTGGCATCTAGGTATCTATCTGTATGTGTTGGTTTTCTATAAACGGAATGGCCAATAGAACCATCAGGCCGTCTTTCTACCAAAACATCTAAGAACGGCAACTTTCTATCTTCTTCTAATTCCATAGTAAACTGAATGTTTTTATGTATAGAATTTAAGTGTCTTAAGAAGTTATCTAGAGAGTCCCGGCCATGTGGCCATATCACAAACGTGTCATCTACGTAGCGAAGGAAACAACGAGGTTTGAGTGGAGCTGAAAGCAGTGCCTGATTTTCAAACTTTTCCATATAAAAGTTGGCAATGACTGGGGAAAGTGGAGAACCCATCGCTGTACCTTCAGTTTGTTCGTAGTACTTTCCATCGAAGTAAAAATATGTTGATCTAAGGCACTCTGTAGCCAATTCAGTAAGATCTGGTGAAATAATAGAGGAAAGGTGTGGAATGACATCATCTAGTGGCACTTTCGTGAAGAGAGATACCACGTCGAAACTCACCAGTAGATCTGTGGGTGTTAAGTTAATATCCTTTATAATACTGATAAAGTGGCGGGAGTCTTGAACATGAGTGTCCGTCTTTCCAATGTGAGGTTGTAAAAGTTGAGCTATGTATCTGGCTATTTTGTGGGTAGGTGAACCTATAGCACTTACTATTGGTCTGAGCGGCGTTCCTTCTTTATGGATCTTGGGGAGACCATAGAGTTTGGGTGGAATCGGATCAGATGTAGTTAAAGTCCAATGGAGTTCTGCTGGAATGGATGAGTCTTTAATAAGGCTATTGATTTTGTTTTTAATTCTAGTAGTAGGGTTCCTGATTTCTTTATATGAGGGATCTGACAGTAACTCATAAACCTTGTTTTTATAAATTGTTTGTTTTAAGACTACAGTAGCATTTCCTTTATCTGCTGGTAAAACTACTATGTCCTCTCTTTTGCGTAGTTTAACTAAAGCAGTAAATTCAGATGAAGTTAGATTCGAATCAGGCGGTTTGGAATTTCTAAGTAGGTGTGACACATCCTGCCTTATTTCTTCTGCTTCATCTCTGTTCAAGTGGGAAATGGCTGTTTCAATGTTGCATAAAATGTCTTCTACTGGAAGTGTCTTAGGAGCGACTGCAAAGTTCAATCCTTTACTTAGTACGGAGATAGTAGATTCATCCAGCTGCTCATCGGTAAGATTAACTATAAGTTTGTCGGTTGGTAGATTTTTATGTGGAGAACATTGTTTTTTCTTCAGGTTATCGTACTTCCTTGTGTGTTTCTGTACGGCCAGTTCAAACGAGCGGTCAGCTTGTTTTGCTCCCATGGAGTCTATATTATCCCAATCTGTAGCATTGAGTGTATTGGCTAAGTAAATATGTAGTCTGAAAGCTTCTATGTTGAATGTAGCTATTGTCGATCTTGTTTGCTTAATGTGATCTTGAAGAAGTTTAAAACTGGTTTCTTGGAGTATGCGAGTTATCCGGTAACTTGAAGAGTGGTGTTTAAGCTGTACAAAAGTAGGAATAATCTTAGCAATTCTACATTGCTTCAGGAAGGCTAGTCGGGCTAAATAATTACTGATCTTCACTCTGAGGTTACCAAATCTTCGTATTTTCTTAGAGATATCCTCCCCGTAAAGGACACGAATCTTCGTATGGAGACTTCCACGGTCGATATATAAGTTAGTTACACAATTGTAATCCGGGTTGGACCGTGTCTGGTTTTTATGTACACTATGTACAAATTGCCGACGTTTCGAGCACATTGCAGTACTCATCTTCAGGGCGACACACTCTGCTATATTGTCGGGGTCTCAAATTCCTTGTGTGCCGTACAGAAACACACAAGGAAGTACGATAACCTGAAGAAAAAACAATGTTCTCCACATAAAAATCTACCAACCGACAAACTTATAGTTAATCTTACCGATGAGCAGCTGGATGAATCTACTATCTCCGTACTAAGTAAAGGATTGAACTTTGCAGTCGCTCCTAAGACACTTCCAGTAGAAGACATTTTATGCAACATTGAAACAGCCATTTCCCACTTGAACAGAGATGAAGCAGAAGAAATAAGGCAGGATGTGTCACACCTACTTAGAAATTCCAAACCGCCTGATTCGAATCTAACTTCATCTGAATTTACTGCTTTAGTTAAACTACGCAAAAGAGAGGACATAGTAGTTTTACCAGCAGATAAAGGAAATGCTACTGTAGTCTTAAAACAAACAATTTATAAAAACAAGGTTTATGAGTTACTGTCAGATCCCTCATATAAAGAAATCAGGAACCCTACTACTAGAATTAAAAACAAAATCAATAGCCTTATTAAAGACTCATCCATTCCAGCAGAACTCCATTGGACTTTAACTACATCTGATCCGATTCCACCCAAACTCTATGGTCTCCCCAAGATCCATAAAGAAGGAACGCCGCTCAGACCAATAGTAAGTGCTATAGGTTCACCTACCCACAAAATAGCCAGATACATAGCTCAACTTTTACAACCTCACATTGGAAAGACGGACACTCATGTTCAAGACTCCCGCCACTTTATCAGTATTATAAAGGATATTAACTTAACACCCACAGATCTACTGGTGAGTTTCGACGTGGTATCTCTCTTCACGAAAGTGCCACTAGATGATGTCATTCCACACCTTTCCTCTATTATTTCACCAGATCTTACTGAATTGGCTACAGAGTGCCTTAGATCAACATATTTTTACTTCGATGGAAAGTACTACGAACAAACTGAAGGTACAGCGATGGGTTCTCCACTTTCCCCAGTCATTGCCAACTTTTATATGGAAAAGTTTGAAAATCAGGCACTGCTTTCAGCTCCACTCAAACCTCGTTGTTTCCTTCGCTACGTAGATGACACGTTTGTGATATGGCCACATGGCCGGGACTCTCTAGATAACTTCTTAAGACACTTAAATTCTATACATAAAAACATTCAGTTAACTATGGAATTAGAAGAAGATAGAAAGTTGCCGTTCTTAGATGTTTTGGTAGAAAGACGGCCTGATGGTTCTATTGGCCATTCCGTTTATAGAAAACCAACACATACAGATAGATACCTAGATGCCAAATCACACCATTATCCGGCACAAAAACAATCCGTACTTAATACACTAATAAACCGTGCAATATCTTTGTCAGATAAAAATAGCTTTAAATCAGAAAAATTACATCTGTTTAAAACACTTCAACAAAATGGATATTCGACAGTAAATATTAAAAAAGTATTTAGAAAACAAGAACAAAAAGTTAATCACGTTCTTAATACAAGAGAAGTAACCCAGCTTCCGGATAGGATTAAAACTGTTGTACTTCCATACATCAAGGGTACTACAGATAAATTAGCTAAAACTTTAGGGAAATACAATATAAAAACATTCTTCAAGCCACATAGGAAAATTAAAGACTATCTACGCAGTGTAAAGGACAAGATTAAACTTCAAACTCCCGGAGTGTACCATATACAGTGTAGTTGTGGTCAGTGTTATGTGGGTGAAAGCCGCCGTCTAATTTCTACAAGAATTAAAGAACACATTCGGTGCACCAAGAAATTAGATACAGAGATATCAGCTGTGGCAAAGCACTGCACTGAAAATAAACATTTGATTTTATTTGACGAAACCACCGTTCTGGCCCCCATACAAGATAATTTTAAAAGAAAAATCAGAGAAGCAATAGAAATTAAAAAACATCCTAATAATATGAATCTTGATGATGGAATTAAAATTCATGATTCTTGGCTGCCCATAATAAACAAATTACCTAAATGTAAGAATAGTTTTAAATCAGGTGGGAAGACAACATATGGCATAACCTCAATTCACCCGGACACAAACAATGACCTTTGCGTACCTAAACCTGCCTCCCAGCTAGAAACATCGAAGACAGGAATGCCCGTGGTTACAATTTGAGACCCCGACAATATAGCAGAGTGTGTCGCCCTGAAGATGAGTACTGCAATGTGCTCGAAACGTCGGCAATTTGTACATAGTGTACATAAAAACCAGACACGGTCCAACCCGTGTAACTAATCACAATTATCTAGTTTAATTCCATTTATTTCATGTTGCATTTTTTGACTTCAGAGCTGTTTTAAGGTCAAACAGCTATACCCACCCACAGTAATACCACTGTACGTGAATGGGTGGGTCAATGCCACTGTACGTATAAGGGTGGGTGGGTGGGTCAACACCACTGTACGTGTAAGGGTGGGTGTGTCAATACCACTGTACGTGTATGGATGGGTGTATTAATACCACTGTACGTGTATGGGTGGGTGTGTCAATACCACTGTACGTGTATGGGTCGGTAGGTGGGTCAATACCACTGCACGTGTATTGGTAGGTGGGTGAGTCAATACCACTGTACGTGAATGGGTGGGTCAATACTACTGCACTTGTATGAGTGGGTGGTTGGGTCAATAGCACTGCACGTGTATGGGTGGGTGGGTCAATACTACTGCACGTGTATTGGTGGGTAGGTGGGTCAATACCACTGCACGTTCACTGTTGAGAGTTTAGCTGGTCGTAAAAAAATGAGTACAGCAGATGGCTATCTATTAGAAGTACATGTACAATTCTACTTACATGCTGAAACAAAACTGTTTTAATTATTTAAGTATCAAAACTGAAAAATGTATATTGGAAATGGAAAGTTATCGAAAGGATAAGACGACAAAAATAAAATACTATTATAACATTTTATATTATAATAATATATAATAATAAATTCTTTATTTTTCTCTCAATTAGAGGAATTATTGTTACATTCAAATAACATTTAACTGATGTATTAAACTTATAACAAAATAGTATGTATAGTAATAAATAAACAAACAGTAATAAATAAACACAGTTGTACATTTTTTTAAGAATTTATATACAAAAGAGTAATCTTGCATTGCCTTTCATAGATGAATGAAAGTCAAATTTTATTCAGTGAAATTTTGTTTGTATTTTGATTAATGTAACATTTCCACCAAAATAAAATCATAATATCAAAGCCGATTAAATACACGTTATTTACTGCCTAAACAGTATTATGAACTAATGTAATATATAAATAAATCAATTAAGTTTAGTTGTACTTAGTTTCAAGTTTCATGGCAAGATGCTGAACAAATGTCTGATGGGTAGGGCAGATTCTGAACAATAGTACTGAAATTAGAGGCAACGAAATCTGCTATGCTCCCCTTCTCCATATTTTGAGGATTTAAATGCAAAAGCAATGAAGAAGGGGGTGTTGATCAGATATAATACGAAGCAAAACCATCGCAAATATTGGCAGAAACAACACTAAGAAAACTAACGACTTTTCAACATTAGATCAAATCAGTTAATGAAATTAGAATTAAATACCATAACAAAAACTGGTGCTCAAATTATGTGTTTCTCAATTTGTTAAATAATATGTAAAACTGTAATAAATGTTTTAAAATGAAAATGCACCTCTTCTTTGACACAACAACTTTAATGTAATATAGCCTAAATATCAATCACAAAATGTAAACAAAACAACTGTCAAATTTAATTTATTATTAAAAACATGAGTTGTATTTTAACATGTGTTATAAATTAAAACTTTTATAGTAAGCTACAGCAACCAAATGAAAGTAACGTTATGTGTACTCGAGTTTGAATGCTGTTTACTGAGAAACTAAGAGGCCTATAAAAAATCCAATCCCATAATTTTTTTCCCCACTTAATTTTACGTTAATAAATATACATGTTTAAATATTATTATAAGTTTTAATGATTGTGGTCCTAGTTGGAACAAAAGAGTACTGAAATTCGAACTAGATTTCACTGAGCATTTACTCTTTTATTATTAAAATGCAATATGTAGCATTTATATTTCAAAACCTGGTTAATATGAATGTTTCCTATAAGTTTTATACATTTTGTAATTTGAACTTTTCAAGTAAAAAAGTTCTTATCAATTTCCTGAAACAACATGTTCTATTCTTCTAGAGGTCGTAAAATTAATGACTTGGTTTCGTTGCAATCCTTATAAAATTACTTTGAATTGATCAGTTTTAATTAATTTTAATCAATGTGTAAAAATTACTGCGTTTACTCCCCAATTTTCGAAATGTATCGTAACCATACATTTGATAACGTGGCCAAGTAATTAATTGTATGATATCTAAAGGCCAAGAAAACATTATTTCAGAAAATTTATAAGAATTGATTTTATTTTTATTAAAATTCTGAAATTAAAAACTTATTTTCAGATTTTTATTGCTCCAGAATAGGAATTTCTCCAATAAACCAAGTATAAAATTATAAATGTTATACATTGACTGTTTTTTTTCTAATAAAAATATATGAGTAGTTGATGGCAAGTGAAAAATAGTTAAAATTCCAATACTTTTTGTTTGTTTCAGCTAAAACAAATTTATTAAAGTTTATAATAAAATCTAAGAACGTATAAGCAATAACGTTTAATAAAACGAGGAAAACAATGGTGTGATTGGATTTTTCATAGGCCTTAAAGTTTCTTAGCAAATAACTTGTAAACTAGGCTAATTAGTAAATACCCAACACATGATTTCTCCGCCGACGGTAAGTTAGTAGATTTCAGTGAAATACCAATAAATTAAGTAATAAATTAATTTGATTGTCATTTAAAACTCAATGTACAATATAAGATATTTTTATGGTAAGTCGTAAAAGTTACTAGGTAGTCCCTTGAATGAATAAAGCTGTTTTTCATTTCATTTCATATACCTACCAATATCAACTAAAATTACACTTTACTTGAATAGAGATTATTATTTTTTTTATTAATGTTATATAATTTACCTACACGTAACAAAATTCTTAATAGCTAAATAGAATAATGAATTTTACATTTTGTCAATTTAGTTTTTTTTACAACTACTAAACTGCGTAATAAAAACCTTACCAGCTCAAACCTGTTGAAAGAAACTCAATTACCTAACCAATTATGCGTTAAACAATCTTGTAGGGCCTGCGGGTGGGGAGGGGTTGATGGTCATCCAAAATGTGATGGAGCTCTAATGAGGGCCGTAATCCTGTTTTGAGTTGGAGTGGACAGCGCTCTTGCCTCGAGCTCTCCTGTTTTTAACCCACACCTCAATTAAAGGACCCATCAGTGTTCCTGAAAGTGGCATCTAATTAATTCCTGCAGATTGCCAAAGGGGATGAATCTTTTAATTTTTGAACTTCAGTTCTGTGATGTTTAATTTACTATTTAAATTTAGTAATAGGTTGGTTGCATTTTCCGGTTTGGTTAGATTTTTTTTCTAATTGGTTTCTAGTTCTTGGCTCTGGGTACTTGTTGAGTAACTATCATATACAAAAGTAATGCGGGTATATTCAAGACTATTTGGATAATAGTTTTTATACATAACTGTGCTGTACAGTATCCTGGAAACTATTCAATATAGAGCAAACGCCTGTAACACTGTGAAACAAAAATTGTCTAATATTGTGCAAAAATAGTTTACACCACATTTTCATTTAAGATTTGATACGTCACATTTCGCATGTTCGTGTTTTTAATTATTTTCAGGATTTTGTACTTACGTTTTTTACAACGAAAATATATATTCTACGTGTTGAATGTAATAAAAGTGTATATTTTTGTTTAACATCACTCACCAGTCCAGTTCATATGGACCAGTAGGCTGGCAATTATTTAAGTAAAAAATAAAAAATGTGTACCATTTAGATAAGAAGAAAAACTAAACGTAGCAGTATGCAGTATTCAACTTTAATTAAACTTTACTGAAAGTAAACTTCAAATTTATCTCTCTCCAAAACCTGTCAAAATGACTGCCATTTTAGGGCCTGAGTAGAATTTTGGGGAATTTTCGTAGCAACACAATTCAGTATACGTTCGTTATGAATGGTACATTTTACCGTTTACCTGTACTTGGGAAATAAACTTATTGTCTATCAGTCTTAAGCAACTTTAATTGAGAAGATCGTAGATCATATACGTATTACAGAGGTCAAACAACTTCCATATGGTAAAATAAAATTAGAAAAAGTTCTCTGAATGAAGATAAAGTAAAGAAATATTTCCTAAAAAAATCGTTGACTACAAATTTATCTGATGTAGTCATTCTTTTTTTCTATAGTCGTAGGGTTTTGTCTGATGTTTTAGTCCGGACGAATAAAAATGGATTATGAATGTAGCATGTAACATTAAAGATCCCAAATTTTAACATACAGACATATATTAGGATATTTCCATTTAAATCATGAATCCATAACAATTTAATTTACTAACTACCATTTTGACGTGTTTTCGACAAGATAACCAAACCAAATGAGAAAAATGACCACAATGTCAATACAGTTAGTTTTTCTGTTCTTAGTTAAATCGTGGCGCTTTGTGTATTAAATTGTACATGCATTTGTAACTAAATGTACTTTTTCTTCACAAAAAAGGAAATATAGAAACAGTCTTTCATCCATTATATATTGTGGATCGAATGACAAAATGTAATTCACTTTGATTATAATTTATAAGTATATCGTAATATTTAATTGTAAATCAACCAAAGGATTCCGATCAACCTTGTTAGCTCGTCGAGCTGTACCTGAATTCTCTTTTACAGAATGCTTCATGGTCACACGGGATAGGTTTACGCTATTGGTCTAAGAGTTTCAGAGTATACTTTTCGCACAATAGATCCATTTGTTTGCTCCTATTTTGGAGTGTGTGATCCAGTGCTCAGATGTCCTAACATTGCAAACAGGCTTCACCTCCTAGATTCTTTCGATAGCAATAATGGCCGATACCTAAGGAATCTGAAAGCAGCATATGATCATTGACTATGTGACTAAACTCACACTCAGCCACTTAAGCCCCATTTCTCAAGTGGCCCTCAAGGTTGTTTTGAACACTTGAGAGTTCAACTGGTCAGTGTTATGACAAAATAAAATTTTGATTTTAAAATAGTTCACTCCTCAATTGATTATGGTATTAATAAAAATACAAAATTTAATAACAGACCTTAGATGCAGCTTTCATATAAGATATATATAACTAAAAACGTATTTTGATAGTGGTGCCGTGAAGTCGCCACATGAACTCTGATATCCCGGCCAAACGTTCCCGGAAGTTTATCCACAGGGTACACCTGTACCCTTTTTGTGAACGGAGAACAGAAGCCCCATGGTCGGTCCAGGGCTCCTGCAAGGGTATCGGGTTACGTAGATCTACGGTTTCACAACCCAGGACCCCTCTTCCTATCACAATGATTCCAAGAATGAAAAGGGGAGTCCAAGGACAATCTTACAACTAGGTCATTCGTGTAAGGGGTCGTACTACACGTGGATAGAAGGGCAAACATTTCATGAACTAGTGTTGGGGTTAGTGACCTTTAACAATGGTGCCATCTGTTATGGTGACGTCTTTGTTTATCGTTAGTAGTAGATTGTTTGGAATGGATGAAAGTTTAACTTTTTATTTAGTTTATAAATTTTATTATTTCTAAATAGTGTCATTATTACTTTTTAATAAAAATGGTAAGTACTCGCTTGTATAAAATAATAGTTTAGATGTACTACATATTTCTAAATACTAGATTTCATACCACACACAATAGATTTTAATTTATTATAAACCAGTTGTTATCATCGGGAAACATAATGGTCATGAGAAGAATTAAGAGTGTATGTTCTCATAAATTTGCACATTTTAATACAAATAAACTTAATCAAACAGAACTGTATGTCGAGATGCACGTAAATTGGTAAAACTGCTCTACTTACCTCGCGGAAGTAAAAATTTGGAAAATACACTATAATTATTGGAAGTACATCTTTAAAAATTATTAAAAGTTCTGGAATTATTATTAAAAATTCAAGATTTCTACAGAATAAGAAATAATTGTCCTGAAAATATTCACCTCTATTTATCTACCAGTGATAAACATTTAATTATTCAGAAGTGGTCTAAAATTTCAAACATATTAGCCCGTGAATAATTTCTTGAAAATGTGTTTACACACAAAAATTGTTAGGACTGATAAAATAACTAACTTCTAACTTTAAACTTGAGAGTCTGCAGAGAAAAAACTAGACCGTTGTAAACAGATTATATTTTTGATCTATTAACTGTGTATAAAATATGTACTACGTCATTATCATGAAACGTGCTTAATATTTATAAGTTATAATATAATAAAAACATATATAGAAGTTAAATTTAGTTATATATAAAAAAATATAAGTTAAATTTAGTAAAAACACACTAATTTGATACAAACCAAATGATACATAAATCTTATAATTTTTAACAGATTCCCACCTGGCGATGCACAACAAAGGGGTATTACTGGTTATTAAGGGTGTGAAAAATAGCCAGTGGCGTGTAGAAAAAGTAGAGGTGATGAGAATCGATGAGTGGAATTAATCGCAAATCAATTTACGGCACGTGCCAAATTGAATCAGTGAGTAGCGGGCTGTATTTTGTATTCTGGACGGCGATGGCCAAGGGTAAAAACCATTAACTTTCCTCTATCTATCTGCTGTTAATTATGTTACATCATAGGTAAATATTTCTGATTAGTCTGTAAATATACGTTAAGTTCCTGTAAGCCAGAATCTGTGTGTTCAAAGCATGTATCTAAATATAAATTTACAATTCTTTAATGTTCATTTTCGGATGTATAAATGTGCAAATCTTGTTTATATCTTGAGGACACAGATCAATGACTAAAATCTTTACGATTCAAAATACATATTGATCTTATTTAATATTTAAAATTTAAGAGTGTAAAACAAATTTTTAAATTAGGTCAGGTATTTAATATTAATATTGACTTTTTTTTTACTTCATCATAAAGAGTGCTATAATCTATTGTAAAACTCATAGTCATTATTAACTGGAATAGTATAAAAGAAAAATGAAATGTCTTATTATATTTTGGATTCTGGTATTCGCCTTTTTTTATAAGCAGATGGAAGAAAATTGTTCATCTGTAAATTCCGGAAAAGCAGGCAGTGGATATGCTGATGATAAGTTTTTGTAAAAAAAAGAAATTACTTATGATTAGAACATAACATAAATCTTCCATCAAACAACATGCTGAATACAAATTTGAAAACTACCTTAGTGTAACCTATGACAATTATTTCTTGAGATATCGCATAAAAACTATGTTCGTGGTAAGTCACCTATAGTGGCAATAAGCACAATGTTAATAGAAGCTATGACTGGCCACAAAAAAAAAGTTCAATTTAGTTCTTGGAGCACCCGATTTAAAAGCAAAGTCCACTGTTTCCTAAAATTCTAGTAATGCCCACCAGCCCACCCATACACGTACAGTGGTAGACGGCCCACCCACCCATACACTTACAGTAGTAGACAATTTATATAACGTTACTATGTCAAGCTTGGGGACTGAAGAATCGCATTTTTATTTTAAAATAATTGTGTCTCAAGTCAAGAGCATATAGTGAAGACTACTGCATAAGTTTACGTCAAAAATGCTATAAGTTAACTATTGCTTAGAAGAAGTTATGGTACTTCTTCTATTCATTCATTAGTAAGACGGATTCATTAGTAAGAGATGTGGGTGAAAATGAAGGGTGAGTGTAGATATTGAGTATAGTCATTGTTACTAACTAAACTCAACTGTTCCTCAGAAAGAGGTATTTATTAATAGCCCAATAGCCAGGACAACTAAGGGACATACAGTTTAACGTGGAATTTGAACCACGTAGTGTTGGTCTGATTTTCAGCTAACCGACAAGCCTGTCACTCATTTCTCTTTCCAAAACAACAATCCGAGTCCTGACAACCACCCAAAACGGGGACATCCCAGACTTCTCTAGTAGTATCCATGTCGATGGCAAGCATTGCGCGGACAGTTATTGGTGACAGTTAGCATAAACACAACCAGCCACTTTGTGTTTATAATTTCTTTCTGTAAATCTAATTAGGAATTCGCAAAGCAATTCCAACGAGCAATTTCATTCTTGATCAAATTCAATTTCTTTGGAAAAAATCCGTTTAAAAATAACTGTTTCGTTTGGATACGCGTGATCGTATGTCCGATTCGAAAATAACATTGTTCTTATGGTATTAAAACCAATGTTAATACCAAGTCAATGGATGGGCCATAAGTTTTCATAAACTTATGGATTCGGGCAGGTAGTACCAAATCTACAACTACCCAGTTTTTAGAACTATGAAAGTTGTAGACTAGGTGAAGAGGGTAGCTGGCTTACTTTAATCCTATACTAAAATTATGGTTGCATAGTGCTTTTACCCAACTATATGCCGGCGTGGTAGCTCAGTGGCTAAGGTTTCGGACTGGTTCCAAGGTTCGAATCCACAACTAAAACAACGGTCAGTAGATGATTCGTTGAATGAAGTTCATCCACAGGCCTGCAGGCCCATGTGAACTTGGGAATAAAGCTACAGAAAAAACACCGTATACATTACGCACTGTTCTCAACGTTCGTTTTTCAGTTCACTCAATTCTGAACTCGCCGGTACCCTCATATATAATGTATTATGAGAATAATGAAACATTTTCTCAAGTGATATCTTTAGTACAGAGCACTGAGTGTTAAGCTTGTCAGCCAATAATTATAACAATATTGCGTGAATCAGATTCAGATCCTTTAGTTTCCCTATTCTACAAACAGAATGCATTTTAACAAAATACTTGGTAAAAAAAAAAAAAAAAAAACACACACACAGTCTTTTAAATTACAAAAAAATTACGGAAATTAACTCATCAAATTACTTAACTTTTCTTTTGAAGTTCAAGAGGAAAGTCAACGACTAAAAAAGAACATGACAGCAATCAACCCATCAACAGGTCAAAGTTGATGGAACCAGCCCCAACTTATTACGAGGATGTTGAAAGTAAATAGGGAGAATTAACGCGCACTTCCGTTCACGGGAAACCACATTTCCGCTTTCAAAGCTGGTAAAAAGGGTGGTAAACTCAATAGTCACATAACCCTGCCGATATTAGCCCCTAACGTGATTGTGTTGTTAAAAGTGAGTAACTTTTACCAGTGATGATAGAATGCGCGAGTGGCGTTCCGCTGATGAGAGGGGGTCGAACGTGATGCACCACCTCCCCTACACGCATCCCCTACAATTTGTAATCAGACGTAATTGAACCTCGTTAAAACTGGAGGGCTGGTGGAAAATTTAAATTAACATAAAAAATTACGTTTGATTTAAATTTTTAGAAATGTATACAACAATATTGAGTAGTTGCAACAACAATAAAAATTTTTAACTAATCTTATTTTAGCTGGGAACAATGTAAAAAAAACATTAAGCATAAGCGTGCAAAGAATATAGAAAAATTATTAGAGATCTGTTATATTTGTTGAACGAATTGAAATGAAACAAATACTACTGGCTCTCCTGCCCTCCCACACACGTGCAGTGCTACTTGAATATGATTGGAATATGGCACAAAAGGAACCCGAAAAAAATATTAAATAAGAGCCTAGATATATAACTTGTGGGCTAAATAAAATTAAACATCTTACTGAATTCATAAAAGTTCATACGGTGTTACAAATCCGATCACAAAGGATTTGCCTTGTAAGGAAATGACCGGTTTGAACTTATAAAAAACTTGAGCTTCTTTGACCATTACACATAACTTTCGTAATGGTCGTGTGCCTAATTTAACTATAGGTATCTCAATAATTATAAAAATCTATTAATGTTCACATCATTTCCTATAGTATGCAATAATGGATCATATATTATAAGTCTAAAAATACCTCTTACAAATCGTCTGAAGAGAGGAAGTTTAGTTTTTGCAACAAATTGAGTATTGCGATTGTAAGCTACTGATAACTTTCCTCGTTATTTTAGAATTAAATATTGACTCAATAGCATGTACCCGAATAACTTCATAATTAAATATTGTCCTAAAGTAAATAGTACAGTCTAGTGTAACGCCATTACAAAAATTCCCTGCACAACATCTTTTTGTTGTTGAGGAGTTGCGGCTTTTTACATGGCAAAGAGTAACTTAGGTTAAGTGAGAGGGAATAAAAACAAACGTCTTCCTTTCTCTATATTCTGTGCTTTGGTGTAACCGTATCATCATACAGGAAGAGCCATCTCTATACTCACTTCCACCACTACGTGCATCTCTCTCTCTCTCTCGAATAGACCACTTTTTAAGCGGCTTATCTATAGGAGTCACAAAGAGAATACTTAAAGTTTGAAAATTCTCTTAAATTCACTAAAAAATCTGGTTAAAAAGAAAATAACCAGATGAAGTTAAAAAACATTATTCTTATCTCGTATAAAACATAAGGATTTTTTCTGAAAATTACCTTAGTGATATTATATCCACATTTAATTTATTTTATTGCCATATTTAATTTTATTTCGATTCTAAATAATTCTATACAACGTCACGACTTGTGACAAAGAATAACAAAGAATAATCTACTTTTAACACATAATATTTTCTTATATATTATTATAATATAGTAATGAACTTTTTAGTTTTTTGTTTCAACACTCATCGCACAGAGAGTGGTTCTAATTTATAACGTTATTCTTTTAATATTTGTTATTTCTCTTTTATTAATTTTTTATTAATGTTGGCGTACCGCTTGCTGGTGGCAATATGTATTTAAAATAAATAAATCGTAATTTAATATGACTGGAATAGATACGAAACTCTAAAAGCGCACATATATGTTTGAAAACGTATTTCAATATTAGTCATAGTTAATTACAATTTTTCTGTTTATACTAGTCAAGTAATAATGACTAGTATAAACAGCTGACTGACATTTTTTAATAGCTTTAGTCAGCCTTAACAAATGTATCATAAATAGATTTATATTTTAAATTTCAACGGATTAAATTAAAAATTAATCAAGATTCGGAAAAAGTATTTATTACTCGGTAGTTTCATGGACATCTAATACTTAGTGACATATTAACCAATAATCAATAGCTAGTTTAACTAACATTCATTTTGAGAAACTCGCTCGTCCAATTTCTGATAATTCGCAGCCTTCACACCTCAAACCTTCATCTTGTGATTCAGAACTATGAAGTAGCTACTTCAACAAAGATGTCGAACAACAATAGAGGGCAGGAAGGAATCGTTTATAATACCCACACGTGGCAACAAAGACAGGCTCAACTTGTATAATACTATGCTAAACGCACCCACGCAAGTAGAATCAGCTGGCCAAGGGGGAGTGTATTTTATTGGGCCTCTGAACACACCTGCGATACGGTAGGCTGATAGGTGCTCGGTGCTGACGGTGCGTGCAGACAATCGAACTTTCCCTTGGGTAGAAAGCTTTAGATAAAATAAATAGAAGCTTGCTTGCTCAGTTATACAATTAGTCAGGTAGCTTGATTATGAGGACTGAAATAATGCATTATTATTCACTTAAGGACCTAATCCAACCATGCAAACTACGTGCATAGTTGTTTTGATAAGTTGACCTTTTTTTGTGCCCAAACATTTCTATTGAATAGAAATGAGATTTCTTTATTTCACTAGACCAGGTTGTTCCGATTATTGTCCTTGTCAAGCTCTGATCAACTTTTCAGTGAAAACTCTTTTCACCGAATATGTTTTTATTTGAAATGTATGTTTATAAATGCTGCCTTTTTTTCAATTTTTCTGAACTGATCTAATTAACTGTATTGGTTTTTATTTACTTTCATAAAATTATAGTAGGGTCTATCTTATACGCCCATTCCATTATTTTCCTTCTGTCTAAGAAATTATGTCAATGTATTTTTCAAATTTCTTGTTAATTATAAGTATGTGGGTTTTAAGTAAGAATTTCATGGATATAAATATTTTCAGATAGCTTTTGTTTCCTTTTTTGAATTTGTTTGTTAACAATCTTCATGTTTAAAACTGAAGTCTCCTTGTTTTTGAAATTTGTTAATGATGGAGTATCAGATGAAGTCTCTTTTTGAAATGAAATGAAAAAGTCTTTATTTATATCGTGGTTTAGTAAGGACTTACTGTAGTTGGTTAGTTCTCTCTACCACTTAACCAAACTTTAGAAACATTGAAGTATTAATTATAATTCTGAGTTCATGATTAATAAATGAGCTTTTCTCAGTTAATTTAGTAGAATTGTGTATTTTTGTTGTTTACTTTTAAATATTAGTGTAAGTTGTTAACACTGGAGTCAATTCAATTCATTGTTAGATACATATAATTTTTATTAAATGTATTCTGTTAGTGTACTTACACTCAACAAAACGCATCACTACTGATCAATTTGGTTCGTGAATAGTACTGACTGCCTTAGTTTTAAGTTTTGTATTAGTTTGGAGTTAGTGAATTAGTAAACTACACACTTATAACACCACAACTATGAAGTTAGTTAAAAGCTGGATTACATATAACACCAAACACGTGTTGAACATAATAGCACAATGAATACATTCCATAGTACATAATTAGAATTAATACACAATATTGGGTAGTGTTAGTACTGTAAGAATCACATTACAAATAAGAACTTTTGGGATTATCAATGGAATAGGTTAATTAAGCTGATTTCTTGTTTACTTCATCTTGAAAATTTGTCAATACAGAAAAAACATGCAAGTTTGGAGCATATTTTTTATAATATTTATATATAGTGCACATGGTTGGAGCTGATACTGAACTGACTAGTTAAAGCTTCTGTCTAGTTTGAGAACATGTTAAATCACATCTGACAGAGAAATCTGTTTTTAAGTTGGGGTAAGGGAAGTTAATCAGCTCCACCCATTCCTCATGAAACGTACAAAGGCGCCATCTTGGGGAACAACCTTTTTATAAATACATTCATAGTACTTGTTATTATAAACTATTTATGTAATATCAGTTAACTTGCTTAAGTTTGCCACTTATAGACTAGATGAATTATTTGCCCACCATTTGCCATTGTTTCTAATACAATTATTGATAAGAATATGTTAATTTTATTGTATTACTATGTACTAATTTATTTTCTGTATTATATGTTATAGTTAAGATGGACCTCGCTGACAAGTATTATTTGTTATTTAGCGGGGCCACAATTATGTAAAATTTTGGAATAAAAATATTCTATTCTATTATTCTATTCTAATCTAAGTAATTATATTGCGAAAGTATAAACAGTCGTTCTGCACGTCACAATACAAACAACACTTTATGCTACATCTGCATTTTGTGAATATCCATGAGTTACTAACCACGCAATTAGATCATCTAATTTATTTTCGTTTTACTTTCTCCCATATGCGTTAGCATAGAGAAAGTATTGTGATCTTTCAAGAAGAAAGTTGGTCTAAAAATCCATTTTAGGGTCCCCTGACCCCAAAAAAAGTGGTTATTTCGAAAAAATGTTGGTGTCTGTCCGTATGTGTGTATGTGCAGCTCATTGGAGACCAAACCGATGGATACAATTTTATGAAATAGCCAATATCTCCGGACCATTTTCAAACATTTTTTCAAATTTCAGTCTTTGTTTATTTTTATGGGGAAAAAATTGAATTGTCTCAAAACCTGCTCTAACGGGTTTGATTAACTTTTCAGAAAAGATGTGAATTATAATTTAAAATATTTTAGTTAAAATCGCATGTCTCTAACTAGACTAGTGTTTGAGTTATTGCAAAAAAGTTTCGGAATCAAACTGGTAGTTTGCAAAGTATTGATTTTTTAGTGTTTAATGTGGGTGAAATGTCGTGCTAATTCTCTGAAACCATTAATTAGAATTATATTTTATTTTTATCTTTCGATTGATATAGTAATATATCTTTAATAACAGTACAATTATTGTTATTTAAAAACCAATAAAATACCCTCTGAATACAGATAGAATTGGTTCTAGTTAAATTATCTTACAAATACTTCTTATTTTGATCGTAATTATCAATTGACTCCTGTTTTTACCATTCAATTTTTTACGGTTGACAAAAATAAATAGTGACATTTTGGGGACTTCATTAAAAGCCATTTCAACCAGGCACAATCTGCATAATGAGTGCAATCGGGTCGCCAATATTGAGGAAATGGTAATTGGTATTGAATGATGTGTTGATGGTAATTAATTACATTCATTAGGTAATCTGTGTGACAAACGCCTGTTAATGCACTGCCAATGGCAATGGGCGACTGTTGAGTCTGTCATGTTACATAGCAGCGTGAGGCTAACAACTGACGTAACCAGGGTGGGTTTTACATTTATCTGGGGAGGGGAGGATATGTTCTATAATGGTTGCCATTTCCGAACTACGAAAAAATGTTCATAATCCCTTCTTATTGCACTCCTAGATGGGACCAATCATCATGAAAAATGTCAGCCTCGGAGGTTCTCGTATTTTTTTAGATACAGCGGTCAGTGAGTGAGCCAGTATTTTATATATATGTATTTTGCTTTTATATATATATATATATATATACTTCCATGTGTTTTTGTACACAAAAATCGAACAGTAGTGAATTGAATTGCTTGAAATGTTAACACAACATTGATTTTATATACAAGAGCTTTTTTACATATTTTGTTCCTAAAATTGTAAATGGGAAAAAGACATTTCATGCATTCCGATCTACCTAAATTTCAATAAAGAAAATAAATTACAGTGATGAAAAAAGTGCTACTGTGACTTTATGAGCACATTATCATATGCAAATCATATCCTGTAAGTTTATTACTGTGCCCAGATGATTTTTTATTTATGAAAACAATTAGAGTAATACCAAAGTATAATAACATACAGTCACGACACTCACGTTAAACATTGGCGACAAGCACGACGCTAGCGATCCTAGCGGCAGGAGGACCGTAGTGCGTATTTCTGCACATTTACATCTACAGCTGTAATTAGTAAAAGTCAAATAACTTACGTCTATAAACTGTAATAGCACTTTTCATATTGTTATTATTCCACTTCTTTGCAAGACACAATGCAATACAATGATAATATGAGTAGTTGTGTGATCCGGCTGCTTGGGGCGCTAGCGTCGCGCTAGTTCCACAGAGGAGCAATGGCAGTGTCGTGATTAAGTTATTTTACTGTGGTACTACTACAGTATTATGTATTTTATGTTTTACTGATATTATAAATTCAATAAGAACACTTTATGCCACTAATAGTTAATATCACACTATGGCACAACAAAGCGTACCCGGGTTTAGCAAGCATCAAATAGTATTTTTACTTCTTTTTTAAATTCATTTTAATGAAAATATAAATGTTAAAATTAATCCAAGAGTATAGGTAGCACCTGTGTAGGCTTTTAATGTAGGGATTTCAATTCACAGACTCTAAACGGTAAACGTATCAAAGTTACTACACCAGTGTGGTCTTATAAAATAAAAGTAAAAATATGAGGGTAGTATATAAAATACATATAACAATGCATATAAACTATTAACTTCTATATAAATAATCTAATTAACATTAAATACTACTTCTAAAAAAAGTAAATCTAATTTTATATTTTTAAATGTTTGTAACAATACATTTATTTTAATTCTATACAACACAACAATGTATGGCTAACCAATGACTACAAATATACTTTTTATAATAAAATTATTTAATTAATACTTCCCAAACAAACATAGATGGTTAGGCTACTGATTCAGATGCAAAATCATTAAAATTAGGTTAGTTTAATGGGTCATTTTAGGTTAGTTTGCTTTAGGAAAACACCAGAGCTATCTATAATATGATCAAATGATATTTTACTACATATTTACATGTGGTTTTTATTAATAACGTTTATAACTTATTAAGTATATGAAGAAGTGATGATGACACTTCTAGTGAATTAAATAATCCAATAAGTTAAGGTAGATTAAAATCAGCCCAGTCGTTTAACAGTTGCGGTGGGACAAAGATGATGCTTCTTCGTTTATTTATTTTTAATATAAAATTTTAAAATAAATATAGGTTACATTTAACCATACAATAATGTTTAACAAGAATAACACATTCTAAAAACGTGTAATCACGACACTCATTTAGATATGGCCGACAAGCAAGACGCTAGCGATCCCAGCGGCCGGCCCGCAGCATTGCATATATCTCCACTGTTTACATCCACAGCTGTGATTAGTAAATGTCAAATGACTGGTGAATAATAATCTGTCATCTTTTTCTGTTCTTATTAGGCCTGTCTCACTTCCTGGATACAATGCAAACAACGATAATTCAGGGTAATTATGCGCTCCGGCTCTTGGAGCGCTAGCGTCGCGCGAGCTCTACAGCGCTGCAATGGAAGTGTCGTTACGTTATGTTTTTAGACTGTGTCATAACAACTGAAAATTAGTTTGCAGTTGACCTGAAACTTGTTTAGCAAGCAACTAAGCATTTAAAAAAAGTCTCGAGTAAGTAGATAATACATCAAAAGATGTTTAGATTGTATAACAACGAATTTATGAAATCAAATGTCATAAAATTGCCTTCCCTATTTCCATAATTTTATGGAATTGCACTAACCCATAAGACTTACTTTTGAATGGCATTATTTGCTATCTTAAAATAAAAAGCAGTTAAATATGAATTGAAAATGTACAAAATAAAGTTTTTAGCCAACAACGCATTTTAGAAAAATCAAATAAATGATTTTGCTGCATTAAAAAGTACATTATTATTTAAAACACAGCAGGTCTTGGATTTGGCTCTCGTTGTGTTAACAAATTGGCCTTTTCCCAGCCCCCCCCTCACTAACCACGTTTCGAGGTAAAATGCCCCAATTAGTCCGGTCAGGGTGGTTCACTCGTTTTTTACCACCCTAAATTATCGCGTACCGCGTTGTGCGGATGACTCTCATTTCTGCGACAATTTACCACCGGTCTGTTGGCTGCACTGACTGGCACGCCTGTTATCAGTTATAATGATACGCGCCAACTCGCAGATGGAAAGTTGGCTATGGTACTTTTAGTTGGGTGTATTGCTGCATATTACAAAAGCCTCCCTCCCTTTATTGTAATAAAGTTATCCAACCGAGCAGTGATGTTCAGGCAGATCGCAACTTCGGAACTTTTATTCTCGTTACGAATCTACCTAATTTGTTCACTTTTTATGCGTATGTGTTAAAAATAAACTTATAACTGCATCTTCTCCGTTATAACTATGGTTTAAGTTACAACTTGAGTTAAGCATTTTTATATTATTGTGACTAATTAAATTGATATAAATATTTAGCACTTTTGAGCTTTTTTGTATTGTTAACATTTTAGACGTTTTATGAATCCTTCTATCAACAGTTTGAAAAAAGGCATACAAATTTTGATGATGGTTTTACAGTCAGAGAAATTGAAATAGAACAACTTTTATGTCAATGAAAAATAAAACTCATAAAGTAGAATAATTAATTTTAAGACATTAAAATGGAAACCACCAAATTATCTGGGTCAATAATATATTTACTAGATAATTACTACTAGGATACGTACTTAATAAGTATAAATTAAAGTCATTAAATTTTTACTTAATTAAAATGTTTCAGAAAAGCCGTGTAGGCCTACCTAATTAATTTTTCCTCAAACACTGTAGTTTATATTTTGTTGTTGTTTGTTCAAATATTTATTCACACGTTAATATTTTGAAGTTTTTGGATACTTACTTTTGTTACTACAGTTTTCTGTTAATATAGTTCCTTGTTTCATATACTTATGTGTGCATCAATGCTATTTGTTTGTTATAATATTATATTATAATTCACAGAGTGCCAAGCTACAACACCAAGAGAGACCCACCTATGATAGTACAGTTTCGAGATCGGCTGGTAAGGGACAAGTGGTTGTCCAACTTCAAGACGAAGAAGACCCTGATGGCGAACGAGGTACATCCTACATTTCCTAAAAATAGGGTATACTTAAATGAGCACCTCTGCCCAGAAAACAAACAGTTTCTTGGCAAGCTTAAGACGAAATGTAGGGAGTTAGATATTAAATATGTTTGGTTCCGAGAGGGAAAATTTTTTGTTAGGAAGTCGGATGGGGAAAAATGTCACAAAATTGTTAAAATTCAAGATTTGAATAAAATATTCTAGGTCTGTGGATATTATATACATTACACAGTATTGTATATCTAGTTATCTTTTTTCTCTCTGAAGAGTATATATAATTTGTAAATAGTGCGTAATGTAAGTACAAATATTATAATGGACTCACACGTATGTTGTGATATCTACCATCACCTACAGTAAGTTTTTTGTTTCCCAATCTGACAGAGGTAATATTAGTTTATTATATGTAAACATTAGAAGTATCAGGAAAAACTTTAATTCTTTGCTAGCCAAATAGATTCAATCATTCATAACCTAGGTTTCATTGTACTCAGTGAAGTTTGGATAACCAGTGAAGAGATTAATTTATACAAAATTCCAGGCTTTGACGTAGCTACTAAATGCAATGACACATATCGAGCTGGAGGTGTCGTATGTTACATTTCTAATAAATTTAAATTTGCAGAGTTAAACATAAATATGTCAACAGCCGATTGTCTATCTCTTGATATATCGTGTGGTTCAACACGCTTCAATTTGACCTGTTTATATAGATTAAATCAATTTACAGAGGCACATTTTGTTCAAGAATTGAATTATATCTTACCGCTTATTAAACTAAATTCAATATTTGTTGGTGATATAAATTTAGATACGCTTAGAAATTCAGTTCATGTTACAAAAATTACAATAGTTTATTAAATAGCTACGGATTTTTATCTTTAATAAACGGACCAACAAGAATTACACAATTTAGTTCAACTTGTATAGATCAAATTTTTGTAAAATTTAAGGATATTAGTAACTCGAAAAGTGCAATATTTAATTTGGGCATAACCGACCACTGTTTACTAGGCCTTAATATTAGCTTGGCTTGTTATGAATTTATTGAAAGAACTGAGAATACAAAAATTGAGTATAACTATAATAATATTAAAGATGAATTGAAAAAAGTTAACTGGAACTGTATTGTGACATCCAGAGTGGCCTGTGAACCGGTGATGCGGAAGTAATGGATGGGTCGCTGACCACCTGCCCTGCTTGTTTACAACCTTTGGGGCACAATGGCTAACGCATAACGCCCATACCTCTTCAATGGAATTTCTAGATTGTTCTCGGTTACCGAGCTAGCTCTGTCATGGAACTTCGGGCACAGGGGAATTCAAGAAGCTTCTGGATGGAGACCTGCAGGTGATATATACGGCCCGGATACCAGCGCAGTCAGTCAGTCAGTCAGTTAGTCTAGAGCCTACAGCCCGGGTGTTTGCAGCGACAGTGAGCGTGAAGTGTCCGAGTATAGTGAAGTGGTCTACGGAGAAGTTACCGGTGAGTGGTTCGTTGTGGGGATCAACGAAGGAGCAGTGCGGTACTTGTGGACGACTTCTGAAGGGACACTGAAGAAACTGTGAGTGAACTGTTAGCATTGGACTGTAGGTAGTAGGGAATCTAGTAAAGTCACTTCGTAGTCAGTAATTGTAAATAATAGCAGAGAATCTAGGAAAGCCACTTTATAGAGCTAGTAATTGTAATTAAAAGAAGGGAATTTAGTAAAGTCACTTTGCAATTAGTAGTTGTAATTATTGATGCCATCTAAGATTGTAAATATAAATTAGTTTAATTGTAACAGTAGGCCTAATAGTAAATTGTACTTTTCACAATAGTTTAAAGTTAAGGAAATAATCCATTTAATTGTAACAAGTTAATTTTATAGATTTAATAAATTTAGTAATTGTTTAGTATAACGTGTTGCTTATTTGTAAAACCCACATAGCGATTAATTATTTATAAATTAGGATATAAAAACGTCACAGTATTTATCAGAGTAATGATGTTAATTATTGTTATTTAAGTTTTTGTAGTATTTTAAATAATGTTATAAATAAACATAAATCAATTGTTCAGCATATTAATAGTAAGTATCGTAAAGCAAGACATAAAAGCCCTTGGATTAATATTAATATAGTTAATAGAATTAAAAAAAGACAGAAAATGTATAAAATACTGAAAAAAAGACCATATGATTTAAATTTTACAGCTTACTATAACAAATTTTGTTTGAATTTGAAAAACGACATTGACAAGTTAAAAAACAACTATTATTCTAATTTAATTAATAAATGTAATGGGGACAGTGGTCAACAGTGGAGGGTGATAAACAGCATTACAGGTAGCCTTAAACGTAATAATATAGACAAAGTTGTATTGGATGATGGGAGAGTTTTGGAAGATCCCAAGCAATTGTCAGAGGAGATCAACAACTACCTTATCGGTGTACAAAGTACAGCTGATAACACTGACCGGTTGGCTGGCAGAGTTTGTAATTTGACGAATTATCAGACCAATCATTTATTCTTTGTTGCTCCTACTGACTCTGCCGAAGTCACAAACATAATTAAAAGTCTTAAAAATAAAAAATCAACTGGCCACGATGGATTTTCTGTAGATATGCTCAAGCATATTTACAATGAAATAGCTCACGTTTTAGCCTACATAATTAACTTAAGTTTTGAAACTGGTATTTTTCCAGAGTCACTCAAGAATAGCATTGTTGTTCCTCTATTTAAAAAAAATAATTCGTTCGAAATTGAAAATATAAGACCGATTAGCTTGTTATCTGTTTTTTCTAAAATAATGGAGAAATGTATGAAAGTTAGATTAGTAAATTACCTGAGTTCTATAAACTTCCAGAATAAATGGCAGTTTGGTTTCACAAAAAATAAATCTACAGAAGTTGCGTTAATAAACTTTTCAAGCTTAATATATGAACACATAAATAATAACAGAAAAACGACTGCAGTATTTGTTGACTTTAAAAAAGCATTTGACCTTGTGAATCATAATATTTTACTTAATAAAATGGAAAGTGCCGGTGTAAGAGGCGTTGCGTTGAAATGGTTTGAAAGCTTTCTTGTAGGACGGACCCAATCAGTTAAAATTCATAATCAATTATTAAGCACTTCATTATTAGTAAGAGCCGGAGTTCCTCAGGGCTCCGTACTCTCTGCAAATCTATTTTTAATTTTTATTAACGACCTGTTAGATCAACATTTCACATGTTCAGTTAGTGCATTTGCCGATGACATTGCACTTGTATCCTCCAACAAAAATGAATTAAATCTCCAAATGAGTATTAACGATGATTTGAACATTTTGCGGTCATGGTGCTTCAAGAATAAAATACATGTTAATGTAAAAAAAACTAAATATGTTAACTTTCACATACCGGCTTTAGATTCGCAAACCCTATAGTTTATCATAAATTTGATTGTGAAGGTGAGTCGTGTGGCTGTAGTGCTGTTGAGCAAGTCTCCACCTTTAAATATTTAGGGTTAACTTTAGACTGCAAAATGTCCTGGAAAAAGCATATTTGTGATTTGATAAATAAAACTAGATTTAATTTAAGAAAATTTTATTTTCTTAGAAATTTTTGTGGTGTAAATTTACTGCGAACTCTGTACTATGGTCTGATTCATTCAAGGATACAATACGGCATTATTTGTTGGGGGGGAACTTGTAAAACAACAATAAATACTATTAGAACAATTCAAAATAACTTTATTCGAATAATCCTGAAAGCAAATGCAAGAGACTCTTCTTTACCTTTATTCTATTTATTAAAAATTTTACCCATCCAACATTTATTCATCTATAAAACATTAAAATTATTTTATATACGAAGTGGCAATAGAGGCTCAACCAGAATTCATCACGATATGAGAAGTAACAAGAATAGATTATTTATCAAACCCAAAGTAAACAAAATGTTCTTCAAACAATCTTTTAATTACTTAGGCCCAAATTATTTCAATAAATTACCATTATACATTAAAGAAAGCAACAACAATAAGGAATTCTGCCACAAGCTAAAGAACTGGTTATACACTATACATGACACAAGTTGTCTGAGTCAGGCCTTAACTTAGAGTAAATTATAGAAAATATTAGTTCACGAACTGTAAAATATTAATTTTAGTTTAATTTTCTAGTACTGTTATTATAGTAGTAGCTTGAATTTAATTGACGCTACAGAATGCCTTTCTAATTATATACAAGACTGTAATACTTAGAAGAGACTGGACTGAATTATTTGTTAATTTATTTTATTATTATTATTTTTGGTCACTAACCACATTACTGGAAACAGTGGTTAGTATTATTCACCTAAGTTCTGTGTTCATTTAATTGTCAAGCTGTTGTGAATAAAGATCATTATTCATTATTATTCATTATTCATTTATTTAAGTTATATCATTAAGTTAAATCTTTGTTGTTAAGCAATTAAATACCGTATGTTTTACATTTGTATCGATTTGTTTCGGCTTTGAGAACGCTGTTGGATAAGTGAATATTATACTTGTTTTTTCTTTTTATATATAAAAATGTTTCTTTTTCTCGTTAGTGCTATAATGCAATGGGTATTAGCTGTTTTGTAGCACTTAAATAAAATAAATAAATAAATAAAAATAGGAATCTTCATAAATTGGTGATATTTGAAAGAACCGACATTTAATAATGAAATATGCAAAATAAAATTATGAATTACACACCTTTTTATGAAATGAGTAAAAAGGAGTGTAACTCATATTAAATGGGAATATTTACTATTATTATTTATCAGAATGAAATACAATTTTAATATCCGGGTGAACACTTTTTTGCGCCGACAGTAGGCCTAATCATATAAAATAGAAATGCTTTTTAAATACATTTTTTAACGATCAAAAGTTATGTATATAACCTACTCAGATTCTGAGCATGCTAAACAGTTAATGGTATTGGAAACACAACATAACTCGTGTACAATCTATTCAGGAAGCCCACAAAAAACAGCCGAAAATAGACTTCTTTGGCTTTTGACCGACATTTCAAAGGTCCGATTTATTGAATCATCACCTATTACCGTTGGTTCAGATTTCCCCAAATCTCTTTTACAAAAACTGTCCAAGTTGTAAATCTCCATTTAGTAACGCTAGAGGATGTCTTCCTGCCAGCTAGCCCTTCCTAGACAAAGACTCCACGTGGCCCTTTGACTCTTGTTCTGCTGTCTCATTAATCCACCTCGTAAGCGGAAGCCAGAAGTCCCCACTTAGGGCGTCGACCTCGATGACCCACATCGGGGACAAAGAAACGAAAATAGCGCTGTCAGGTCATTGCGAATGTTTAGAACCATGGGATCTGACACGCGTACCCTCTTGTCACGCCCCAGATCACGGCATATTGCTAGACTGTTAGAGTACGTTAAAGTAAAATAGAACATTTGCAACAGAACATTTCTCTTTCAATTTTAAACACTGTTGTGCTCACATAAAATGATTATACAGTATTAAAAAATTATATTAAAACTATTTAATTTTTATGGTATTTGTATGAAACTTTATCAATACTTACTGGACAGAATTTTCTCAACATGAGAGAAACGTTAGGTGAACAATTGAACTGTTTTGGGTTGGTTATGTAATATGAGTTTATTTAAAAGTTAATAAACTTAGCTTATTTTTTTTCCATTTGGCTAACTTTTCATAACTTTTCATTCCATTTAGCTTCCTCCTCCTACCCCTATCTGTACCTTCCTTCATTTCGGATCTCTTTCTAATCCCCACAGCTTTCTTCAATTTAGCCTACTTTTAACTCTCTGCAGCCTCCGATTTTTCATCCTTTAAATTTTTGCAGACTACATCGATTTTCCTTTATTTTAACTATCTGCAGCTTTTGTAGCATGTAGCAATTTCTCTTCCTTTAACTCTTTATAGCACCTTCGATTTTCTTCCTTTCAACTCTCTGAAACCTCCATCGAGTCACCTTCTTTTGAATTCTGTTCAGTTCCATTCAGCTTCTTTTCAACTACATGCAACTTTCTCCAGTGACTACTCTCCGTGCTATCTGCATCTTGAATCCTATTCCAAAATTACAGTAGCAACTGTGAGGTAATGCAACATGACTTATGGGTTTACAAATATCATTCACTATCTAACTATATATTTACTATCATTATTCTTAATTATTAGTGTTTAACTAATTTATTAGGTTTTAAAATTTATTAATTAAACATTTTCGTACAATTGGGCTTGTATAAAATTTAAGTTTTACTAGTGCCAAATTTGTTTTATTTATTGTATTTATTCTTTATTATTAGAGTTTAATTTATTGGGTTACAATATTTATTGGTTAAAATTACTGTACGATTGGGCTTGTATAAAGTCAAATTTTACTAGTTACAAATTTGTTTTATTTATTGTATTTATTCTTTATTATTAGAGTTTAATTTATTGGGTTACAATATTTATTGATTAAAATTACTGTACGATTGGGCTTGTATAAAGTCAAATTTTACTAGTTACAAATTTGTTTTATTTATTGTATTTATTCTTTATTATTAGAGTTTAATTTATTGGGTTACAATATTTATTGATTAAAATTACTGTACGATTGGGCTTGTATAAAGTCAAATTTTACTAGTTACAAATTTGTTTTATTTATTGTATTTATTCTTTATTATTAGAGTTTAATTTATTGGGTTACAATATTTATTGATTAAAATTACTGTACGATTGGGCTTGTATAAAGTCAAAATTTACTAGTTACAAATTTGTTTTAAAGGATACATATAACAGAATAATACAGATAAAGAAGACAAATGAGTATATTATAAAATATAATTAAAAATGTGTTATTATTTGTTTATTGTGTTGTTTTGACAAATATTTTTAATATATAAAAAGGAATAAAAATAGTAAAAACATTATTGTTTATTATAAATAAGGGAAATGGGTGAAACGAAACTGATAATCTTTTGTATAAAATAAATGGTAAGATATTAATTGCATAAAATGCCTATAAAATCCAAATAATGTTGACTGACTGATAACGGTTTCTCAAAAACTATTACGTTTTGGACTAAGTAATCTGACACAACTATTATATAAAGAGCTTCTATGCTCCTATTTTTAAAGGATTTTAAAAATATTTTCCTAAAGAGCTAACTTATGGTATATAATAAATGTCCCGATGTCAGATAATCAGAGCATTTGTTATCATTAATGACTACATCTGTAGTCATTGTTACCATTCACCATTCGAATGACAGATTACGATCGCGCATCATTATAACAGGTTATTTTTTCATAATGTAAGCGTTCAAAGTCACAAAAAAATCATAACAAAATATTGTAGATTGCCTAAGTTGTTTTTTCTGTCTTCGTACTAATATACATTACTTTAATCCATTTTGACGTAAATGGTCCATAACATTTACAACCTGTCTAATTAGGAATAGAGAGACGAAAACAAATTCAAACACACTTACACTAATTTGTAGTATTTATTTTAAATATCCGAAACGTAATTAGAGTTTCAACAAAACCCTGTAGTGAAGCGTCGGGAATTACAGCTAGTAAGCTATAAATAGGTGCACTTACGTACGGAGGTATGATGTGTTTTATTTTAATCCTTTCTTATTCATTATTAAGACGCCGATTGTCAAAGATATGGGCGAATATGAGGGGCGAATGAGTGTAGATGAACAAGTGTTAATAGCCGTTGTTACTAGCTAAGGTCAACTGTTCCTCATAAAGATCTATTTATTAATAGCCAATAGTCAGGGTAACTAAGGGACCCACAGCTTTACGCAGAATCCGAACCATGTAGTGTTGGTCTGATTTTCAGCTAACTGACAAGCCTGACACTTAGTTGTCTTCCCTAAACAACATCTGAACCTTCACTACCATTCAACATGGATACCTCAGACTTATCTAGCAGTGTCCACGTCGATTGCAACCACTGACCAGACGCCATGTCGGTATTAAGAGGAACGAGCATCCAACCTATCGCCTACAATCTCCTCAACACTTTGTCCCCATGTAGCTGGGCTACAACACTGCGCCACCAGTGCCGACATTCCTTCGTATGGGTCTTAGCCTCATATTTTCTGAAACAACTAAAATAAGACAACGTTTAAAATCAGAGTCAAGTTAATCAATATCCTAGAATTAATACGCCTTCAATTTTACTTCTCGTTACGAAAACGCTATTTTACAGAGAAAATCCAAATAAAGCCGTTCCGCATTGTAACATTTATTGAGATACCACCCTAATCCACTTAGTTTGGAGAACAACTCAAATAGAGAATGTTTGAATAAAACCACATTGCTTCATAAGGAACTTGCAAACACTGTTTTGAATTGTAAAGTGTCTTCATATTTGATACCCCGCTGCTGACACGAGTTACACACTCGGATATTGTAACAGCTTGCATACTGTTATATCCTTTGTAACCAGAGTTGGTTTGACGTTTTAGAATGATTATTTTAGCTAATTAATAACAAAAACTGTAAGAGATTACTCAAAAATAGAAGATTAGTTTTGATTGGTAAATTCCATCTGTCCACTGGGTATCGTTGATTTTTAATTTACAAATGTTACGTATGTTTCAGCCATCTTGGAAAATGTTGTTTAGTGCTATTATACTACAGACATGTTTTTTGTTGTCGTTTTGTTTTTATTGAAATCATATGTTATGTGTGGATAACCTAACGTAACCTACTTTAAGTAACATGACATCATTTTACCTGATCCATCTAACCTAATGAAACGTAATATAACCTGACAAAGAAAAAGAATTATTCATACAAATTTATCAAAAAAATGCTCATTCTCCTGATAATTTTTTTGATAAATGAGGAGATGTATATATAAACTTTGTCTATTATATATGCATGTAACTAAGATTGCTTACATGTCTCTTAATGCTTAGTGTTGGCCTGATTTTCAGCAAACTGACAAGCCTGACATTCAGTTATCTTCCCTACACATCCCAACCTTCACTTTTACATTAAATGTATAAACCTTGAGTTATACATTAAACGTACACCTCAGGCTTCTCTAATAGTGTCCACGTCGATGGCAACCATTGAGCGGACGCCGTGATGGCGTTAAGGGACCGAGTATAGAGCCTGTTGCCTACAATATCCTCAACACTTTGTCCCCAAGTAGCTGAGTTACAGCACTGTGCCACCAGTGCCGACAAACAAGATAAAAAAATTCATAATGTATGTGTATATACGATTACTCTTATTAGTAAAAATAATAACCAAACTTATGAGACATTATTCTAATTTAATAGTAAAAAATGTATCTATACGATAATTATGAAAAAAGTACTTTTTTAAACTGATTTCATCAAAACGACAGAACATCCAGAATATAAAAAATTGAAAGACGAATGAACGAAACATACCAAACGGAAGGAAGATTGAAATTAATGCTCAACAATGAAGTATAAAGGGAATTACTTCATTGTTGAGTGCTAGATCTGTGTGATTAATTCTCTTGTAATCTGTAATAAATCACAGATTACCAGAGAGAAAAAAGTTGGTGATTCCCAGTCTCCAGAGAAGTTGATGAGATAGTTGTCCAAGCAGTGTTCTATTCCTGAATACGAGACCGATCGTGATTCCTATTCTCCAGGGAGGGTGATTTAGAGAGGTATCCAAGAAGTGTTCTATTCCTGAGCACGAGTCTGATGGTGATTTCCACTCTCCAGGGAGGGTGATTTAGAGAGGTTTCCAAGAAGTGCCCTATTTCTGAACATGAGAATGATGGTGATCCACAGTCTCCAGGGCGGGTGATATAGAGAGGTGTCCAAGCAGTGCTCTATTCCTGAACATGAGGCTGATGGTGATTCACAGTCTCCAGGGAGGTTGATGTAGAGAGGTTCCCAAGCAGTGCTCTATTCCTGAACATGAAACTTATTGCGATTCCCAGTCTCCAGAGAGGTTGATGTAGAGAGGTGTCTAAGCAGTGTTCTATTCCTGAATACGAGACCGATCGTGATTCCTATTCTCCAGGGAGGGTGATTTAGAGAGGTGTCCAAGCAGTGCTATATTCCTGAACATGAGGCCGATGGGATTGCACCGTGCGACAGGAACATTGCATCAGCCTAATAGGGTTGAATAATTGATGTAAAACGGACACTCGGGTCTCAATGAACACAGTGTGTCCGTTCACACTGGGTGGGGGTGGGTGGTACTTAAAGGGGGTCCAGAGGGGAGGGTTTAGAAATATTTATACGTATAGCTGGTTTACTAATGTTTATTTAGGTATTTAATCTTTAATATTTATGTCTTGACTGATATACTTACACGCATTTATATAAATCATTATATTTTATACCAATATTAGTCTACAATATAAAATTATTTCAGTGAATTGAAATATTATCTGTGTTTTAGTGAAATGTATATTTAAGTAATTGAAATAATATAGTTTTATCAATAAATGTGTTAAAGTAGTATGGATGCCAGACTTGTTAGCCTTGTGAAGTATGTAACAAGATAAAAAGAACTTTAATGTGTTATTAACAGGAGGCCTAATATATACCGAATATATATAGAATTGCCTAATATATATCGACTCGAAAATTAGAATTGTCCGAAAACTTCACTCTAGTAATGAAGCCCGATTCAAATTCAACGGCAATATAACCAAACATATCTTCTTAACTTGGGGGGATTGAAGATCTAAATTAATTGATAAGAACAACTTGTATCTACGACAATTTATATATTAGTTTATGTGTTTTACTAAATGATTCAATGGACCATTCTTACTTAGAAGAGAAGATGCCTTTAATTTGAATGGTGATCGTTACAGCAAAATAATAAGAGACCATCTTTGGTTCGATGGATGGGAAAACGACGTAGTTTTAACAGGAGACTCTCAATATTTACCAGTAATGGAGACGCCATTTATTTGTTACAAGCAATACTCAGACTGATGACTTGTTGGGTTATCGCTTGATAACTTCCCAGTATGTGTGATTAAAATAAAAATAAAATGGTAATAAAAACTTGTCTACAAGATCTTGTGATCTTCCTACTTTTTACCAATATCAGACACGTTTCGGGACAATAATGTGAAGTTGCTTGTATGCAAATAGTCACAGACCATCCGAGATGTTATGGAAGATATACATCATGTTGTTTTATCAAATGTTATAGAATATTTGTCATAAGTGTTAAACATTTTCTGTAGGCACTATTTAGACGTGGTTTTTTAGTAAGTAAGCTGATACAGAACATTGTAGTAGTAAGTTAAAAAACATTGTATCAGACTAAAAACCACGTCTAAATGCATGCATTGCCTTTAGACGTGCTAAATTGCATGCAGAAAATGTTTACACTTTTGACAAATAATTTTCTATAACACTAACTGATAAAACAACTCGATGCATATCCTCCAAAACATCTCGGTTGATTATATATATTATTTTGTACACTTAGTGAGTAAATAAAGTTTGTAAAAAATTCTACTCCATCGTTTCCATTGATGCCCCTTTTTATGATTATTCAATATGATCTTAATCACCATAAAATACAACTTTACTTTGAATCAATTAAATTAAGGTTCAAATAATTGTGTCACTAAACATAAAATGAGGTAAACCTGAATCTTAAGCATCGATTCAACTAACGGAAAATTTGATTATTATTTTGAAGAAATAAAATAATAAAAGGAAAGTGAATAAGTTTTGAGTCGTATTTTTGAAGGCAATATTGCAACATATCTTTACAAGATGCACCAACCAACTTTTTTAATACCGTAAACGAAACATTCCTCTGACTTTTGTTGCGTAAAACATGGTGTAGTCTTTCTACTGTAAAATGAAAAACTTTTTTCAATATTGAATTGAATCAATGCAGACGTATGTATTGCAATAAATATAAAAATATGAAGCGTAATAATACTATTATTATAGAAAGAATTAGTTATCAGTTTTTATGAAATATTGTACACATTCATACCCATCCTCAAAATATTGTATAAAATAAATTAGAAATAGCTGTATATTTTAAAACTATTGTTAGTAGTAACTTGATGCATGTTACTTATATGCATTATATCTTATCACGATTTCCTAACTAAAAATTGCATTTAAAGTACGAACAGTCAAAATTGGGAGAAAACCAAAGTAGTTCTAAAATAAGGTTTATTTGGATCATTCACAATAATCTCTATCCAATTCTTATTTTTTTATATAATAAGGTCAATTCATTTTGATGGTGTTTAATTGGAAATTGTATTTATCTATATTATATTGGGGGAAAAATTTAATTCCTAGATATTAGTTCTGACATATTATTGTAGGCAGAGTCGTTTTATATGATAATTAATTAATATTACATATTTCCTTGTCTATTCCTTCATTCTGTTCAAAGCTCCTGGAAAAACAGAAAATAAGATCCTGGATTTCTTCTTCCCTTTTCATTCTATCCCATTGTCGAGTAGTTTTAAAAACGAAATCAAAACAGCTAACCACGTGTTTCTTAGATGACTTCGATATAAATAAGACTTCAAGAAGATAAATCGAAGTTTTCAAGTGATTCATTATTCATTATTAAGTTGATGATCGTCGAGATATACGCGAATATGAGAGGCGAGTGAGTATAGACGGTTAACTAAGTGATAATAATAATAATAATAATAATAATAATAATAATAATAATAATAATAATAATTAATGTATTTATTGTTTTCACAGGTACAGATTAGTTTCACAGGCAAAATTATTGATCACAATAAAAAGGCACATTTGATGAAAAAAAAAAAAAAAAAAAAAAAAAAACTTAAATAACTAAAGAAACACAATTATAACTTATGCGCATAAATAAAGTACTCCAAATTATATAATACATTCTTGGTTATAATACAATAATATAAATACAGTTTAAATACAACCAGACATAAGCTAAATTATTAAACATAAGATTAATTTGTAATCCAACAAATGTATTCAAAAACCAAAACAAACAAAAGAAAATATAAATACTGATATAAATACCTGCGAAAAACAACTGCGACCCCAACAGACCAAGGGCCCAATTATGGGGGCCGCATGAAAAAAAAATATTAATAATTAATACCTCCATGCCTGTACAAAAATAACAATACTTAATTTTTAAAATTTAAGGATTAAAAACTCTTTACTCCTCCAAACAATGCTTATTTGAATACATTAATAAAAATAAAAAATAAGTATAAAAAAAATCCAAGAAATGAAGTTGAATAACTAAATTAATTTAGGTTGAGAAACCTAGTTGTTCCAGCAACCCTTCAACGTATCAAGTCTTTACATGTTGCTCTGAATACTGCCCGTAACATGTCCACATCTACACCACCAGCTATGGAATTAAATAATATGATTGTAAAATTTAGAAAGGAGTTAGCATGAGCGGCAGTACGAGCCCCACCAGGGTATAACATATAGCCAGCGCGCCTACCATAAGCCGGCACACACCAATTTATCTTACTTAAGGTCACTGGGTCATCCACAATACCTCTCATAACACCATGCAGGTAAAAAAGTTGCGCTAATTTTCGTCTCTTAGACAACCTCTCGAAATCAAATAAATGTAATATTTCTTCATATCTAATATGCCAAATTGGATAATTTAACTGACCAAAACACTTAAAATACAACAATCGCAAAAATTTCTTCTGAATTCTCTCAATCATTTCACAATATAGTTGAGTTGATGGGGACCAAACTATAGATGCAAACTCCAATCTGGAGCGAACTAAAGATCTGAATAAAATTTTAAGTGTTTCAATGTCTCTAAATTATTTTCCAATCCTTGAAATAAACAAGCTTTCTTCACCACATTTAACATATGGTTTGAGAAACTCAAATCATCTGTTATAAGGACCCCCAGATCATTAAACTGGTTCACTCTACGTAAGAGACAATCATTTATTTTGTAAGGAAATAAATATGGTGTTTTCTTTCTATGTATTGACATAACACAACATTTTATCAATATTTAAAGTTAAAAGATTATCTTGACACCATTGTGTAATAGTATCAAAATCATGCTGAATGTCATTATGGTCAAATGCATGTCTAATAATTTTAGAAATTTTTAGGTCATCAGCATACATTAAAACATTTGATGTAATATGTTGGGCTAAATCATTTATAAATAAAATGAAAAACAAAGGGCCCAAATTACTGCCCTGAGGAACTCCAGACCCAGCTGAAAATAAATCAGACCTATAACCCCGATAAGACACATACTGCCGCCGGTCCTCCAAGTATGAACAAAAAAAATGTATAAAGTTGTCAGAAAAACCATAATAGTTAAGTTTTGATAACAGTACTTGATGGTTTACACTATCAAATGCCTTTGTGAAATCAGTGTAAATTACATCAACTTGATCTCTTGAATCAAGGGCATGAGAAGTGAAATCAACGAAATTAACTAGATTAGTTGAAATGGAGCGAGAAGGCATAAACCCATGTTGGCTCTCAGAAATATAAGGTTTAATGTGAGGGAATATGGTGTTATACAAAATTATTTCAAAAACCTTCGCAGGTTGTACTTAAAATGGAGACAGGTCGATAGTTTCTTAATGTCTGATTCATTTCCTTCTTAAAGACAGGCGTTATTTTAGTTTCCTTCCATAATTTTGGAAAGGTAGATTTTTGCAAACAAAGATTAAAAATATGGCAAAATGGTACAAGAAGTAATTCAGAGCAACCTTTAACAATATAATTTGGTATATGATCAGGACCAAAAGACTGTTTTGACGGAAGCTTTCGTATCGCCATCTCAACATGACGGTTGGTGATGGTGGTTATGCTAAGACACTGTATGCCTGGCAAAACCGGGGAGCGCAAGGCAGCAGCGGCATCGAGCCGACCCGTCCTCTCATATACCGACTCAAAATAGTCAGAAAAAGCCGAAGCAATCGATCGCCCATCACTGAATTTTTTTCCATTAAAAGTAAATTCTGAAACTGTACTTGATTTATTACATTTCCTAGACCTTAAACGAAATTCCTAAACTTCTTAGGTTCTCTTTTTAGCAAGTCTTCGGTATTTATAACGTAGTCATTATAAGCCCTTCTAATTAACCTCTTAACATTCGCCTTACACTCTTTAAATCTAATAAATAACCCCTGGTTTTTTAGTACTATTATATCTCTTTCGTAATTTTTCTTTCTCCTTAATTTTATGTATAATTTCATGAGAATACCAGATAGGATATTAAGGTTTAATTAGTCTTCTCATGGGAACATTTTCGTTAAATATACTATACATATTGTCATAAAATGCATTTAATGCCTCGTCAACATTATCTGATGCCAAGACAGCGGCCCACGAAGTGTTGGACAATGAACGGTACAGATTTAAAAAAGTCAGCTCTCTGAAAATTAAAGGATTCCTCATTTTGGTTGACGACTCTAAATTTAGTACGTTCCACATAAAACATGACAGACAATACAGGGTGATGGTTATCAACCATAACTAGTGCTTCAGTCTGGCCTTCAACTTTCGCCTCAGGAATATTAGTGAGAACTAAGTCTAGTGTACGCATGTTAATATTACGAACATCATTACATGATATGAATGCATTATACGTTAAAATGTACTGGAGCTCTCTATATACAGATCTGGCCTGAACTAAATCAAATTTACTATCACATATCAGTGGCAGATTAAAATCACCAACAATACAAACTTTATTCTTATTAAATTCAGGATGAACATCAAATAACTGAAAGAAATTTAAATAAACCTCAATTTTAGTTCTTGGTGAAAAATAGACAGTAAATAGATACAGATTAAAACCATTAGCGTTAGTCAGTTTGATGCCGATCATATCTAGGCCACATTCCGTGAGAGATAAGAGTTCAGCCCGCCAGTCGGAATTCCTGACGGCCACCAGAACCCCCGCTCCACGACACCTGCCCACACCGTCCCGTCGATAAACAGTGAAATTATCACAAAACAGTTCTGAGGAATGAACAGTGTCATCCAGCCAAGTTTCGGTAAGGCACACAATATCGTAATCTGTCACTAAACTGTTTTCATACATCATGTTTGTTTTAGTTTTCAAACCTCTCACATTCTGATAAAGAATCAATTTATTTTGACAATATCCTTTATGTGTATTGCTATTCATACTTCAACGAGTTTAGTACTGTATTATAAAATTTCTGAATTAACCACTAATCAAAAATAACAACAAACATCCCTACCATTAATGTATAACTAGGCATATTAATTATTATGAAACAAAGTGACAAACGAAATATGTGCCAATAAACTTACATAAAACAGAAATGAATAAGTACATTGAAATTGAGCTCACAGTAACTAACGAAATATCAAATAATACGTGTATATTTTATAAAATTAATTTAAAAATAAAAATGACATTTATAAACAATATTTCTTGAAAATAGCGTACTTTCTTACTGTTGCTTGAAATTTCAATAATAAAACAAAACTATTTTCTATAATGACACTGCGAAATAATAAAAACAATCAAAGTAAACGTTTGTGAAATAATGTTGTAAAATATATTAACCATGTAAATGAAAAGCAACTTAAAAATAACACTAACTTCAAAGAAATCGATTATGAAGGTAAATCTTGACAAATTGAGAGCAAATCAACCCTTATAATATTAACAATATATAATAATACGTTGTAGCCTTCCAACATAATTAAAGGATAAAAAGTTAACTACAAAACAGTTTACTGGTAACATCAGTTTAAAAAAATGTTACATATGTAGCATTAAAAAGAGAAACAGCCTGCAAAAACTGTAGTAAATAGAAAATAACATCTAGGCCTATAAATAAGTAAAGTAATTAGTTTTAATTTATATTTAAATATTCCATTTGTAACTGATCCACGACCTCACAACGACTAAAAAAAAATCCAATAAAACCATATCAGTAATTCTGTAATACACGTGTATATACTAACATAATTTGAAAAGTAAAATGTATAATCAACATTTTCTTCTTCAAAATAGCGTACTTTCTTACAGATGATTAAAATTTCAATAATAAAACAAGAAACATTTCTACAATGACTTCGAAATAATAAAAATAAACATTAATGAAATAACATTGTAAAAGATATTTAACGTGTAAATGAAAAGCAACTTTAAAATAACACTAACTACAAAGAAATCATTTATGAAGGTAAAACAAATTGACAGCAACTTAACCCGTAATATTAACAATATATAGTAACAATTCCTAGCCTTCAAAAATAATTTAGCTGGTAACAAGTTAATTAATGAATAGCAGTTTACTGGTTGTTTCAGTTTAAAAATATTGTTAAATATATGTAACATTAAAAGAGAAACACCCTGCAAAAACTGTAGTAAATAGAAAATAATATCAAGGCCTAAAAGTAATTAAAATATTTTTGACGTATACTTAAATATATATCATGTATAATATGATCTGTAACTGTTCCACGATAGTAAAACACTTAAAACGTTGATTCAAAAGAATAACATCGTAATAAATTGTTTTGATATTACTGTAGTTAATAAAATAATATTGAAACTAGTTAAACTCATAACAAAGCGTTTTTCAAATATTTACAGTGAATAAAAATTAACTTTTAGACATACTGACTTCACCTCAATGTTTAAAATTTTACTAAAAATGTATAAAATAGTTTTTATTTGTTGAGATAAGACAAATACAAAGTAAACTTCAAATCTGTTTTTTTCTTTTTTAAGTAACAATTAAGTTTAACGACAAGTAGTTTAAATGAAATTATTACCAAAAAATAGAAAAACAATAAAACTTATGTTACTTGACAAGTCCTTGGAGGCAGATTATCGCTGCTGGATTGAATTTTCCTCAGCCACATCACCGTCACGATATCCTTGGCGACCTTCCCCGGTCAGCATCCCCAGCTGAGCTCTGGACGTAACGTGGACAACAGCGGCACCCTCCTCTTTGCGCATGAGAATCCTTTCTTTTGAAGAGAACCATACATATTTATACCCCAGGTTCCGTCCAGTGGATCTGGCCAGAAAGAATAAATCCCGGATTTCAGAACTCATTGATTGTCTTATAAACACTTTGTTCTCGGATACGAAACCCAGATCCGAAGCGGCAAAACCAGGTTTAACCTTAGCCATTCTAATGAACTCGTCCTTATCCATCCGACGAACAAATTTAACAATGATCCCTGGTGGTCATGACAGTGATCCTCTTCCACCTAATCTATGGACGTTGACAACCATCTCCGGTTTCAACTCAAAGTGAACAACCTTAGCTACAGCCTGTATAACGTTCATTATATGTTCCCCCTTAAGCATGGGAACTCCCGTAATGTCCACACAGTTCGCGCGTGTATACTGCTTCATGTTGCTCACATCCGCCTTCAGCTCCTGGACTTGCCGTTTCAAATATATATTTTCATTTTTCAAACTATCCACATTGCGCCCACAATCTTTTATTTCATTATCATGCTTTTGAACAAGTTTAGTTAAGTCATCAATTTTTTTCATGAGTACAGTCAATCGATTTAGCCATCTCTTTAGACTCCTTGCGAAAGTCACTCATTTCTTTAAGTAAAACGTCCAACTTTTCCGTAATGACAGAAAAGGCATTGTCAGACGATTCAGTAGAATTAGACCGAGTTGTCTTCTTTTGTACAGACATGGTGTATAACGCTCTGATGCGACGATAAGACAAGTTGGACCTCGACCCGCCCGGCCACGTCTGTTCTACTCCTGCTACAAGCACTGACACACTGGTTTTATTGATTTATACACTTAGACATTACGCAAATTACACAAAAATTCACACAGTGGTAGAACATAAATGCATTAATCACTGGTAAAACACTCATTAAAATCTGTCACAAAAAACCCATCAAAAACGAAAATAACAGACGGAGCCGAACACGCGTGGAGTAACTCGTTCACCATCGCTTATCTCTTCGTGATGTACAGCTTTACGTGGAATCCGAAAGTGTTGCTCTGACTTTCAGCTAACTTACAAGCATGACACTCCCAACTTCCCTTTGTTAACTTCCCCACTTGTTAACTTCCCAACACACAACACGTGAACCTTGACTACCATCCAACGTGGACAGCACAGACTTTTATACTAGTCGATAGCAACCACTGAGAAGACACCATGTCGGTATCAAGAGGACCGAGCATGGAACCTATCGCTAAGAATCTCCTCAACACTATGTCCCCAAGTAAGTAGGTTACAGCACTGCCCCCACTAGCGATTACTCATCGAAAATGGAATATTTAAAGACTGGAAGAATTTCAAGTTCTTCTTCTCTTCTGTTTTACTATTGTTTAACTGAATGGTTTGTACTAATAATATACAAATCTTAACTTAAAATATAAATATTTGAAAACTAAAAAACTGATATTTTGATTATTTTTTAACCTTCGTGATTAAACCATTTTTTTCAGATAACAACCAGAGAAGTTGCTGGTAATTTCAGTGATTCTAGAGCACTCGTTAACAGTGACCACAACATTAAACTAAATTTTACGAAAAATACTCTTCGACTGACTTTATTCATTGTATTTATTCAATGACTGATGTCATCTAATGCCAATAAAAATGTAAATGAATCAACGTAGAACTCCAATCAGAAAATATCTGTGAGCAGACCCACCGCTGACGTCGCTGAGGGATGCTCGGCTCATGCATCACAATGAAGTCAGCCCTGCTGATAACTGAGGGTTAATTTGGAAACAGAGTCCATCTAACTATGGAGCAGCAACAAAACTTTAATCACATGACGCCATTTCGTGCCTGGACAGAATTTGTCGCGATAAACTACCCTACTGTACCTACTGTCGGTGCAGAAGTACGTTACCCGAGTTTGAACGGTGTTTACGAAGAATCTAAGAGTCCTTTGAACAAACCAATCCCAAGATTTGTCTTCGTTTAATTTTAAGTTATATGATATGCATTTTAAAATTTTACTATAAGGTTTAATAATTTTCGTCCTGGTCAGAACAAAAAATTACCGGAATTTTAGTTAGTTTTCACTGTACTTCAGCTTTACACCTTTATTTCTAAGAAATGCGTCAATGTATAAAATATATTTTTTAATGCGTAGTTGACGAAATTGTTTTCTATTCGTTAAATAAATTTTATAATTTTAAATTTTAAAGAAAAATGTTTCTATAAATATCCTGAAACAACGTTTTGTGGCCTCTAGAAATAGTAAAACTAATTTTCTTGGTCACTTTGTTGTCCTTAAGAACTGTACATTACTTTCATATGCGTAGGTAAATAAAGTGATTTAAAATTTATTAAAATAAATATAAAATCGATATACATTAACGAATTTAAATTGATTTAACTCAAATTAAATCATGGCATTTCCGTGCAGAAACGAAATTAAAGTATTGTAACTATTCATTTCAAATGAATTACAACGTGACCAAGAAACTAACTCAAGTAAACGTTGTTTCAGGGAAAGGATAAGATATTTATTTTTTGAAAAGTTAAAATTCTTAAATTTAAAAAAATTATAAAAACATTTCTGTCAACTATATATTTTAAAACATAAATGTCATATATCGACGGGTATTTTTAGTAATAAAAGTGAAAAGTTGATGCAGTGAAAGCTAGTTATATATGCGTTAATTAATATATCATAACGTGCAATTAAACGAGAAAATAATAATGTGATTGATAGTTCAGGCTTCTTAGTAAACGACCTTCAACTTGGGTACACATAATCCAATATTTGGAAACACGGCGTTGATAGGCAAAATGCGAGCTGTACCCGGATTGCCTATTGGCCCCTGCCAAGGCAAGAAGACCCGATTTGTGGGTTTATGGATGTTTTAAGTTGTGGTAGTGGCTAATAACTTACTATTATATTAGCCATTATAATACAATTTGCCTTTAGATTATATATATATATATATATATATATATATATATATATATATATATATATATATATATAAATAACAATATATATTATATAATGGCAAAAATATATTAGATAACAATATATTTTGCCTTTATTATAAATATTTTCACTTTTTCAATTTTCCAAATTCCTAGTATAAATAATACTGTAAATAAACTATAATTACCAACAATGTTAAACTTACTGCTCTGTTGTAGAACGAACAAATTAAAAAACGAATTTTAAAACTTGACAAACAAATTTGAATTAAATTAATTTTAAAAACGTATTGATTCTGAAAAAAAATACTGTTAAACTCAACATTTTTTTAACAATATCATTACTGTAGGAATTCAATTTTCAAGAAGCAGAATATTATTATTTGATTTTCTCCATTAAAAATTAAAAAATAGAATAAAACTGCTTTGAAATAAATACTACCAGTAATCTGCTACGTCCGTAGAACATTTTGATCATAAAAATTATGTCCAGTATTTTACAACATACTTCTTAATTTTCATACAACATTGAACTTAATTTTACAATTAAATGAATGACAATCGCATCAAAAAGAACAAATATTACACTGATAATTATTTCCAGTTAAATAAGGCAATTTGACGATAAAATCTTCAAAATACATTTTTAATCGTTGGTATGTTCAAGCCGAAGTAGATATGGTTGTGTAATCTAGCAAAGAGCTTTAAGTATATGATCTCAATCTGTCTATATTTGATTTAAGTACACATCATGTTGTCATATTTGCATGTCTTCCTTCATAAAATACTGACAAGTTCTTATATTTTTTAAGTATACACCTTTCAGAATTCGCTTTTCAAGAATTTCAAGAATTATTTCAACCTGTGTTTATTGTAATTTATTGACTTTCTCTTGTTATTGTAGCTGTTGTTGTCATTGTAATTATTTTTTGTGGAGTCTTCGTTACATTTTTTAAAATTATTTTTCAGCTATCTGTGAATGTTTGTATGTTTGTATTTCCCATTTTTACATAGATTAGTTGAGGTAGATTACATCTATTGCTATCATTATTATAATTGTTTTGTTTTACAAAACTAATCTTAGAGAAAAACTATCCCTAAATTATTTTCCAATAATTCCCCAGCAGGGATATTGTACATATTGTGTAAATCAATCAAATGTAATGAATATCATGAGATAACTAATAAAAACCTTGAAAATATATCAGTTGGAGCTAAATAACAACCCCAATAGAACAAAAACGAATCTTCAATAACATGTAACGTTCTAAGAAAAAGGAGAAAGATGTTTAACTATATAAATCTAAAAAGAGTTCTTCAATTTAAACATATATATGTATATATATATATATATATATATATATATATATATATATATATATATATATATATATATATATATATATATCAAGTCAGTAGCAGTGCTGGCAGCTGGCTGTTTTTTATTAGCATATTATGAGTTGGCACAAATATAGAGGGAGCAAAGACAAAAAATGTGACATAAAAAGTCTTTACATTATAATTCCAAAGAGATACAAATGTTATGGCGATCGATGTCCGTAAATACAATTACAATTCTCAGACCAGGGGATTCACGAAAAAATATCACCACCAATAAAGAAAATGAACTGTTTTATTCCTCTATCCCCGCAAGGGCTTCACAAAATATTATTCGTGAAAATTAAAACGTTTAGACAGATCAATCATTAAACCCAATCCAAACAAGTATGCAACACACCCTCCCGTGACTACACCGCTGTCTGGTGGATTATGTTGGAATTACAATCACTTGTACGTGCTATTTAGTCGATGGAATCTTACTCATTGTTTGCATAACTTAATCTAATTATATCCATTTGGTATCTAATTCGTGACTCAACGCTTATTTATAGGCCTAATATTTGGAAATCAATGATGTTTTTTAGCTGACCATCCAAATTCCTTTATTTCGTTATTCCTTTCTAAAACGCCGATCGTAGAGATATGGGCGAATATGAGGAATGAATGTGATGAGTGGAGATGAACTAGTGTAGTCATTAAGAACGTTGAGTTCAGTGCCGGACTGGCAGCTTTCTGGGCCCTCGGCAAAATGTTTTAGTAGGCCCCCATTTCCCCTACCTACATACACCATCCTAATCATGTATGTGGTTCACACTAGTTTAAATACATTAGGCCTACAAAAAAATCATTTTGTAAATACCTTATAATTTCAGAAAATTAGTTTTTAAATGTGTACAACGCATATATATTTTTAAATAACTTTATTTATTATATTAACAACTTAATTAAAAACTCCAATTGGTTCCAACTTCAAAGAGAACGATTAAAACATTAATTTTGTTTTTAGTTCTTCACTTGAGCAAGCAATTTCGTCTATAACCTGATTCTTATTAATGATTTTAAACAAATCCCTTTCACAATTCATTAGGATTAAATTACTCAAAAGCTCTTGGCCTAAAGAATTTCTCAGCTTTGTTTTTATGATTTTTAGTTTTGAAAACACTCTTTCACAAGAAACTTGAGTACATGGATTAGATAGTAAGTATTTATATGCTGAATATAAATTATTGAAAAGACCTGATTGAGAGGACAGATCATATAATACTGTGAATGCACATGATAAACATTGTAAACACTTAACGTTTGTTTCAATTTGACATAGAGAATCATCATTACCAGCCAACCATTGTTCTTCACAAGACAAATTTGCATCACGATCTTTTACCAAAGATAACTGAAATACGTCATAGTTGGTAGCAAACTGTTTGAGTTCCGTGATAAGTTCGGATTTACTACTTTTGGTTACATCTGCTAACTTTGTTAATGAAGTTGTAGACATATCAAGACTGAAGTTATTCAGCATCTTTTTAAAGTTTTTGGGATCCAAAACAGCACAGTCTCGTAATAAATCCTCATTCACTACAAAGCGTTCCTCAATACTGTTCACAGCACAATCCAAAATATTAAAGTATAGAGCTTTAAACTTTTGTGTTGGAGAAATGAAATTTGATTCATACTGAGTAAGTTCTCCTGGAATTTTCTTTTTCTTCCCAATTCTTTTTTCTGGGAAATCCACTTCCATTTGTAACTCACTGGTGTCTTCAAAGTGTTCGTTGATACAAGTAGTGTACTTTTTACACATTGATAGTAGTCTATCAAAATTAGCCTCGTCTCTCATTTTTCGGATTTGTTGTAACAAACTTTCTACTAAACTCCATGCTACAGAATAATCCATATTTTTGCTCTGTAAATAGACAGACTCTGGGGAAGTTGCTTTGAATAAATCTAAGATGACCGAAGAAGTGAATATATTTTCAAATTTGGTCCACTGGCTAATGAGTGTTCGAGTGTAAACTTCGTTTTACAGTCAAAGTTTCCTTTAGAAATGTTTATTAGTACATGAAACAGATTTATCAACTTCCAAGATTCATTGAAGTCAAAATCTTTAATGTCCAAGAGAGATTCAAAGTAAACTATGGAATTTAGTGCTTTGTGCTTGCTCCACCATCTAGTTGCGCCGATTTTTTTAGCCTATATAGCTTTTCTTGGCCTTTAAAACGTGCTCTTGTGTTCTCCGTCCAAACTGTCATTCTTTTGTAAGACTGACTAAGGAAACAAGCTGTTTCTTCCACCAAACCAAACAGATTTTCTGTCTGAAGACAATTTACTGTAGAGTCCGCCACAACCAAATTCAATACATGTGCCATGCAGTGAGTGTATATTATATTGGGGTTTTCTTTCTTCAAATGGGCTTGTAATCCATTATAGCACCCTTTCATGTTCGAAGCCCCATCGAAGGAACATGCAACTACATTTGTGATGGGAATTCCATATTTAGTCAAATCTGTTTTAATTTTCTGGAATAGTTCCTGTCCACTATAATCTTTTATGTCACATAAGTCAAGGAGACGTTCATAAACCTTTCCTTGAACAACATATCTAACGCAAATCGCTAGCTGGTCCATGACTGCTATATCTTGTGTAGAATCAATCATTAAACTGCAGATTATGCTATCCGATAAATCTTTTAAAATCATTTGCCTTCCAATCGTGCCGATTGTTTTTATTAATTTGTTAATAAACGTTTTTGATAAGAAAGTTACCAATGATCCTCTCCCAGAATGCGCCTTCCCACTCCTCGATTGTTCACTCTTTTGTAGTTTCTTGATTCTTTTCTTCTTACTTTCTTCTATGCACTGTTCAACGTGGGTCTAATATCACATCGTATTCTGAAATAAGTAACACCAGCTCTAAAAAGTTTCCATGATTTCCTGTTTGGCCAAGATAATGACTTGCCTCTTCATTCCCCCTGTAAGCCAACCCTTGTCTTCCAATAAAAAGAGTTATGTCTATAAGGTGTTGAAGAACTTGCCTCCTCATTTCAATTTGCTTTTCTCGATATTTTGCTTCATTTATGTTCAGATAAGATTCAATATCTTGTTCTTTGCACAGCTGAAGAGCTGCTGGGACAGAAATTTGATGGTATCGCGAATGTTCGTGAATTTCCACAGCCTTGTATATATGTTTGTATGTCACTTCATGTCCAGAAATGAATGAGGATTCCCTGTTGTCTTTTCCACCACAGGCCATGCATGTTGAACAAAACACTTTATTTATTTCAAAAGAGTATGAAAGCCATTTTCTTTGGACTTTCTCCCCACTAGGTAAAGTCCTGTAGGAAAGATTACTGGGATCGAACGGAAGTTTTTTCCCTTGTACATGATGCGCTTGGATAGGATGCTGTTTCAAGAATGCTTTTTTAAGCGTAATAGGATCATTTACATTCGGGCTTATAAAATGGGCTAGGTTTCCAACAGATTTATCTTCATCACCACCGCTTTCTCCATCTGATTCTGATGAACTATTGTTCTCTTCAGCAACAAAAGTTGCATCGGTACTAGCTGGTTTATCTTTGGAATCCAAATTAATTGAACTTGTATCCTTACTGGGTTGTTCGGAGTCTGAGTGTGACAGAAGCTGTGTTTTTTCTTCTTGGTTTTCACCTGAGAGCAACATTTTTAATAATAGAAACTATTAGAAACGTTAAAATAAAATGTTTTAAGGAATTTAAAAAAATAGAAAACTAACAAACCACCAAAAAGGCAGTGTTCAAAAAGTTGTTGATGACCGTTGTTGCATTGTTTAAAGCGACGTTTAAAAGTTGACAAAATAGCCAACCCGGGAAAAAATTATTTAACTTAAATAAGATTTGTTAAGAAAACTTATTAAGGGATACATCAAAGACAACACCAGTTAAAAGTTAAAGAATTACACAAGTATCAGGCGTGCTTAATATGTTTTACACCCTCACCCCCAACAAACACGACGGTGACTCGAAATCTGATATTTTACACAAGTGTTTCCAAATTCGAAAGCTGTTTTTATTTGGAGGGGGAGGCTGTAAAAAGACCGTGCCCGGGTGTCAGTGTCACTGGCCATTAATCCCTTAATAAACTACAAGATAATATTATTATGACTAATGAGTCTAGTAGTTAGTTAATTGTAAGATTTAAATTGATAATAAAAATTACTCGCTTTAAAGTCACGAATGACTTTTAGTGTGTAAGTTACCTTACTACACTAAAAGTAGTAGTTGTATTTTCACTATGGAATGGAAACTTACAATTTAAAAAAATCACAAATTACAAGATTAATAGACCTAGTATTAAAAAAAGTTAAACCTAAATTAATATACAGCATATGAAAATCCCCTTTTTTATTTTTTTCAACTTTCCGACAACAATTAGGCCTACTTTTTGAAGTTGCTTTAGAGCGTCATTTAAGGTCAAAACTACTTGAAAAAAGGTGCGTGAAGGTTCTAAATATTTACAGGGGCCCAACATTTTTCTGGACGGCCCTGATAACAATTAAAATTAAAATTATCGTACCTGATGCATTGTGCTTATCTGCAAGTTGTTGAGGCTGTGAACTTGAACCAGCGATAGAAAAGTACGAATCTAAAACTTTATTTGATTTCTTTAAATTGACCTCTCGTTCCTTCTTAAGTTTTCGATTGAAAGCCCCACTTGGCCTAGGCGGTCTATTCATTTTTTAAATATTTTAATAAATAATACACTATAACTACATCACTAAACTACGCACTAAACTAAACTACGCACTACGCTGCAATATCAAAATTATTAAAAAAGAAAAAATACAGAGTTGCGAACGTGCACTTTACAGTGAGTGTATGAATAGACTAACCACACAGTTGCAGAATGCAGACGAACAGACGCCAGCCACAGGACATGTCGCGACATGAGCTGCTCACAGCTGATATAAATGGCGCCTGTAGCTCGATGGACGGATAGTAAAATAGTCCGATGGTACGGTACCAACATATTTTTATATGACAACAATACAATCTGCTACGCATAATAAAGTGATAGTGTACTATTAGTGTTCTAGCAGATAATTTCATACCAACGACTAGTTCTTATAATTACATATAGCTAATTTGCAAAGTATTATTTTATTTCGATATACACATGGTTTTTTTTTTCACTTGAGGCCCGAGGGCCCCTTGGGCCCTGGGCCCTCGGCATTTGCCGACTTGCCGACCTGGCCAGTCCGGCACTGGTTGAGTTTATTCTCCGTCACCCACTATAATGGAACTGTATGTCAATAACAACTTCAAGAAAATGAAGACAATTATATGAAATCAATTCAGTTCGCTGTAGTGTAATGGTGAGTAGGAAACTCTCACCTATTTATACCTGATGAGACGAAAACAACCTCGAAACAGCACACATGGAGACCATCTGGTCCACGCACCAACATCCTTTCGGTGTGGCCTAATGCATAGCAACCAACTGTTGTCAGTTGGCACCTTAGCAGAACCTAGAAGGGGCGGTTTACTTTTTACTGGTGTAGTCATTGTTACTATCTGAGTTCGACTTAGCTCAGAAAGGACTATTTATTACTAGCCCAATAGCCAGGGCAACTATGACACCTACAGCATTACGTGGAATCCGAACCACGTGGTGTTGGTTAGATTTTCAGCAAACTGACAAGTCTGACACTCAGTTATCTTCCCTACACAACATCTGAACCTTGACTACCACCCAACATGGACACTCCAGACTTCTCTAGTAGTGCCCACGTCGATGGCAACAATTGACAGGACGCCGTGTCGGTGTTAAGAAGACCGAGTATATAATAGTATAAATTATTCTACTTTAATTGTATAAATACGTTTTAGTGTAATGTATTTACTCCAAAACAATAACAAAATTTGAACTTTTATTGTTAGATAAAATAAAAATATTAACTGTTGTTTGAGACTTATTTTTTGCATTGGATGTTATACTTATAAATATGAATATTAATTAACGAAAATATTAAAACTAATGGAAATTCAAGTATATATTGAGCTTAAAGAAAAAGCTATAGAACGTATGGAAGTAAATGTTTCAAAAACACATAAAATTAACTGTATTATATAATTGTATAGCAATATACAGTAATACTGTACTCTAAATAAATATAGTGGATTATAAGTCTGCTTGAAACAAAATTTTAAAACTAAATATTTGAAGAAAACAGAATGAATATGTTTAAAGTAGGCCACTTTTTTGTTCGCTGGTTTTTAGGGAACTCCTGAATAGATTTCAATAAGTACTTTTTTACTCAAGGAAATATTGTGCAATATGGATTGCCAAAACCTGATTTATAGAATATCCTAAGTTTTAAGTTTTGACAAGATTAATCGTAATTTTATAAAAGTCAAACAGCTTATGTCAATCTTTTCGTATCTTCAAATAGTGTATTTATTAAGTTTAAGAATTATCTTTTTATTTACCACCAATACCACCAATAATTTCAACCCATTTTCACAGAGGTAAATATATATTTCAACATTATTAGAAACATTAATAACTAAAAAAATTCTTATTTTTAACTGTTAATGTCAGAAGATTACTGTTTTATTTTTTATCGAGTTTTTGACAATAACTAATATCGAAAATATTGATGATGACGATAAATGATTGAATTGTTTTTATTCTATTTTTACTGCCAAGGACTTTTATTCTAACAAACATTTATTTTTAAGCATTCAACGGGTGTTAGAGAACGTATCACTTAACAAACGCTCTCTAACATTTATTATTTATATTTATTATTATAGAAACAATATATATAAAATAATTAACACCAATACTGTGACTAATTTATTTATTTCAGGCGTTATTTTAAATTTTGAAATATATTTAGTGATTGTAAAAACGTGTTAATTTATATAAAATGTTATTTATCTTCATACTTGTTCATAACGTCACTGCTATCAGGTTATATTACCTATCACACACTAGCCACCCTACGTGCCATTTAGTTTGGGTTTATGTTTACATATTTTTCAATGAATATGTGAGCATACAAATAAAAGGGACGGATAAGAGATGGCACTGTTAACCATTCCAACGAATAAGTTGGCCGGTAAATGAACTTATACTGATCTAGTAGTTGGTTCGAATTCCATGTAAAATTTATTACTTAGTCTCTAAAAACTGTAAACACCTCATAGCAATGTTCGAAACCGTCCTTTAAAAAATTCAAACTGATTTCAATTCCATATACAAATTATTTTATTAGTTGTTGTTGATGGCTGTATAAAAAAACAACCCTTAAATCGATCGAAGAAAATAAACAGTTACTATATCTAAATAATTTGCTTCATTTTACATACACTAATAGAATATTGTTATTTTAAATAGTTTTATATAACCTGTACCTTCTGAACTCATATTTAACAGGTGGCGAAAGCTAGGGGTTATCAAATTGCTGGGGGACACAATGAAAAACACGTTAAGACAGTAGTTAAGCTGAAGTTGATGGCTGTTATATTGTCATGTTGGCCAACCTAGTTGGACTTGTGGAGGGTTGGCTGCACTGAATCTGGTCTGGCTGAACCGAACTTCATTAATGTCCTCGCCGCAACGCATTTTAGAGTTTGATGTTCAATAATGCATTTATAAATGTTACCTGGTTAACATGTAGACAATGTTAAATAATACGGTAAAGTTACAAAGACCTTTTTTGTTTGACTAAACTATGTATTTTTTGCTACATAGAGAGGTGAAAAATTTGATTTAAGTCTTTGCGAAAAATATAGAAGATAAAAAGCTTATGGAGTCATAAACTTTCCTTCATTAAATTTATACGGTGCGAAGCAATAAGAATAAATTAGTTTATTTTTACTTCTATATTAGTCATGTAAACTGTTTAACGTTATAGATTACTAAAAGTTTAAACGTTATATGAAAAGTGTTATCTAGCGAAGAGCCTTAAATATATGATCTAAATCTGTCTACATTTGATTTAAGTACACATCATGTTGTCATATTTGCATGTCTTCCTTCATAAAATACCGACAAGTTCTTATATTTTTTAAGTATACACCTTTCAGAATTCGCTTTTCAAGAATTTTTTCAACCTGTGTTTATTGTAATTTACTGATTTTCTCTTGTTATTGTTGCTGTTGTTGTCATTGTAATTATTTTTTGTGGAGTCTTCGTTACATTTTTAAAATTATGTCTCGGCTATCTGTGTATTATATCTATGTTTGTATTTCCCATTTCTACGTAGATATTAGTTTAGGTAGATGACATCTATTGCTATCATTATCATAATTGTTTTGTTTTACAAAACTAATCTTAGAAAAAAACTATCCCTAAATTATTTTCCAATAATTCCCCAGCAGGGATATTGTACATATTGTGTAAATTAATCAACTGTTATACACCTCAAGGCGTGGGGTCTGGGGATCCAGTATTGTGACCCTTATGTGGTCGGTTTTATGTTTTTTTGTAGTCTAATAAAAAGCCTTTATTTCTTCATTTATTTACTTTGCTTCATATTGTAATTAGTTGTTAGTTAGATAGAAGTTATACAGAGTTGAAGGAAAGTCCCGGAACGATTACAGATAAAGCAATAAAACTTCACCTATTAAGCTACTTTTTGAAGTAACTACCATTTTTCTGTCGTATCAGAAGAAAAAATCAAAGACGGATCGTAAGTCGAGTAGTACATCATATTAAAGGTTTTTAGTAATAAAATGAAAATCCACAAATCTGATCTAAAAAATCCTCCCTTAAAAAAATTATGCTGTTTTAAAATTTTAAAAAGTTGCATTTAAATCCCTGTTCTAAACAGTTTAATATTCTTTTCTAATTAAGTCGGGAAAATTAAACTTTGTAACTGCCTATGGCACTTCGAATATTGTTTTTTAAGATATTTATTGACTCTTTACATCCTATAGAGGATGGTCCACAAGAATTTCGATAAAAATATCAAACTTAAGCATAGGTCAAGATGTATTTAATTTTAAAAGAGCTGTATAGCACAAATGAATAACTCAAACAGCACTTAAAAAGGTTGAATCCAGTACAAAATGGCAGGTGTTCAATTATTTTACTCGGTTGTAGAAAAAAGTTGTATTTGCGGCCACAGTTCCAGTGCACTAATAATCATCGAAGAAATGTTGCTGTGTGGATTATGCCTGTCGTATAAATGCACAATATGAAGTTAGTTATGAACAAGGGTTAGCAATTCGAAAATGTACTCTAAAATATTTGATAAATAAATATCACTTTATTCCATTAAAATCTTTAAACATCTGCCATTTTGTACTAGATTACAAATTAAAATGTACTTTTATATACTAAAATAATGTTTTACCATCCTACTTAGAACTGTTAACTAAATAGAGCTGGAGAAACCTCCCTTATGGCATTCTTGTGCCTCTCTCAGCTCTTCAAGTTTACGACTGCGGTCAGTGAATGGAAACCGACCTTGATGGTTGCCTTAAGGTGTTGGGGATCAAGTATTGTGACCCTCATGTGGTCGGTTTTATGATCTTTTTGTAGTCTCTTGTTTAGAGATGTGATATGTGTATCTGGAAGATTGCATTTGAAATTCTAAACTCTTTCACTATGCAGGGACATGGGCCGTTCTCTCAATCCATTGAGAACTGTGTAAATGAACCTTTAAAGATCAATTCTTTGTGGTAGTTAAGAGTATTTAAAAGTTAAACCCTAGAATATATTATTACTTACAATAATGTATCTCATCTTATACAAATATATGTGCCAGTAATCTGATTAGTTAGTGCTATCCTACTACAACGGTTAGTTTAAACTGCATTAGATTTACATGGGACTTCGTCAGCTCTTCAAAATGGACTTCAAAAATAGCTGATAATATGAGATACAAAATTTATGATTGTATGAGAAATATATATGTGTAGTTATAAAATCAATGCTTAAAAGTAATAATTTTTATGTGTCTACTAAATCTTATTACAGGAAATACTTTTAGATTTTTTTTACTATTTCTGTTCACTGAAAATGGTGTATAAATATAGTCACAGGCAATTAAGTTTACATTGAAGAGTTTTATGATAAAAACTATTTTACTTGCTATAATCAATTATAAAGTAAATAGCTTTTACTCTTATTAAACACTGTTCCTCATGTTTGTGTTTTTTTCCTAAGATGTTAAGGTGCTATTTTTACGAGCAGCTCATTGAAAGTGGAAATTGATATTCTGAGGCAGTTAAAAAAACTCTTATCTTAGGTCACAAAAAGGAGTATTGAATGCCCCATGTCTTTTCTGGAGATTTGGATAAACCCGTACACTTCCATTGCGTTTTGTTTTACGTCTGTGGCCAAGCAAATAAAGCACTGGTTATAAAACACGTATCTATTGAACCATATCTAAGCTGTAACTGAGGTTATCTTGTGAAAGACACCTGTCAGAGCGTTCGCCGGGTGTCTAAAAAACTCGTCCGTCCGTCGATCCTCCGTTTGAGCGATCGGCCGGACTGTGTTCACCCTACACGTACAGTGGTACTGACCCGCCCACCCGCCCCTACACGTCCAGTGGTATTGACCAACCCAGCCGCCCCTACACGTCCAGTGGTATTGACCCACCCACCCACCCCTACACGTACAGTGGTATTCACCCCGCCAGCCACCCCTACACGTCCAGTGGTATTGACCGACCCACCCACCCCTACAAGTACAGTGGTATTGACCCGCCCACCCGCCCCTACACGTACAGTGGTATTGACCCGTCCACCCACCCCTACACGTCCAGAGGTATTGACCCACCCAGCCATCCCTACACGTCCAGTGGTATTTACCCGCCCAGCCGCCCCTACACGTCCAATGGTACTGACCCGCCCACCCACCCCTACACGTCCAGTGGTATTGACCCACCCAGCCGCCCCTACACGTCCAGTGGTATTAACCCACCCAGCCACTCCTACACGTACAGTGGTATTGACTTATGAATAAACTTCAAGCATAAATGTCATCTTAGAAGCATGTGTAAGTCCCTGCAGATTTATTCACAAGAAACAACATTGGGCGAGATTTCACCCTAATCCATTTAATATGGAAAACAACTCAACACGGAATGTGTGACTAAATACGTGTGGTGTTTCATCCTGCAATTGAAACGGTGTTTTGAATTGTAAAGTGTCTTTATACATGTCGCCACTGACACAAGTTCAACAGTAAAAACTGTCTCAGATTGTAACTCCCTGTTTTATTGTTTATCACAAGGTACTTTACTGTTACTAACTATTCTTATTGAAGTGTACTTTTTCAAATAAGTAAAATTTAATCAATTGTAATATCATTTATATAAAAATATTACTATTCTATAAAAAAATTCCTAGTGGTATACGAAACAAATGTTTAACCATGACATATGCATGCTTAATCATTAAGAGAGCGTAACATTTGTATTTAATACGTATATTTTATTAAATATTTTAAAATTTCTGTAAAACCATAATTTTAAACCAAAATTACGCTTTTTACATATATGGTGATTACATATATGGTGATGCCTATAAAATTTAGCGTAGACCTAAATGTTTCAACAGCACTTATTGAATAAATTTAATATTTTTTATATTCCATAGCTAAAGATGTAGTTTTATGGCCTTACGTATTTTGCAAAAAAATATATTCCAACATCATCTGGATGTGTGATGTATGAAGAATTGTAGATAATTTTATTTATAACCAAGTATATATAAAACTAAGATTAAACCATTTAACTTACTAATGCATTTATTATTACTATTCTTAAACAAAATATTATTGGTAATTAAAAATAAGTCAATAATCTTTCGATAAAAATTCATTGTTGTAGTTTTTAGTTGAGATATTGATTAATTTATCTGTAAAATTGGCTGCAAACACTCCTATACATCTTTTTTTATTTACATCGATGTTATTTTTAAACGTAAATTATAATTAAATCCTTAATGATGTATGATCGATAAAATGTTATAAAGAGCTAGCCTTAAGTTTATTTGAAACTCAAGTATAAAATAAGTCTGTGTACAATATAATGAGTTTTTCGGTGTAGTTGGGAATGCTTATAAAATAATGTTACCTCATAGCTATAAAAGTATGTACACTCACAAAGTCCTAAGCTTATTGTACTTTAGTAATAATTACTATGGTATATCACTCTATTTAGACAAAAAATAGACTAACGTTCCGTACTGACCATAATAGTAATTCCAGTAATAGTAAAATTAGTAACTTGTACTAAAGTTAATTTCGTTTTGGTCATGCTACCATTGGAGGAAGTCCGATGATGTAATACTTATTCAGCAGTGTCCATCGGAGAGGATATAAAGTGGTGGCTTTCTTCACAGCCGACTAGAGTTCAATGACATTAAATTTTATTTGTTTGCCATTACAAGTTTGAAAGTCACTGTAAGCGTTAAATTTAAGGAGAAAACATTTAAATTATTTGAAAAGTTTATTTATTTATTCTTAAAACGTCGATGATCAACATATGAGTTTTCAAATGCGTGTAGATGTGGGAATGTATTCATTGTTACTAATAAGGCCAATTATTCCTTAGAAAGACCATAATTAACAGCTTAAAAACAAATGAACAGCTGGTGGTTATCAGATGGTCCCATTCAAAATCTTTCACGACTGATCAGGATAGAACTGAGAACATTTAGCTTATGTAGCTGGGTTTTAACCAACTACGCTACCAACCAATTTAGTGCATTACAAAATCTGGATTACTGAATTTTCTGAGTTACCTTTATGAGTAAATAACAACGCTTGGCTACCTCACAGCGACACTAAAACAACAATGAGAGAGGCAATTTTGTAGTTCATGAAGTTTTATAGGTGCGGGTGGCTTGAGGGGGCTTTTTAATTATACGCATCACGTATTTTAATGGATACGTAATTATGTACCTTGAACTTTAAATATCGTATACAGTTAATGTACTGTCAACAGACCCAAGGGGTGCATTGGAATGTTTTTTGAAAACATCAAATGTTTGACTTATACAATCAATAGTTTAACATTTACATTTCCATTACGAATGTAATAATTGTTAATTGTATAAATTCCTTCTCATGGATACTCTAACATGACAATATGTTTAGTTAAAGGTATAAGTAAGTTAATCTAAGTGTAGTCTAAGATTGAGGTTCAAACTTTCAATCTTAGACTACACATTCTAAATCCACAGCCACTGAGCCACCAAGTTAGTTAATCTAAGTGTAGTCTAAGATTGAGTTCAAACTTTCAATCTTAGACTACACATTCTAAATCCACAGCCACTGAGCCACCAAGTTAGTTAATCGAAGTGTATTCTAAGATTGAGTTCAAACTTTCAATCTTAGACTACACATTCTAAATCCACAGCCACTGAGCCACCAAGTTAGTTAATCTAAGTGTAGTCAAAGATTGAGGTTCAAACTTTCAATCTTAGACTACACATTCTAAATCCACAGCCACTGAGCCACCAAGTTAGTTAATCTAAGTGTAGTCTAAGATTGAGTTCAAACTTTCAATCTTAGACTACACATTCTAAATCCACAGCCACTGAGCCACCAAGTTAGTTAATCTAAGTGTATTCTAAGATTGAGTTCAAACTTTCAATCTTAGACTACACATTCAAAATCCACAGCCACTGAGCCACCAAGTTAGTTAATCTAAGTGTAGTCTAAGATTGAGGTTCAAACTTTCAATCTTAGACTACACATTCTAAACCCACAGCCACTGAGCCACCAAGTTAGTTAATTCAACTGAACTGTTTATTATTTGATATTAAAATTAATTAGAACTGTTCAAACCATTGATATAAGTTTTGTGATTGATGAATATATTATTAGTATTGCCTAATCTATAATACCATAAATATCCAGTTTATTCAAACCAAAGGTGCCCCATTACCTTATTGTGAATTTACTAATAATTTTGGTTTGGCTACATCGTAAATAATTGCCTTGACCTATACATATTTAAAATAGAATATATTCTCATATGAAAAATTCATATTTGGTTTGCATGCAGTAACTTAAGTTTGTACTTCCGAAATTGAGTATGAACATAAGTATCAAATCTAAAGATTTTTTTTAGAAAAAGGAGAGGCCAACCTCCTTCTTTACCTTACTCTGCCCATTCCTCATAGACTATTGATCTGTGCTAGGAACTTAATCAGACAGAGTAAGGGGGCGAACCAGTACAGTAGAAGGTGAATATTACTGATAAATCTTCCGGTCTAGGCCGGATTCGAACCAGCGCTATCTCTAACCCAAGCTTAAAGTCCTGACACCTTAGACCACTCGACCACCGGCTCACCCAAAGTTCGAATGTCATACTTAATTATTAAAGCAGTGATATTTAATTTTGCTATGGCAACTGTTGTTAGTTTTGAAAAGACTACTATCACCTTTTAATAAAAACACTATTGATTGCTCAGCATGTTAACGTTTCATTTACAGAGATCTGAGTTTAGCAGCCCTACGGCGTTTCACCCTCATTGCATAGTCTCTCAGGGTTTGTGAGACCTCAGGGCTGGCAAATTGCAGGGAGACACAATCAAAATCACATTAAGACAGTTGTTACCGAGAAGTTGTTGGCTATAACATCGTACTGTTGGTCACCCTGCGAGGTTGTGTGGTGGCTGCAATGACTTCGACCTGACTGAAACGACGCCATTTCAAACTTCATTACTGATCTCATTTGATTACTCCGTGTATTTATGGAATAAATACGTTTTAGTTACGTGGTTTTAAGATGAATCATAATGAAGTTATTTTTTTAGGTCAGTATAATCTGGAAAATGTTATTAACTTTATTACTTATAGCATTTGATTCTAACTCAATTTTTTCGGTTTAATTAAGCATTCAGTTATATTGACTCATACTATAACATTTACTATAGATTAATTTATCAATTAAGAAAATTACATTTAAATACTTAACATATATAGTTTATCTTCAAGTTTACATGTGTAATAAGATCTCTAATTAGTTTAGTTTTATGTAAAAGATTATCAACTGACTATATTGTTATAAATTGGAATGACATTAATGAGGGGATTTAATTAACTGTTTAAATTTTTCGTCCTATATGAACTTCAATTACAGCTGCAGTAGCCGAGTACCACAGAGAGGTTTAGTGTACGGAAAAAGTCATCACTGATCAAAAGATCCTATAAATAGGCCTTTACGTGTTATATGATGAGATGTAGGCACAGGTATATTTCTACTATTTCAATAGAAACGTTAGGTTTCTGCCATATCTGCAGCTATAATGCTAAAGGGTAAAGACTCACCCGCCCACCCATACATGTATTTACCCACCCACCCACCCATACACGTACTGTGGTACTGACCCACCCGCCCACCAATACACGTACTGTGGTAATGACCCACTTGCCCACGCATACACGTACTGTGGTACAGACCCATCCATACACGTACTGGGGTACAGACCCACCCACCCACTCATAGACGTACTGTGGTAATGAAAAAGCGTGTATATGACCCACCTACCTACCCATACACGTACAGTGGTATTGATCCACCCGCCCACCCATATATGAATAATCACACATCAATCAATAGTTTCCTATCCAAACCAATGACTCAGGCCTATGCTATCATTGTTATTACATGTCTCGGATCTTTTCCGTTAATTCACTACCACTACTTTTTTCTGTTTCCATTTATTCACTACCGCTTGATTTCTCTAAAAACTGTTCCCTAGTCATTTTTACGTCCACTGTGGTATTACTTATCCGCTAAGAATCCGATATCACTGGCCTCATCTTGTCGCTTTCTAAGAACTTAAACACGGAGAACGCATTCGGAGATGAGTCAATCATTGGATCAACCTTAGTAGCTACCTAACCTAACCTAACCGTAATTCGCTAAAGAAAAATATTGGTGGTTAAAACGGAAAAAGCAGTGAATCAATGGAAAAGGTCCGAGGACTTTTTGTCTAAGAAATCGATAAAGACACAATCGAAAAATGACGCAGTTCTGGTGAATAAAAGGAAATAGAGGTGAGCAATTTTATCTTATCACCTTCCAAGAACTTACACACGAAGAACGCATTCGGTAATAAGTCTATCGTTGGATTTACCAGTTTATGATTAACCTTAGTAGCCACCTAACCTGATCTAACCGTATTTGCGATAAAAAATAAAGTTAGTGAAGTAAGGGAAAAATCAGTGGAAGTGAATTAACGGAAAAGGTCCCATTTCTCAAATTTTTATTTTTTATTTGTTTTTTTTAGTTTTATTCTAAGATGTTTTCAGTAGATTTGGCATACCGAAAATAATTTTTGCAAACAACACACGTTTCAACAGTTTAGAGTTTAAGCAGTTTTCAAAAGAGCGGAATTACAAAATAGTAATACTACCCTTAATATAACAGAATGTAAGAGTAGCTAAAGAAATTTTGGAGAAATGTACAGAAGATAAAAAAATATATTCCAGCTACCACAAAAACATAGAGAAATGTGATAGTTGTTTATTCACCGTCATCGCTAAAACTAGTAAAGTAGCACAACAGTGGAAAGTTTATTTACTCTGAATGAACCAATTTAGGGGGGAAAACTAAATTAGTAAATAAAACATCACTTTAATTTCTAATAGTGGTTAAGTTAAAAGTTATTTTGTTTCCAAAAAGAATTTTAATTGGAATCAAGTTTTATATTAACGTTTATACTGATTATATATTTCAGAATACCACTTGTGTTAGTTGCAGAACACTAACCGCATACAGTGGCTTCAGCCATATGTGTATAAATCCTCGTCATATATGGGCGAGTCCGGCTCCATGTATTAGTTCACATGCGAGTCACGTGACTAATTCAGCCAATCAACGAAGCCGTATAAAACGATTAGGCCACTCGTTAGCCCTCCTTGGTTATTGGGTTTACGCTGTATTACGACCGGCTTCCTGTTTGATGTACAGTTTACAAGTTCGTTGTGTTGCCTATATTACGTTTTAAAACCTAAAGTACTTTACATAGAATTTGTATTGTTATTTTAATATATAAAAAAATGAAGTGTCTGATTCAGTTATATGCCCCCGACAGTGGAAACTATGTTATACAGCTGTAACCATGTAACCTAACATAACCTAAACAAACTAAACATAACCTAACCCAATTGTATTTGGGGCATAAAACGAAATCTAACCAAGGCAAGTAAACCATAACATTTTCAATATCATTATAGCCAAAAATGTGAACGATTTATATAATCTTATCGAAAAAAGGCAACAATGTAGTTTTCAAAATATTGAGATCAGCTCAAGTAAAACTAGGTTAAACAGATGAATAAATAATATTTGATTTTCTTTGTATAAATGAATTGACGAGACATTGAAAAATACTTATAAATAACAACGCAATACATAATGTATATAGTGTAAGGTAACTTTGTTTTCTTAATAAATACATTTTTATCATTTTCTGTAAACTGTTTCTTCTTAAAGGTGTCAGGTTTTGTACCTTTGATTAGGGAAAAATCAAATTAATATTCTTAATTGTTTCAGTAAACCCTTCTATTGAATAGAGTTTCATCTCCAATAAAATGTTGTAAATAGTTTTCTTAAAACCTTTCAAAGTTATATATTTTATGTTAGTTGGTAAAGTGTTGAAAAGTCGTTCTCCAAATTGGTTACAATTTTATTTCAGAGATTTAGATAGTCTGCAATTAGTTAAAAACAAATTTTCTTAACTTCTGATTTTATGATTGTGTATGTTTTTCACAGTTTGAAATTCGTGAATGTATGAAAGATTCGCACGTAATAGAATGAATTTGAAGAGAGTTGCAGAGATACTATTCAATAAACATTTATCATTTGTTATGATTGAAAAAAATACGCCACTTTGAGATTAATAGTCCTCTGGGAATTGGGAGATAAATAACCTCAAACATAAAGTATACAATAGAAACATTTCATAAGTATACTAGAGTTGAGTAAATCAGTGGTAACAATCTACTCGTATACTATTTGTTGTCTTTGTTTATTAATTTAGCTGTATATTGTTATGGTTGATGTTATTATTAACTTACTAAAATTGCAAATAAGAGTGCAATACCACTGTAAGCGTGTAGGTAGGTGGATAAGCATCACTGTACGTTTATGGATGGGTGGGTGGGCCGATACCACTACATTTATGGGTGGATTCATGTGATGAGTGTAGTCATTGTTACAAACAAAGGCTAACTGTTCCTTATTAACAGCCAAATAGCTAGATCAATCACTGGTTATTGTCTACATAGAATCCAAACTACGTAGTATTAGTCTGATTTTCAGCTAACTGACAAACCTTAGTTCTCCTCCCTACAAAACTACGGAACCTGACTACCACCCAACATGGACACCCCAGACCTCTCTAGTCGTGACCGTTGATGGCAACCATTAAGTAGACGGCTCAGTTATCAAAACCATTTGCCTATAATATCCACGAAAATGTGTCCCCAAGTAGCTGAGTTACAGAACGTGGGTCAGTTAACAGGCTAATTATGTAAAAAAAAACTTTTTACATATCAATTGAACGCACCTGTAACAGCTTGCTATATAAAAAGGAATAAGTTTGCATGTCATATTACTAAATTTTGACGCTATTCTCTTCTCAAAATCATCACGATTCGAAAAAAAACACTTTTAATTTGCCAATCATACTTACAAAACATGCATTGAAATAATAAAGTAACTTTATTTAGTATTTTATGCGAGGTTAACGCTTTAAAATGTAATTTAGTGAATTAATTTTTTATAAGATAATAAATAGTGCTTATAAGAAGCCTATTAGCATTTTTAAATGTGAAAAAAATGATGTTATTATATTATTCTTTTATAATTAACATAATAATTAAATGTATAGCTATTCTTATTAAGAAATTTTTTCATTCAATCCTACAGACCGTAACTTGTAGATAAATATATTTAAATTTTACATTCATTAGGCTATTCTAAATAGTGACTCTGAATTACTCTGATTTTTTTTTTTTTTTTTTTACTTCTGAAAAAATACTGTTCACCCTCCAAGCACTGATGAATATTTTTACCAACACATTTTGGGGGCACTAAAACAAAATTTTAACTATACATTCTTGCACAACTCTACTTATAAACTTGCGGTTTAAAAATTCTATTCACATTGGAGCTTTACTATTGAGCTATATATACCTATAGTGGGCAACAAAGAGGTATCACCATAAACGGAAAGTCCATGAAAGACAAGAATACGTCTTCTTTTACTAGCCCTTCTGTAGCCATTTTTACGTGACTGAAATAATGATTCATTCATAAATCACATCCCTTACGAAATATACTTTTTCACATTGAAGTAATTTCGTTAGGATAAATGAGTCTTAAACATTAATTTTATCATAAACATATCTTTTTTTTGAAATTTTATTTACGTACATACGTACCGTACAATAACTAAAAGAGATCTACTCGCCATCTTAGTAACAACTCAATATTGTAAAAACCAAATTCTTGGCATTTGCCATTGCAATCAATTTTAACTATTTTCACAAGTTACCAATGTTTTGTTTTTATTTTGCTATAGTTCAGAGTAATTCAGAGTCACTATTTAGAATAGCCTAATGAATGTAAAATTTAAATGTATTTATCTACAAGTTACGGTCTGTAGGATTGAATGAAAAAATTTCTTAATAAGAATAGCTATACATTTAATTATTATGTTAATTATAAAAGAATAATATAATAACATCGTTTTTTTCACATTTAAAAATGCTAATAGGCTTCTTATAAGCACTATTTATTATCTTATAAAAAATTAATTCACTAAATTACATATTAAAGCGTTAACCTCGCATAAAATACTAAATAAAGTTACTTTATTATTTCAATGCATGTTTTGTAAGCATGATTGGCAAATTAAAAGTGTTTTTTTCGAATCGTGATGATTTTGAGGAGAGAATAGCGTCAAAATTTAGTAATATGATATATCAGACCAAAATATCGATATTACTATATCGATATATTGAAATATATTTTTCGATATTTCTTATACTGTATATTGACATGTCGTTGCCATCCCTACTTGTGACCCCGTAACGTTTCACCTATGTTGTTAGCACCCCCGCCCCTCAAGTCATGTCGAAATCCACCTGACTCCACGTTATTGTACATCGATTACTCACTCCTCCCTCTTACATTGAATTTGCGTAAAATTAATTATCAACCCTTTGGCGCCTCCCATAGGGACCCCCCAGATTTGGGACTAATTTGTGTTTTGAACATAATACACTCTTAAGTGGTTATAATTCGGCCGGACAGAAAGGGTCCTGCATGTTATATTTAGTGCATTTAGGGGTGTCAGCAGCAGAGGGGAATTTTTCCACCGATCATCTGCTGTACTTCGCGGGTGTGACTACTTCCTTCTTTAGGTTTTCAATCTCCACAACAGTTAGTTCAACAATAAAAACTGCAATGAAGTGCACACGTTTGTTAAATTACTATTTTATTCTTTACATTTGTATTTATTGGGTTATCGTTATTATTATATTTGTTATTTTAGTAATCAATAATGATTAAATCCTTCTAAACTTAGTTCGTTTGTTAATCAAACCACTAATGGCAAATGCTGCCAATGACATAGTGGGTGTAGCTTGGTAATGCACTGTCGGTGCATCTCTCTCGCATAGCTCCTTTCAGTAGATCAATCTCTAATCGGCATATTTATAATTGTTGGGATAATAAGCAGTTGGATGTTTTTAATTAACAATGATTGCGCTGAAGTACAATAAATTGATTTGATTTAATGAAAACAACAACAAAAAGTTTTGGGGTCAGCAGATTTTGTTGCAAAACCAGTGACTGTTGTTGAAATCGGTGTGCACTATTTCTTTGAGAATGGACTCATCCTTGTGCGCCTGTGTGTGAATGTGCGTGCTGGTGACATTGCCATGTCTACCAATTAGTACTTACACGTCACCAATTCGTAAAATTTACGTTTATTTTACCCAAACAATACCATTACAACAACCGTTCGTGTTGCATTATTTTAACTGAACCTATGTTTTCATCTTAGTCAAATTATAATATTTATCTAAGATGTATTGATGGAGGTAAGAACCTGCGCATTTGACTTTGTCATGATTGGTGATGGTGATGTGGAAAACGCGGGGTTAAATCAAAGTAGTCCTAAAAACATTTACAGTACAGCTGAGTCAATTTGATTGGAAGCATGTAAAAGCTCATTGATGATTCACGTCGAGTCAAGAGCTATACATAACCAGAATCTATACTTTACGGTGACAACCGCGTCAAGGTACCTACATTATTTACAAGATAACAAGTTAATATTAACACACAGGATAGCAATCTAGAGTTCCATATTGGTCGGTAGTTGCCTTCCGAAATAGAGATTTGTAATTCTGTCACGGTAAAGTGAGAATTCATGTATAGTCCCTAACTGTCACAATAACATATCAACATTATCATATTGCCAACTAACTTTAATGAGATCCCAACTGTCACAGCACATCCCCCACCCTGCTGGTGGTTGATATCTGCATACTGAACTAGTTATACGACTTCCTTGTTATTACTCAAACCTAACTGTTAAATGTGAAATCAAATTACAAACTACCTGGTAAAAGCTGTGAGGGTTTTAATGAATTAATGCCACTAATCTTTAAAGGCATTTATTTGTTTAATCAAAATAATCCTCGTTCTAGACAAATAGACTGTGGTTCAAACACACCTTTGGAAGATTTTTTGAAACATAATTTGATGAAGATTAATTAGGTTCTTCATTATAATAACAGCATGAGTTTTTATACTTATTTGATCCTTTCTATGAGATGGCTAGAACTATAGGTTATAAAATGTCAATAAAATATTGTATTTGGAACAAGATACACAAGTATACTTGGCACGTTTCCATTTGAAGTTTTGTATAGTACCCCTTATTGTAGAAATATTTTGTATGTTAAAATTACCCTAAATAATTTACCAGATAGCAGATAGTGTGAACTCCATTGTGGGAGAATATTTGGTGTTGATACTTAATTATTTAACACACAAATAACAGAGTGGGGTATATTGAAGTAGGAGGTACTGTCAAACAATATTATTGAAGTAAACGTTAATGCCAGAGGATATTATTGAAATGTAGGGTACTGCCAGACGATGTTATTGAGGTAAAATTTAATGCCAGATAATATTATTGAAATTCAAGGTACTGTCAGATGATGTTATTGAAGCAAACGTTAATGCCAGACGATATTATTGAAATGTAGGGTACTGCCAGACGATGTTATTGAAGTAAAATTTAATGCCAGATAATATTATTGAAATTCAAGGTACTGTCAGATGATGTTATTGAAGCAAACGTTAATGCCAGACGATATTATTGAAATGTAGGGTACTGCCAGACGATGTTATTGAAGTAAAATTTACTGCCAGACGATATTATTGAAATGCAAAGTACTGCAAGACGATGTTATTGAAGTAAAAGGTACTGCAAGACGAGATAATTGAAGTAAAATGTACTGCCAGGTGATGTTATTGAAGTAAAAGGTACTTCCAGACAATATTATTGAAGTAAAAGATACTTCAATATGATATTATTGAAGTAAAATGTACTTCCAGACAATATTATTGAAGTGAAAAGTACTTCCAGACTATGTTATTGAAGTAAAAGTTACTGCCAGACGATGTTATCATGTGCCTACCAATTTCATATGCTGTAACTAATTATACAGGGTGTCCCGGAACTCTCTGGAAATGTTCAGCAAAAATTGTTTCCTAGGTCAATACATACATATATCATAGTATTTACAAGGGTCTATGGTCACTAGTTTACTGTATGTCTGCCTGTGTTTTTTACAAATTATGTTATAACTCAAGAACTATTTAAGATAGAAACTTGTAATTTAGTATACATGTGTAACTTAACAGTTAAAACAAGGGAATAAAATATCATTGCTTTAACTTAATTCATTTCAAAATGGCGGCCTTTTAAATTCTTTAAAGTCAAATTTCACAAAAACCATTAGGGCTATAAAAAATTATAAGTCAAGAAAAAATGCACAATAAAGATACAAATAAAACAACACCTTATTTACTGAAATCGAATAAAAAAATAACAAGGTGTAAAAATTTTTGTAAATCAATGTTATTTCCATAACACAACAATTCATACCTAAATATAGTTTAACTTGCAAATATGAGGCACTGCGCATCGCTAATCAGCTGTTTTATATCCACTTCATGATAAAAATGAGTCAGCTGTTTATTATTAAGAAATTATTTAAAAATATAATGGCAGATATTTCCACAAAACAAATTTATAAAAGTTGCTCAAAATGACGGCCTAAAACAAGATTGCTCATTCTCCTGAATTATTGCTACAGCTTCTTCAATTCTGCCAATCAAGTCCATTTCACTCTCCACTGTAGTGCCGTGTACCAGTTCTTTCTAGTGCCTCTACAGAATAAAGTCTAATGGTTTGAGGTCAAGGGATCTGGCAGGCCAACTTACAGATCCAACACATCCCATCCACCTCATGTTGCTGGAGCTCCATCATGTTGAGACCACATATCATGTCTGTCTGATATGAAGAGGCACACCTGCTATTAATTTATAGAAGATGTCTCTGGGAAAACAAGGTACATAGGGGTATGAAATCTGTTAGATAAAATGTAGGGTCCTATTAAAAGATATTCAAGCTCGTTTTAGATTACCATTAGCCACGTCATAAAAGTTCTAATTTCACATGCAGTTCACAGCTTCCTTACTTGTATCGTAATTTATATTTTTAATCAATATTCTTAGCTGTTTACTTAAAAAAAATACTGCTGTTTTATAACAAGTAGCTAACACCTAACAGGTAATGCTTACTTTTCCTTCTGTCAACAATTCATTACAAATAAACAGCTGATTCATAATTTAAATTAAATAGCTCCTAAATCGCCGACTCATTTTTAACATGAAGTGGATATAAAACAGCTGATTAGTGATGAGCAGCACCTCATATTTGCAGCTAAACTATGTTTTAGGTATGCATTGTTGTATTATGGACTACAACTTTTAATTTTTTTAAAGCTATAATGGTTTTCGTGAAATTTGATGTTAAAGAATTTAAAAGGACGCCATTTTGAAACGAATTAAGTTAAAGCAATGATATTCTATTCCCTCTTTTTAACTGTTAAGCTACACATGTATACTGAATTAGAAGCTTCTATCTTAAATAGTTCTTCTGCCATTATATTTTTTAATAATTCCTTAATAATACACAGCTGACTCATTTTTATCATGAAGTGGATATAAAACAGCTGATTAGCGATGCGCAGCGCCTCATATTTGCTGTTAAACTATGTTTAGGTATGCATTGTTGTATTATGGAAATAACATTGATTTACAAAAATTGTCACACCTGTGTTATTTTATTATTCGATTTCTGTAAATAATGTGTTGTTTTATTTGTATCTTGTATTGTGCATTTTTTGCTTAACTTTTAATATTGTATAGCCATAACGGTTTTTATGAAATTTGACATTAAGGAATTTAAAAGGCCGCCATTTTGAAATGAATTAAGTTAAAGCAATGATATTTTACTCCCTTGTTTTAACTGTTAGTTACACATGTATACTAAATTTTAAGTTTCTATCAAATAGTTCTTGAGTTATAAAATTTTTTTTTTCAAACCATACAGACAGACAGACAGTAAACTAGTCACTGTAGACCCATTTTTATGTTATGAAATGTGTTTGTCCTTGACCTAAGGAACAATTTTTGCTGAAAAGTTCCAGAGAGTTCCGGGAAACCCAGAGAGAGGGGAACCCAGAGAGTTCCATTTGCCCGACTTCTACTCGTACGTAACTTATAAATAATTTAAATGAATTAAAAACATTATTTTGTATATGGAGTGAGAAAACGTAAAACGGATATCATAAGTAATAAGATAATACCTTATTGTCGTACAATATACTGTGGCCAATGTTTATACTTATATAATTACATAACATTTAGATTCACTGTGAATGCTTCTCAACACCATTGGCATCTAATGTAAAATTGAATTTTATTTAATATTATTTATTAAAAGCTTAGGTCTTTTATTAGTTTCATGAGCGATGAAGCGTGACAGAGGGATCCCGCCTTTCAGTAAAAGGGAAGATTCTATACGTGTTCTCAGTACGTGGTAAATCATAACAAAGCCTTTATTGTGGATAAGGGGCCGCCTTAGCGAACGCGCGTGGTGGAAAGTTGTTGACAATGCTAAGCAATACGAATAAAACCCTAGTTAAAGATCCAAAGTTGATGAAAATTTAATTTTGTAGCTGCGTATTGTTTGCTAGAGGAACAGAGTTTGTTGACAAATTATCCCTGAAAAAAAGACTAAAAAGGAATTGTACAGTTTTAAAAGACGATCTAGAGTTTTTTAAAGAATAATCTCGATCCTATATTCTGTTAGTTTAAAACATACTCCAATCAGTGATGTAAAAGATCTTTTGTTTCATAAAAACTGATTCATTTCATAAACAGTTTTCTTCATACAAATATATTGCTCAAAAAACAAAAATTATAATTTTAAAATCTCTGTAGTATAATTTTTAATATAGAAACATTAGGAGTTGTCTTCTTTTGGAGATTTTGTTGTACTGTGCTATATACAAAAATTAAAAAAGGATAAATGACCCAAAATGTATCCTCGATATTTATGTACAACGAATTTTATTTAAATTCATTATTATTAGACTAATCTGCGAGTCGTGAATGATGATGTCTTATTAATACCTTCACGTTATCCGCTCAGTGGTTTCCATCAGTGAGGACACTACTACATAAGTCTGGAGTGTTCTTGTAAGAGGTATCTAACGTTACTATATTGTCAGAGCTGATAATCAGACCACTACTATGTGGTTCGGATTCCACGCCAGGTCCCTTAGTTATCCTAGCTTTAGGCTGTTATTACATAATATTTTTAAGTTTGTGTTAAGCTAGAGAAGTAATAAAGACTTCGCAAGTTCACATAAACTCGTGGAATTCATATTTTAACAATATTTAACAATTTCCACGACTCGTGTCTAGAAAATATTAATTACATGGCGTTAAAACTAGTCTTTTTACACTTTCTAAAGTGGCTGTACATCATACAACACTATATCGATTATATATTTTCTTAACTAGTCATATATTACTAATTAGACGCACTCATTTGTTATCGTAATGTTTTTTAGTACGTGACCGACACCCCTCCCCTGCCCCCGATCCATCTGTCTCCATGTTATTATACATCGATTACTCACCTCGACCTAAGTTGTGGCAAATTAATTAGCCTCCAGCTGCCGGCAACTCACATAAAGGACCTTTTAGAGTGGGTCGTGACCTTTAATATAATATAAACCTACTGTTGAGTATATTTCAATAAACTTAAAGCATGGTTTTTTCTTAACAATTTGTTGATAAGCCAATTAATTGTTTTTTATTTTAGTCAACAGTTTTATATGAACAAAATCGTCTAATATTTGTTTAGACCAATTAGATTATCTTAATAATTAGTAAAAGAGTGTTGTTAGTAAATCCTACATATAATGTTAGGACATTAAAATAATTGAAAATGAACTGGTCACTACGTCTAGTAGTGTAACCAGTAAACTTTTGGACACAATATCTAAAACAAGGAATTTTTCTAAACACAGGAAAGAAATAGAGTCTGGCATTACTAGAAAAATAAAAGTCGCATAGAACAACAAACATAATTTAAAAGTAAAAATACCTAAATGACACTACTAGACCACTTAACTAACAAAATGTACCTCATCTTCAAGTAAACTCCAAAAAAATGCGTTTTTTTACATTTTCAAGCTGAAAAAAATTTTTAAATAATTTTTTAAGCAGTTTATTGAAGGAATTTCAAAGCAGTTTTGATCCGGAATAGGTAAAAGTGTGGCGAACAATTGATATGTTGACTTTTGGTGGTAATAGGAAACTGTTGATTAAAGTGAAATCGAGTGTTAAAATTTAATATTTTGTATCCCTAGTGCAACTTCTAATAAAAAAATAATCTTAAAACTTTAAAAGGGAAATATTTTAGACTGGTAAAATTGCTGAGAAAGAGGAAATGAACTTTTTCGTTTTTTTTAAATATTGTATGCAAAAAGTAATTTTGATATACTGTTCGTGGCTAGTGCCCAAATAGGTTAATTTGACGTTATGTGGACCATATATATAAATATTGTGTACAATAAAGTCCACAAAATATCTTCTCACAAAAGATTCTCAAAGTGAGTTTATTACTACAAGTCGCATGTATATATTTTAATTAATATGTTAAAATGTTATTATATAAACCGCATTTGATAATAAAGCACATGATGATTTCGCAATTTTAATAATTTAGAAAGCCTTTTTAAATTTAAAATTCTTTGGATTCCTGGAATATTAAATTTACTCTTAAATAATTAGAGATAAAGGATATTATTTCATTTAAACATATATTTATTTTTAAATCCATATTACATTTACCTTAATATTATGACTCTCAATAAATATTATTTGTTTGTATTTTCGATAACTTTCACGTATTTTGTTAAATCCATTTAATATTGTATTAGATACTACCCGACAGCCCTTGCTTCGTTAGGGGTGGTTCTATACGCGTGCTTACACTTCCGTCAGTGGGTCTCTCTAAATCAGGAATTTTACTCGTAATCGTTTAAAGAAATAATATATAGAAAAAGTGTAATTAATTGAAAACGTTTAATGCAGCAATAGGATAAAAAATTTCAAATATACAAAATAAACATGTTTATTGGCTTACAAACAGCTGTTATTAATTTACTAAAACCAACTTAATGTTATACTTGTGGAACAATCTTATAAAGGGCTTTTTACCCCTTAGTTGTATTTTATCAAGATGAAAATACTTTAGTTTGCCTATTTAGCCTACAACAAACAGTTGTACCAAATTTCAGCTCTGTAGGATTACTGGAAGTGGGAGGGTTAATGATGAGTGAGTGAGGGATTTCTCTTTTATATTCCGATATTACAGTCAAAACTTAACCTAAAGACTTTTTTACTTGTAACTTAACTATTTCAAAATATTTAAACTATAAACACAAAACCCCATTAACTAGAAGAACACTTTTGTATTTCACTCAACAAATATACTGTTCTATATTTATGGCAGTGTTCGTAAATTTATCTAACAATAAATTTTCTAACAAAACCAAATTAAGTAGAAAAAAAATCACTGCCTACATTCATACTACCAATGTTATTCATTTTTAGTTAAAACATTACCGACGTATTTGATTCGGCATTTATTGGCCTGGTTAAAAGCTACAACAACCCTTTTAAGAAAAGGGGATTTAGTAAAGACTAAGGGGGTGTGATGAGATAAGGGTGTCCTTTTGGAAGTGTCACCCTGAAGCCAATTATTTACAATTGGCTTACAAACTGGCCAGGACGTTGCGTCTGTAATCCGCTCGGCCACTGTGACTTACTGTCCTCGCCAATCAGTACAATACTATTGACCTTGTACAGTTTAAATTTATTTATTGAGCTACTTTTTTTCAAATTTATGAAAAGGTGAAATAATCAACAGGTAAAGAAAAATATATCTTAGTTATTCATTTTATTTTGAAACAAAACTTTACTCATAGTACATTTATAAAAGTAACAAATTTACATGTTATTATCACACAGAACATAGAAGCACGGAGAAGAAAGAAACAGAGTTTACATTGAATTGTGCGCTGAATATGGGTCGAGTAATGCGATGGCAGAGCTAGGACCTTCTTTTGCTTCCCCAAGTCCTCAAGGATAAACATAATCATTATAATCACAGATAGATAAAGATTAATATTGGTTGTCATTTATTTATTACTACTACAGAGGCATTCACTACGTCTATAAGGAAGTGACCTCTGTTCCTTTTTCTCGGTGGTGTCTGCCTCACATTTTCCTAAGAGCATAGATTTACTTGTAATATTATATTTATTAAGACAACACGTGACGTGCTAATTAAGAAACTAATTAATTATTACTAATCATTTTCTATAGTAGATAAAATTTAACTGATTTTTTCCTTATGAATCAGGACAGTTTTTGATAAACGCGTAAAATAAATCTAAATTTAATTAATTACAATATAAATTGGAGGACAATTGGGTTCTTTAAAACTTACGTTTTAATGTTTCATTGAAATAAGTTAATTAACATTAATTTTGTATTCAATTTAAACAATAAATATTATTTTATTTTTAGGGGCTTTTAGTTTTGTCTTACAAATATGAAGGACAAGTTCACCTCACGCAGCCATTTGTTACCTATTTTAGTCACTTTTCTCTTTGCTTCATTCTTAATCAAAATGTTAAATGAAATGTTCTCTTCGTGCAATGTTTCTTTAGTAGCCATTTTAACATTTTAAGAAAATGTACAAATTATAATAGCCTTTGATTTTTCATGAATTCTCCTTTTGTTTTTATGAATTTAAATGATTTATCGAACTACACTTTTGTATCTAAACTATTAGTACAATTGATTATTATTAATTATACATTTGCGTATAGAATATAAATGCGTATAGAAACTATTTATGCTCATTTTTAATCAAATGTTGTTATAGTTTTGCCTCCTAGGATAATTAATAAGGATCGATAACATAAAATTCATTACTTTTCAAACTAGTTCTGACTGCTTATAAAATATGTTTTTATGAATATTTCTACTATCAGTTGAATAGTGCAAAGTTGATTGAAGATGAAAATAGGCTAAATTGACCTCCAAATGTTGGAATTTTCTTTGTTAATTTGACCAAAAACTAAATCTTTTTGATGTTCCTCTTATAAGAGAAAAATATAAATAAAACTGTCACATTTCCTTTATGCTCCCAGAAACGTAACAGGAGTAGGACAGAGGGTCAGCAGTGACCAAGCGGATTACCGGTTTGACGGGGCCAATAAGCCAATTGTTGATAATTGATTTTGGGGTGACACATCTAAGGACACTCCTTCTTCAGCAAATCCACTCTCAACTATTTGCCTTTACTGGAATGAGTGGCATTCAATATTCAGTCAGCTGATAAATAACAAAAATCAAGTTATTTTAAATTAGAAAATACATTTAAGTGTAGTAAAAATAATTTTATTTTAATTATTACTGTTATTATGCGCGTATTTTCCATTAAATACTTACTCTGATTTATTATTGCTTATATCATAATTTTTGTATTTTTTTTAATTATATATTTTGCAGATGTTTACTATTATTCAAAAGCCCATCGTGTTTTTTTTATAAAATGAGTTATTCCTGATCTATACATTTTAAAATTAATATGAGAAAGTATAAGTTAAGTTTTTCAACAAATCTATCAAAATTATAGGTTTTATTTTAAGCTTTTTATATTTCTTTTTCGTAGATGTCAGTTGAATCAGGAGAGCGACTCGAGATAACCTAAACAGACCTTCTACACCTTCTAAATATCAGATAGTTCTGTCGAAATATTCATTGTATTTTCTTTTATAAGTTTTGTTATATGCACAAATTTAAAGTAATTATAATTGTAGCTAGTAAAATAATGAAATAATATTCCTACGTCTTTTAGTGGGAAGAGGTGCCCAGTTAAGACACAGTCCCCCTCACCTGCTTAGACGAGCCCATTTTTGTTTTATAGACTCGTTTGATCAATGACTTAACGTGACTTTCGAACCACGGGAGTGACACAGGGGAGATTTTCCCGTGTCATGCATAATACGTCTTCACGATCACACCAAGAATCGGACCCGGACCAGCTGCATGGCCCCATTACCTTAGCTACGGCCGCTCCATAGTAACGGGAGAATGCCACAAACAAATAAATAAAAATTCATACATTTTAATATTTTTTTACTAGAATTAATTTTATTATTAGATATTCTAGAATTAATTTTATTATTAGATATTATACGTCATTACAAGTACCAAGCTACATATTATCATCGATTACTTCTCTTATATTTTATGTTTGTTTACAAGGTCTCCTTTTTATTTTCAATCAATTATTGTCTTACAGTAATTTGCTTCATAATTGTAAAGTGGTTTATTTTATTATTCGGTGTTTAGCTTATTTTTATTTTCATCCTTTTGAATTAATATTTTTGTTTAATCTATGTACTGCAAGCACATATGGTGTAATAAATTATAAAGTTAAACAATGTATTATGGAGAGCTGAATTAAAATAATATTCAGTAGTCAGGCATTTTACATGGAACAATATTACGTGCTCAGTTGTTTAATCAGTAAACCTAACGAGGGTGTAGCTGAAAATCCATGTACAGTTTGTACAGAAAATACCACTTTGTACCCTAGCACCATAATGAAATAAATTTCTATAAATGTATATAATTTGTTATCTAATTATACATAGTTCAAAAAATGTGATAACATATAATGATATGTACTTCTAGACACGCTTGTTTTGGAGAATTCTTATCTAGAAATGTTTCGCATTTTTATGTTACATGTAATAAGATATATTATCAGCTTTATAAAAGTATATTTTTAATGTAGAAAACACTTGATTTGTAAGAAAAGTTAATGTTGAGTGGTGAATTTATACAATCATGATTGATATTGTGTACTATTCATGAAAAATAAATATGATAATGTATGGTTTAAATGTATAAATCTGGAACAGTTCTCACAAAATACAAATCAAATAAAAAGACTGAATTTTACAAACACGAAAATAAATAAACCCAAATAAAAGAGGGGTGCCATTTGCCACAGAATATACTTAGGGAAAATACCCAGACACTAATCAGGCAGTGACACCAAGGTGCGGCCCCAGTAGTAAGCTTGAAGAGATCTTACAATCAACGACATGTGAAAGTTGTAAATCCTGGCCGTTGAATATATTTTCTTTGAGTAGGGGTGGTATTCAATAATCATTGTCCCTAGTCCAGCAGGTCACGACTTGCGAATTTTTTACCATATGTCTTTTGAACCGCAGATCTATTGACTCCATAATATCTAGTTCTAAATCTAAAGCACTAGTTAAAGCAATTATTGCCAAAAACTATTTATTTAATCATAAAAAGTAATTATTTTTAAAAGCTGTAGCTATATTTTTAATTTTGCTGGCCAAACATTCTTGCTAAAAAAAGTCTCTTCGCAGTCTCTTCTAAGCCACAGAGGAAAAAGATACAGAGGTCGCTTCATTATGGCCACATTGAAAGTCTTAGTAGCAGTTTTAAATAGATTTAAACTACTGTATATCTTTATACTGAGACCCATCCCCCCCCACCAAAGCTGGGAAGCGTGCCAACTGGGGGATGGCTCAAAACAAGTCGAGCGATGGGAGCACGGGTGGCAGTTGGAGGGTCCAAAATAAAACTCGGCAGCTGAGCAAAACTAATATATTATCATGAAAACCAGAAAATACTAATAAATCAAAACGGCTGAGGGCCACAACATAAAAGGCAGAAGGCCACAATATAAATTTTCACTTAAATAAATAACAACACACTAAAATTACCAAGATACTACACAATAATAACAAACGCTATAAATACCACAAACTCTACAAATACCAAAATTTAACAATTAATCAACTACAGGGTGTATGGCCTATCTGCAGTTTAGCCTGAGACACCCCAAAACGTAAGAAAATATTAAGCCCCAAATAAAAGTGAAAATTTAGAAAACTTTTAGATCACAACATTTAAACCGGCAATTTAGCCCGAATCCCTTGATTCCACCGGGCCAGGGAGTAAGCCGGAATCCCTGGGCAGCTCCGAATTAAAAGTTAAGCAAAAGAACAATAATCCCCTTTTGGTGAAAGTTTAAAAATTAAATAATTTAAAAGAAAATATAACACGGTACCGTTCGAGTAAAAATTCACTTCAAAACCCCCCCCTAATACACTTAACAAAAAAAAAAAAAATAACAATAACTAGGCCTAAGCATATAAATCAATAATAACAGGACTTAACCATAGGGACCTAACAACTATAAAATCTAAAAAGATATAACAACAAATAAAACTAATTAATTAATAACAAGGAATATAAACTAATTAAAAATAAATAACAATAAATATAAATAAAATAAATATTAACATCAAAAAAATCTTGGGTATTTTAAAAGCCTTTCCCTCGTTAATAAAAAAAATAATTAAGTCCCCATGGCTGTTTCATAATTCACTGTCCAGGTTTTTAGTTTTAGGCCTAGGCCACACCAAAAGTTCCGCAAACTTTTTTTCTTCTTTTTGTTTTTATATATTTTTTTTGTTTTCTTATAAATCACCCCCAGCTCAGCCGCCGGGAAAAGATGGAAAGAACTGACCTGAGGACTGAAGACTTCTACCCCCAAAGATGTAGGGCGGGTAGCGGGCAACTCCAGGCTCCAACATGGTCCTCAGGCCAGGCTAGCAGTGGAGAATATCGAAGTTCCCCCGGACGGCGGGCTGAGGGCTGAAAGTCCCACTCAAGGACCCTGGACTGTAGGGCACAACACACAGCACATCAAATACAGTCCAGCCATCACAACAAAATATTACACATAACCACTAAATATAAGTGTGCATGATTTCGCCAAACTTAACATGAAGAGACAAACTTATACATGATTGGAGCAACAAGACAGTGAAAGCTTAACTTTAGGCTATGGAATATTTAACAACTTACAATTTAACCAATTACCAAAGAATAAATTGCGTATATGAACTAAAAATGACAAACTGAAAACCAGGCTATGGAAACATGAGCAATAGGTTATAACATGAAAAGCTAAAGATAGGCTAGGTTATTGTCAAAGAACAAAAAATATGGTAAATCGGTAACTACAACTGTAGAAAGGCTCAATGAACATTATACAGAATTACAATGGAAAATAAAGGCAGATATAAAAGGCACTAACGGTAATTAACGGTAAAAATTAACATGGAAGCACATGGCTTTAACCTAGTCTGAGAAACATCTAGACAAAGAACACAAATTTAACAAAACCCTGAAAACACAACTAAGCCCGATTAATATTTTCAATGAAACAAAAGTATTTTCACCAAAAGGGTGATTAAATATTGAAACTTACGAAACGAACACTTACGTTTTAGTGTGTCTAGCTGGTCATAACGTAATTCTGCAGGCAGCACAAGACAACTGAACAGCCAGGCCAACCTGACCGAGGCTGCTGGAACCCGGAACGAAACGGAACTGGGCCAACGGCTACCAAAGTACGCAAAACGCAGGGCAAAAACGAATCTCAGGCAGCCTGGCAGACAATGACGAAAAAAACGAAACTGTACCGGTCCAAGACCCGGTACAATACATCTAAAATAATAATTGCTACGTTTGTTCTTGAGGATTTAGGGATATAGAGGGAGGGAATTTCAAGGTGTTGGCCCTATCATCGCATGGCAAAGTGGAGAAACAACTACTCAACACAAATTAACACACTATTGGATACGACCTCTGCTTCCCTCTTCTATGTGGCTTAGCCGTACGTTTAACACCCATTCTCGGATTTCAATTATAAATAAATTTATTGATAATGCTACAAGTACAAGTGCTTGCCATAAATTGACTTTCTCGTGTGAAGAAGAAACCAAAGTAATCCGAAGCTAGAAGATTGTTCTATGTAAGTTATTGTATGTTAGTTTAAATCTAAACATAAAATACAAACATATAAGTTATGTACAAGTACATTTCTGCACAGATGGGTTCTAAATAATTGTGCTATTAGTTTTTAGAAAATTGTATAATGTACATAAAAAATGTACAGATAAACTGTTTTTTTCTCTCTCTAAGATTGAAAATTATTGACGAGACAAATGTAATAATTCTAATAACAAATGTATATATAATCTTTTTATTAGATTGAACATTTGTGAACTAATTTGTGTATGAGCCACTTCCACTTGTAATGCAGACTGTCACGGGTTAAAACACCAGCATATCCACTTAATAGTTTGCCAAAGGGGCTTGGGCGGTTGTCCCTTAACAGTGTTTCTGAACTATGTATAAAATGGGAACTGAACAAATATATATAAACTGTAAAATATTACAATGACAAGTTGATTTTGTAACTATATATATAGAACTGTAAAGTATTGGGACTACTTGGGTGAACGTTGTTTTCATTTTCCACAAGATCGGTAGCAATCTATTCACAGCTAACACGTCGTTTCCATCGTAAGTATTCTTCCTTCAAGTGAGCGGGGGTACTGACCCCATAACTGATTTGTGATATCAATTGGTATATCGTCTTTGATATTGTGGTAATTCGTTCTAATGTGCTGTTCTACATGTAAAAACAGTTCTTTATCCTTTATATCCTAACTGCATTATGGATGCACTCAGAGATGCATATAGTGACTGAATGAAGCCTCGTTAGCTGGATGTCTTATGCATATGCAATAGTGCACTTATTGTCTCAATTATTGCTTACACATGTGTGATTTCTGCATCTCAATGGGACGAATCAAACCGCCTCGTCCCTTAATCAGAATATCAAAGAAAGTTTTTTAGTTTAATTAATTGTAATAAGATTCAAAACTCTATTTAAGTTACAATATACGTAAAATAATATGATTAAAATGTACGCAACGAATCATTATAGTTTATGTACAGGGTCGATATTATTCGACTTAGTTGAGAGATTTTTTTCAAAATATAACATTATAATGAATAGTTTTTATAGTCATTAACCAGAATTACTTTATTCAATTGATTGTAATCTTAATATTTCATATTTTATCAAAAACTTATTTTCAAATCAGTCTATATAAAGAAAAATAGCCACTTTTTCTTAAATAACTTTTCAATCTCACATTTTCTTTTCTTTTACATTATTATTATTTTAAAATAGTTTCTTAATCAGTCTATTATGTGTTGGTAGAAATACAATAGAGTGAATAACACAAACGTATTTCAACATAAGTACAAAATGTACTAAACGGTGATTGATTTCAGTAATCACGGCCACCATCCTCAGACCAGGTGGATTCACAATGGAATTACATTCATGTTTGATTTATGGAAAATACTGAATATTAATATGACACGAATATCTCGAAAGCAATTTCATTTCTTTATTTATTTAGAAATAAAACGTTTTTATGTAACAAAACGTAACAAAGTTTTTATTTTAAAATAATACAAAATAATTACTTAAATATCAATGAGATAGTGTAATTGAAGTTTATTTCACACCTCCTTAACAATTTAACGACAGAGAAAAGTGCCCTTTAAATTGCATCTATTTGCTAACCAATTGAATTGAATTGAACTGAATAGAAGTACAGAAAAACTATCATTCATATAAAACCATTTTCAATTAAATTTCCTAATGTTTAACATAATTGTATACTATGTGACGTTTTGTAAATATAGTATTTACTTTTTCTATATAGTTTCCGTAGTACATAAATATTTGCAAATGTTCAATAACATTGCATTTATACATAATAATTTGGTAAGAGCGAGCTTACTCCTCAGAACTACGTGTCTCCAGCCGTAATCACTGGAACGTTACTTCATTTCTTCTCCAAACACTCGCAAGAAACAACACTGTATGAGATTTCACCCTAATCCATTTAATATGGAAAACAACTCAAACACGGAATGTATGATTAAATACGTCTCGTGTTTCATCCCGCAATTGAAACGGTGTTTTGAATTGTAAAGTGTCTTTATAAATGTCGCCACTGACACAAGTTTAACACTCAACGATGATTATTCAACCCTAACCCACGATATAAGAAAACATACAGTACAGAATAGTTATGTAATAAAGTGACGGAATTTTTGTATTGTTATATTTATTAATTATTAATTTTATTTATTAGTTAATATTTAAGAATTAATATTTATTAATTATTAATAATACATTTTGGTGAGTATTCACCAAATTTGAATAAATATTTTGGCTTTAACAGTTTAAGCAGTTATTTTCCTTAGTCATACTTTATCCCATAAACACACTATCCATAAACCAGAAGCTCATTGAGAACTGCATTAAAAATTAATTTAAAAACTCTTCCATATTGATTTATTTCAACAATTCCTAAACCGACATCCTTGCTTCGATACAGGACGCTTCTCTACGCCTGCTACGCCCCTCAGTGGTTCTCTATAAAGCCATCGCATCGATATAACAGGTCAGTTAGTAAAAATAACGAAAACCAAATCAGCCAAGTTGTTGTGTTATGTTTATAGTTTTTTTTTTTTTGTTTTTTTTTGTATCTGCTGTTTGGAATAAATTATTAAATTAATTCCAATGTTACTCTCATGGAAAAAAGGAAGTGTTGAGGGGGAGGGGCTGTTTTGACCCCTTAGTAATAGAATTTCCAGATATTCTTTCTTATTGGGTCTCTATGATATAAAATCTAACTTACCTTTAAATTTTATCAAAATCTGTTCAAGGTTTTGGATATTTCGATATGATTGAGTAAATAATAAAAATTAATTTTTTTTCCACTCCAATATTTATGGCAGCTTTTTACAATCATAGTAATTCTATGGCTGATATTTAATGTAATCAAGAATTTAAAGTATATTTAAAAGTATAATAAGTTTATTAGGTTATAATTACTAATTGAGAGGTCTAAAATGTTTGCCTAGAAATATTATTACTATTTATTAATTAAGTAATTAAACCAGTATTACACACTCTTGTAGCTTGTGTATTGTTGAAAATTTTGGAATTCTTAAAGTTTGTAATATGAGTAGGATTATGAATGCATGGGAATAATTATAAATTTTTAAAGAAAAATTAAAGGATCTTAACAAACTTATGAATGAGAAGGTTAATTTCGACTCCTAAAAAATTTAAAAAAAATTATTTTCAGAATATAGAGAGATAGAAAACAATAAACAATAGTAATTAACCATTTCACCATTTTAATGATTTCAACCAACCGTCATGAGTTTTCCGACCGTGACAAGTGATAATGTATGAGTAACGTAGAGTAACACATAGTACAAAATAATGTTAAAAATTAGGTAATTTAATTGAAAGTGGTTTTGTATGAATTATAGTTTTTCTGTACTTCAATTGGTTAACAAATAGATGCAATTTAAAGGGCAATTTTTCTCTGTTGTTGAATTGTTCAGGAGGTGTGAAATAAACTTCAATTACACTTTCTCATTGACATTTAAATAATTATTTTGTATTATTTTAAAATAAAAACGTTGTTACGTTTTATTACATAAAAAGTTTTATTTGTAAATGAATAAACATATGTAATTGCTTTCGAGATATTCGTGTGATATTTATATTCAGTATTTTCCATACATCAAATGTATCAACAATTTATGTATGGAGAATTTTTGCATTTTATCACCATAGTGAACTGTAATTGAAGGTGAAGGCCTCGGAAATATTAAAAAAGGCACGGATTGTCTTATTATAACAATGAGTTGAAAACATATGTTACACTGTAACAGTCACTAACGTTATTTCCAATATTGTCTCATTGTTGTTCAATTTACAATAAGTAAATCACAAAGTTCATTTGTTTGAAGTTAGAAGGCAGTTTATATAAACACTTACTTTACCAAACAATAAAACAATAATTAAATGTTTTGTTTGTTTTGGTAATCTGAAGAAAATAAATAATTCACAATATTATTATTCATTAGTAAGACGTCAATCGTCTAGATATGGGCGAATGAGTGTGATGAATGCAAATGAACGAGTGTAGTCATTGTTACTAACAAAGGTCGACTGTTCCTCAGAAAGCACTATTTATTAATAGCCCAATAGCAGGGCAACCAAGGGATCTATATCTTTACGTGGAATCCGAACCACGTAGTTTTGGTCTGAGTTGTAGCTAAATCACAAGCATGACACTCAATTCTCTTCCCTACACAACATCTGATCCTCGACTACCATCCAACATGGACACATCAGACTTATATAGTGGTATCCACGTCTATGGATACCACTGAACAGAACATATTAAGAATACCGAGCGTAAAACCTTCACCTACAATCTCCTCAACACTTTGTCCCCGAGTAACTGGGTTACACCATTGCGGCACCAGTTCCGACTGTTATTTTATATTTGTGTGTAAAAAGGGAACAAATATATCCTTAAACATACAATATATGCTTATATATTGTATGTTTAAGGAGGATGAATGAAATAGGTTTAGAGGAAGAAGAATTACTGAAGGTCGCATAACTGTCGGGGTAAAGGGCAAGACATATTTTTTTTTAATGTACAAAAAGGGACAACAATTTTACTGTAGTGGCTTTATGTTTAATCTTAAAACTATTACCATGTTAGGAACAATACGTAAACATAGTACAAGATGCCGATTCAGGCACTATGATTCGGGTGATATGATTCGGGCACTATGGTTCGGGCACTATACAATACCCGTCATCAGGGTGAAAAGCTCGTTGCTCAATCAACAAGTACGACTTGTCACTCATTTCTGATATGCGTGTTGCCCTGATGATGAGAATTGATATGTGCCCGAAGCGCCGTACACAGTAACCTAACAGGGTCCTAATCGGGCCCGTCTCCGAAAATAGTTTTAAGGAAGAATAGCTGATAGTATAAACTTTGAAATAAAATTGTTGAAAAGTATATTTTGATCGTGATCGATCGGTTTATGTAATACCTAAATATGAAGAAAAACGTATTATCCGTACACATTACAGCCCATATATTTTACACTTCTTACACCTTAATAACTAATGCAGCAGTAAGTTTACTACAAAACTATTATTAGTAAATATTGAGCTGTTCTCTCAGGCCTGATGGGAAACCTTAAGGCTATTGCGTATTTGCGTCGTTGAAGTGTATTTACGACAGAAATGATGTGTTTGCTATGAAGACATTGAGTCCATTCTTGTGGAAAATTGGAAAAAGAGCTCCATTCTGGCTACCTCAATATTTTATCAGGCTATATTCTTCTTTCTGAAGATCCCTTCTCCTTAGTTTAATATAAAATAAGTATTTAGTACAGACAGTGTATAATATTTGCTCACAAAAAAGTAGATTGTTTTTCAGTTTAATCATATACATTACTGAAATAAATCTTTCAATGTATGGTTGGTTATAGTTTTTATTTCATACTTACTATTTTAACCATTACCTGTTTTTTTAATTTTTTATTTAAAAAAGTTCCAGACTCTTCTGGAAAAAATTTACTAGCTTCTATAAAATAATTTTGTAAACAATTCTATATTATTCCCTACATTATGCACATGAGATTTTTTTGCTATAAATAGTATAAATTTAACTATTCAAATAAATCTGGTATTTTAATATGTTTAAAGCATATGAAAATATTGGCATTTATTTTATATTAATACTAATACTTTTATTAATATGTATATATAAACCAACATTTTCTGAATGTATGTTGAAATGTTTGCAGATTAGATATTTTTTAATTCATATTAAAAAAGTTGTTATCTCAATGGTAAGCTCCATAAAGAATCTGAAAATGTTGAGCTCTCATATCTATGTTTTTAAGCAAAATATCGAAAAACTGATAAGAATAATAAAGTCTTAAAACTATTATTTCTTTATAAAAATTGATAAAATATAGGGTGTTTCGTAAGAAAAACCAAAGTTGATCACGATATTGGAAAATGGCCGTTTTTTTCAAAATTCGATATACATCTTTAACTGTCTCAAAAACCGTTAGGTTCCCCATTAAAAATTGTTTATCAGACTCATGTTTTCCGAGATCACAATGGTGGCCCATTATGTAAGTTTATCATTTCTTTCTTGGATAAATTATGTGCACCTTTGAAATAAATATTAGTAGTATTTTAAGGGGATATACCACTGAAAATACCAACATCTTTAATATTAAAAAAATTACCTGATTTGTTGTTTTATTATGTTACTGTGATTGAAAAAAAGTTACTACCTTATCTTGGTAAAAATGTCGTATACGATTTTTTAAATTTTTACCTAAAAATGCTAACTTACATAAAAACTGACATATCTCATGTTCTAACTTACAGAAATTCATGAAAATAGTGTCTTTCTAAAGAAATTATAGTTCTCTAAAAGGTTAGGTAGATTTTTGATTGTATCTTGAAGGAAAATATTTTTACCGTGGTAACACAAAAGATTTAAAAAAAGTGTTGTTCCAATTAAAACATCTACCACTTGTTTACTTTAAAAATATGGTAGAAACACAATTCTACCTAAATGTAGTCTGGAATGCAAGGTAAACATTTTAAGTCTGTACTACAAGTAGTTTTTGAGATATATCATATTTTGTCTGGAAAAAAACTGAAAAATTAAACTTTCTGTTATCACCCGCTAAATCAAGGGCTAGCCTACATTGGAGCGGCGGAGTGCATCATATCAAATATATATTTGTTTTAGGTATATAACATATTGAAATTCATGACATTAAATCCATAGTTTTTCTGAATCAGAACAAAATATCCATGGGTTCTGATACATCCCCTTGGGATATATAAGAATTTCTTATGAATAACTACTGTATTAAGGACGAAGGTAAATACTATGAGTTCAAATATTATAAATGTATAAACTAAATGGAAATAGTTATAGTATATTTTAGTTTTCTAAATGATGATTATTTTTTCTAATTTAATAGTAGTAGAGTAAAATCCATTGTATATTTAGAAAAGTTGTTTAACTTAGATTGTGATTCGCCATTTGAAGCTTATCTCTCCTCGCACACATACGATTTCCCATCATCCCTTCCCCCACTCCCTAACAATACTCCTGGCATGTTTAAACCACCCCAGGTGTGCGGGACACTTCAATTAACATCTTTACCCAAATTTGCCAAGTGACAAGACCGCTCGTTCATTACCTCCTTCCCAATAGAGTACATAGGCCTATTACTTACCCAGGTTGCTCCAACTTTCCTTTATACTTCATGATTATAAGTAGTTTTTATAAATAAAAAACAACAATTTTCAATCGAATTTACAAATTTATGGCTATTGCATACGTTTTTAAAAAGGGACGTGTTGGTACATATACAGTACACGTGAACGTCACACAACAAACATTTATTATAACATAAGTACCACCGTTGGATTCTACATTAAAATGTATATTTCATTAAATCCATAATGTTTTATGATAAAACTGTTCAATAAGTAACAAAAAATGTGTAACATTATAATTTTCTATTCTAATTATTAGTCCTTAGATTGTGATTTTACTATTTTAATGTATTATATAAAAAATGGTATTAAACCTTGCAGCATTACTATATATTCTGTCTCTTCAATGTTATTTATGCAGGATACACATCAGTATACTTTATCATTGCGTTTTCCGCACACAGACTTTTTCACATTTTCAAATATTGGAAATGTTGTTAATTTTTCTTTTAATTTCTACGGATAACTCGACACAGCACTCCGACCTTTCTCCCCAAGCAATTTTTCGGCGAACCATTCTCATACGTAGACTCATTGCGAACACGAAGTTTGATAAGATCAATTCTAAATATTTGTAGAAATATCCTTCTTCGCCCTTTTTTGGTTTTGTTCCACCCAGGGATGATTAGATTATTCAGGGAATAAGCATTCATGCCTATTGTGTCAATAAAAGCGTATACCACGGCTTGGCCATCTTTGTATTTACATGTTAAATGTGTACTTCCTTACAATCTGGTCAATTGTGTCGACTCATCTATTTGTCGAGTTATAAAAAAATGTTTGCTAGATCCGTGCTTTTAACAGCGTGAGGGAGACAAAGGTAGTTGGACATTTTACATCATTATGTGAAAATTACCAATCACGACGTTTCGATTTAGTAAAACCCAAACCTTTTTCAAGTGCTAAAAACTAAATTACATCTACACAAACATGTTATAAAACTACGTTCTTAGACTAATCTACTTTAACAATATCTACATTTTAACCTAGATCAAAGAATGGGGTACAACAAAATGAACTTCTACTAAATATAAAAATGTTAACAGGGTTAAATTAAATTAATAATTAATTGTGTTTTAACATTTTTTTCGTTGATATCGTGACCTGGGCAGCACCTAATTGGTCATATTAATTTAACCCTGTTATCATTTTTATATTTAATAGAAGTTCATTTTGTCGTACCCCATTCTATGATCCAGGTTAAAATGTAGATAATTATTAAAATAGATTAGTTTAAGAACGTAGTTTTATAACATGTTTGTGTAGATGTAATTTAGTTTTTAGCACTTGAAAAAGGTTTTGGTTTTACCAAATCGAAACGTCGTGATTGGTAATTTTCACGTAATGATGGCAAATGTCCAACTACCTTTGTCTCCCTCATCCCTCATCTGATACTCCATCATTAACACATTTCAAAAACAAAGTTTAACAGCGTATTCTTTGTGCTGATTGGATAGCAGTAAAAGATTTCTCTTGGGATTTTCTTTTCCTATATTAGATCGTGGTAACGACTTTTCTGTAAATGTAAACATACAAAATCAACCCTTCATTTTAAATCCTTTTGGGTTGAATTTTCTGTTAGATTGTTCGGTGCCTTCCAGCGTCAGATAATTGAAGTAGAACTCATCAGCAATACCGATGAATAAAATCCATCGGTAGTAAAGTTAGGCCTGCTTCACTGATATAATATATCGATAGTCGCTCTACAACCTATACGTACTATCAGACCAACTAGCCTCATTCCACTCAAAACATACATATTCAAATCAGTCCGATTTAAACAAGTACCTTATTATCTAGGTTTCTCTGTTAGTAATTTCGTGAATCTGTTTTTGAACAGTACATTTCATCTGTGTCAGTGTTTTCTGATGTTATAATATGTTTAATGGGTGTTTCATTTACTCATTTACCGCTTCAAATACTCCTCACAAAGGAGGAAGATTTTTAATGTTTGTCTCTCTAACCTAGGTTTATTTACTTATTTTTTTTGTCATAAAACCTGATCACACTCACGAGAGTTACAATTATCACAAAATATCTCTAATGAAAAACTTAGTGAACATACTAATGTACTAATTGAACCGGTTTACTCGAAAAGTATTGGTTTTTTCCTCTTTCTGTTGGGGGGTATACACAAAATATTCTCCGATTTCTCCACCTGATTTGGCTATGCATTTTACCTTTGGTACATCCCTTTCTTTAGCACCTTCTCCCTCATTATAACTGAGTTGTACAATTTCTTCAATGTCAAGGTTTTTCCAAACATAATTTCCTAAAGTGTACGTTACTCACACTATCTTCATTTTCACTAGCTACTCTATTATCAACATCTTCAACATCACTATTTGAAATACGATCTACGTTACTTATTTAAATGTAGTCACTCATTTTGTAACAGAATACAAACTGCACATAACCTCAAATTACAAAACGGTCAGCTGGCTGGTGAAGTTACTTGGAATACCAAAATTTAAAATGAAATTTCCCTAAAAACCAGTCAGCTGTGTCAAACATGTATGCATTTATGGTTTTATGTTAAAAAAGTTAAAGTAAAAAAAGAATAAACCGTATAAAACAAGAAATGTGCATTTAGGGGGTTGGTAAAAAGTCCACATTACATATTTTCTGTAATATTTTCTTAAAGTACACTCAATAATCTTACTATGATTTATATTGTTGTTTAACACATTGAATCCGACTTATTAAATTTATTTTAAATCAATTCTGAAAAAGTAGATTTGTCAAAAGTGTGGATATTGTTTACCCCCTTGGTATATGGAGGTCTAAAAGTTTACTAAAAGCTAAATTTTTTTAATTAACAACTACAGACAAATGATGTCAACAGCATACGTTTAGTACAATAAATTAAATATTCATACATTGTAACGATCGATTCGAGTAAACCTTATTTATCAACTTCAAACTAAACAAAAAATTGGTAAAATTATTTAAATTTTAGATGCCAATTATTTTGAAATGTTTTCCGTAATGGTTTGCAATTATTTTGTACTAGCTGGTATACTCAGATATAGGGGAGGCATTTTTAAATATTTCGGAAACAAAAGAAGGCATGATATTGCCCTGTAAATATCTGGGATAGCATATCCTGAGTAAGCGTTGTTTCCAATTTTCCACAAGAACGGTCACAATATCTTCATAACAAACACGTCGTTCCATCGTAAGTATTCTTCCTCGAAGTGAACAGGGAAATGAACCGAGAACCGATTTGTGATATTGGATGAGTTACGTTCAGTCTTCAGAACTGTTAAATTAAAACGTTCTTTTGTTAACACTTTATTAATCAATATAATATTAATCGAAGTTTATCATGGTGTATTTAAAAGTTTTTACTTAAATTGTAATTCTTCAGATTGTTCAACATTTTTTGACATTTTTTAATTTCACATACTTTGAAACGTAGAGATTTTTTATTGTTTCAGACATTTTCAAATTGGTTGACATTTTCAACATATTTTACATTTTTCAAAACTTTTGAGATTTTCATGCACATTTTCGATATTTTTAATGTTTTTGAGATATTTTTAGATTTTTATACTTTTTTACATTTTTCAAAACTTATCAATAATTTTGAAATGTTTTCATCGACATTTGTGAGATTGTTAAAAGAATTTCATATTTTTGGTAAAAAGAATCTTTTAAAAAAAACCAAATAAAGGCTGTATACAAAATATGTACTTGATCCCCACCCATCAAAACAGACGTCAAGTACAATGACCACAGTCGTAAATGTGAAGACCTCATACACCCTAAGTAACAGCAGGCTGTAAATCCTGTATTTCAAGTAACCGAGAGGGTGTCCTGTCAGTGACAGACGAATCATTGTATTGATCGAACTTTTCTTTAGCACTTCTCACCTTAAGGTATTGACAACGATAGTATTGTATAATTTAAGATTATTTAGTAGATATAAAAATAATAAAATTTTTGAAATCGCAAAATTTAATTATTGTTTTGTGGCAATAATACAAGTTATGGAAAATCTACAAAAGCAAAGGATATATTTTGTTGCTCTGTCGCCAGTTTTTGAATCGTTTAAAACAACATTCACCTCTACAATTTTTGTTCTATTAAATAAATAATTATATAAAATTGGATAGAAGAAGCTTTAAATGTTTAAAAATTTGTTGGAACGGCCGCAGCTAACAGGTTTCTTATCTGGATTCTGCAGTAGGTTCGGGTTCGATTCACGGTCTGACCGTAACATTTTTTACTCCTGAGTCACTCCCGTAGTTCGGAAGTCTCATTAAATCACTTGTTAGAGAGAATTCTCCTTATATCCCTAACATCGCCTGGTAAAATAGTACTTTATTTAACTTTAACTTTAAACTTTAGTTGTTTAGTAACATTAAATATTAGTAAAGAAAGCTGTTAAAACGAAGGTATTATCAAGGAAGTTGTTTTTTCTTTTGGTGTCCCCTCTTTAAACTCCTGTGGCACCCAAAGAAAGCTTTTAAATGTGTCCCAAAGAAAGCTTAAATTTACTGTGTCCACTCATTTTAAATTTGACTAAATGATTATGTCGCAAAATAAGTCCAAATCAAAATCTATTTTCCTTCATCCAAGAGAAATAAATTAATAATATAATCATGAATGGTTAAGATAATTATTTTTAATGTTAAAACTATTAAACGGAAAATACTATTAATAGCAGCCACACAAACCCCCTTACTTTGATATTTTTTTAACAGCACTCTCGACCATCTTGAGTTATTATCATTTGGAATAAAATGATGGTGCACCCGTAAAAGAAATTTTGCACTTTCGTGACACTAATTTAACTTGCATTTTAATATTTTTTTTAATGTATCAGTATTATTATGTGCTTAAGAAAATAATACATTTTTCATTTACTGAACAGTATTATGTAAAATAAACGTTCTTTGAATTAAAAACAATATTGAAAAATACCAACATTAAAATAAAATTAACGCTTATCAGTTTAGATCGTATGTGGCACTACAATCCAAATCCTCAAAAAATACAAACAAACTTTGTACATACCTTTTTTTTTCTCACTAATATCCAACATAAAAGTAAGATAATAAAACTTAAGTTTTTTAAAAGAAATTTTCTCCTATTTATAGAATGTTATCGATCGAACACCACTTTGTCGACTAACTAGTTCAGTACAAATATAATAACGGAGTTTAATATGCTAATTGATATTTTAATTTGAACTAATTAATTGTGAAGACACGCCGATAATTTCTATTCATTACTTTATACACTGATCAACCCACCGTGATATCCTCCGTGTGGTCGAATTATCAATAGTGTACTCCTTAGAAGCGTAAATATGACAAATAACGGTGCTTTTAAAATTTAAAAAAACCTAGAAAATGGTAAACATCTATTTATTAACAAAAAGAAAATTGAATCTTTCGGTTACCTTTAACAGTATATTATTATATCCAAGGGTTTTTAATGTTTCTGCAATTTCTATGTACAAATACAATAAAATGATTATTGTTATTATTATTATAGCATTTGATAGTGAATAGTCAAAATAAAAATGCAATTACATGTTATTTTTAAAATGTAAGCAATTTATAAACTCCTTGTAAAACTTATATTGTAAGCATTTTATAATTGGGGGGGGGGGGTGGATCTGTAAAAGCCGTGGGGTAAGTATTATTAGTTTCCACGGTAATCTTGTTGTAATCCAAGTAAATTTAAAAAAATAGCTTTTCGATATTAACCATATAGTATATTTTTCATAGTGCTTTAATAAAGCCTGTTTAAAGGTTCTTCACCAATTAATTGTCGGGGCGCAATCCCGATTGAAGTCGTGAGCTAATTAATCTTCCACAAATTTTGGGTAGAGAGGGCTGAGAGTGAGTAATTGACGCATAATAACATGGAGGGAGTAGATTGTGTGGGGAGGGCGGAATAAATCCCCCAAATTCATGAGCTCCTCATCTCACAACAATATTGTTTCAAGCGTGTTCTCATTCATAGTTTACTAAATATTTTACTTTTGAAAAACATTTTCCAATTTTACAAATGCAGTTTATTTCACTAGTAACAAACGGTACATTTACAGCATTCAAAAATTTACTTTGTCCAACCCATCTTAGCATAATTAGCAGCTATATAGTTTGTGAAAACTGCCTGATGACCTGGCCTACCCACCCATTATATGGAGAAGACTAATTGGGTGGTTGAAAAATACCTATAATATATTCATAAATATGTATTACCAGTAACATTTACTTAAATTCTACTAAATGTGATGGTACTTAAGTAAATGCAAGCAAAAAGAAACGTATTAACTTATTTTTCCCAATAAGTTCGATGATGTTATGTTTAAACTTTCTTTATTATACATGATATATTTGCTTTGCCTTCACTAATATTACTAGCATTTTATTTGGAAGTTTGGATCTCCACGATCACTAATAGTGAATAATAGTTTTTATATAATTTTAGAAAAGAAAATTTATATTACACTTTAATTTTCTAAATGAAAATTAACTACTCATCAGTCTAATAATTGTTTTTACCTGAAAAATCCATGAAGGATCTTACTTTTGTTGGTTTGTCACTTCTAAAAGTATAGTTTGTTAATGATAATAAATACGGTGCCCCACAAAGACCCAACTCAGGACCCTTACTTTATGTAATATTTAACAATGATTAATTATATCATTGAGCTGTTTAGTATTTATTCTTAAGACACCAATCATCAACATATGGGTGGATATGGATTTATAATGAGTGAGATAAGAATTTAAGAGTGAACGTAGTCATTGTTACAAACCAAGGACGAATTATCTCTTAGAAAATGTCATTAATTAGTAACCCAATTACAAATTAACAGCAAGTGACTATCAGCTGATTTCTTTCAAAAATTATTATGGCTCTGATTGATATAAAACTGAGAGCCTTCAGCATGAAACTGGGCTCACTACCGACCAATTTGACAACAAAATCTCACAGCGTGTTCGGGATCAGAAGATCGTTTAGCCTTGCATTAATCTGCTAACTTTGTTGTCAAGTGGGCTGATAATATTTACCTCTGAATCTAAGAAAGGCAGACTTGTTACATTTACGAATAAGAATCCGTCTTATGTTCTTTAACTCATCGTTGGCTCATCCATGATTCAACATAGGGATACAGTATCTGATCTTGGTGTTCACATGAACTCCAAGTTGAATGTAGAATTGTAGTTTCTAAAACTAGGAGGTACTTGGGTCTAATCATGTGGATTGCCAGATTCTTTGTTAACATTGTGTCTTGTGTAACTATAGAGATCTCTAGTCTAGAGTCATCTTGAGTATGCCACTGTTATTTTACATAGGAGGTAGGGAAATCCAGAAAACTCTAACGAGGGTGACCGACAGTAATACCTATTTTTTATGGTTGATTCCAGAGATGTATAGGCTGAACTTTTGTCAAAAGTGAAACCTTGTGACTCTCTCATCAACCTGATATACTGTGTTGCCCTTACACAGTGTTCTGCTAAAGCACAGCATCTGGATCAAAAAGATTGGTCTTAGAGTTTCAGACTATATTTTTATAAGAAGAAGAATGTCTGTCACCTTCTGGTTCCCAAGAAAGGTGTCCGTGGCCCTGCAGTTATCTTTAAAAGGAGCAGACTGTTTGTGACGCCACAGAAAGGTGTATGTGACCTTGTAATTATCTTTAGAAGGAGCATACTGTTTTTGACGCCCCAGATAGGTGTATAGTAACCTCTAAAAGGAGCAGACTCTTTGTGACGCCCCAGATAGGTGTATGTGACCCTGTAGTAACCTCTAAAAGGAGCAGACAGTTTGTGACGCCCCAGATAGGTGTATGTGACCCTGTAGTAACCTCTAAAAGGAGCAGACTGTTTGTGACGCCCCAGATAGGTGTATGTGACTCTGTAGTAACCTCTAAAAGGAGCAGACTCTTTGTCACGCCCCAGATAGGTGTATGTGACCCTGTAGTAACCTCTAAAAGGAGCAGACTCTTTGTCACGCCCCAGATAGGTGTATGTGACCCTGTAGTAACCTCTAAAAGGAGCAGACTGTTTGTGACGTCCCAGATAGGTGTATGTAACCCTGTAGTAACCTCTAAAAGGAGCAGACTCTTTGTGACGCCCCAGATAGGTGTATGTAACCCTGTAGTAACCTCTAAAAGGAGCAGACTGTTTGTGACGCCCCAGATAGGTGTATGTAACTCTGTAGTAACCTCTAAAAGGAGCAGACTCTTTGTGACGCCCCAGATAGGTGTATGTAACCCTGTAGTAACCTCTAAAAGGAGCAGACAGTTTGTGACGCCCCAGATAGGTGTATGTAACTCTGTAGGAACCTCTAAAAGGAGCAGACAGTTTGTGACGCCCCAGATAGGTGTATGTAACTCTGTAGGAACCTCTAAAAGGAGCAGACTGTTTGTGACGCCCCAGATAGGTGTATGTAACTCTGTAGTAACCTCTAAAAGGAGCAGACTGTTTGTGACGCCCCAGATAGGTGTATGTGACCCTGTAGTAACCTCTAAAAGGAGCAGACTGTTTGTGACGCCCCAGATAGGTGTATGTGACCCTGTAGTAACCTCTAAAAGGAGCAGACAGTTTGTGACGCCCCAGATAGGTGTATGTGACCCTGTAGTAACCTCTAAAAGGAGCAGACTCTTTGTCACGCCCCAGATAGGTGTATGTGACCCTGTAGTAACCTCTAAAAGGAGCAGACTGTTTGTGACGCCCCAGATAGGTGTATGTGACCCTGTAGTAACCTCTAAAAGGAGCAGACTCTTTGTGACGCCCCAGATAGGTGTATGTGACCCTGTAGTAACCTCTAAAAGGAGCAGACTCTTTGTCACGCCCCAGATAGGTGTATGTGACCCTGTAGTAACCTCTAAAAGGAGCAGACTGTTTGTGACGCCCCAGATAGGTGTATGTGACCCTGTAGTAACCTCTAAAAGGAGCAGACTGTTTGTGACGCCCCAGATAGGTGTATGTAACTCTGTAGTAACCTCTAAAAGGAGCAGACTGTTTGTGACGCCCCAGATAGGTGTATGTGACTCTGTAGTAACCTCTAAAAGGAGCAGACTGTTTGTGACGCCCCAGATAGGTGTATGTAACTCTGTAGTAACCTCTAAAAGGAGCAGACTGTTTGTGACGCCCCAGATAGGTGTATGTAACCCTGTAGTAACCTCTAAAAGGAGCAGACAGTTTGTGACGCCCCAGATAGGTGTATGTAACTCTGTAGTAACCTCTAAAAGGAGCAGACTGTTTGTGACGCCCCAGATAGGTGTATGTGACCCTGTAGTAACCTTTAAAAGGAGCAGACTGTTTGTGACGCCCCAGATAGGTGTATGTAACTCTGTAGTAACCTCTAAAAGGAGCAGACTGTTTGTGACGCCCCAGATAGGTGTATGTAACCCTGTAGTAACCTCTAAAAGGAGCAGACTGTTTGTGACGCCCCAGATAGGTGTATGTAACTCTGTAGTAACCTCTAAAAGGAGCAGACTGTTTGTGACGCCCCAGATAGGTGTATGTAACTCTGTAGTAACCTCTAAAAGGAGCAGACTGTTTGTGACGCCCCAGATAGGTGTATGTAACTCTGTAGTAACCTCTAAAAGGAGCAGACTGTTTGTGACGTCCCAGATAGGTGTATGTAACTCTGTAGTAACCTCTAAAAGGAGCAGACTGTTTGTGACGCCCCAGATAGGTGTATGTGACCCTGTAGTAACCTCTAAAAGGAGCAGACTGTTTGTGACGCCCCAGATAGGTGTATGTAACCCTGTAGTAACCTCTAAAAGGAGCAGACTGTTTGTGACGCCCCAGATAGGTGTATGTGACCCTGTAGTAACCTCTAAAAGGAGCAGACAGTTTGTGACGCCCCAGATAGGTGTATGTGACCCTGTAGTAACCTCTAAAAGGAGCAGACTCTTTGTCACGCCCCAGATAGGTGTATGTGACCCTGTAGTAACCTCTAAAAGGAGCAGACTGTTTGTGACGCCCCAGATAGGTGTATGTGACTCTGTAGTAACCTCTAAAAGGAGCAGACTGTTTGTGACGTCCCAGATAGGTGTATGTGACCCTGTAGTAACCTCTAAAAGGAGCAGACTGTTTGTGACGCCCCAGATAGGTGTATGTAACCCTGTAGTAACCTCTAAAAGGAGCAGACTGTTTGTGACGCCCCAGATAGGTGTATGTGACCCTGTAGTAACCTCTAAAAGGAGCAGACTCTTTGTCACGCCCCAGATAGGTGTATGTGACCCTGTAGTAACCTCTAAAAGGAGCAGACAGTTTGTGACGCCCCAGATAGGTGTATGTAACCCTGTAGTAACCTCTAAAAGGAGCAGACAGTTTGTGACGCCCCAGATAGGTGTATGTGACCCTGTAGTAACCTCTAAAAGGAGCAGACTCTTTGTCACGCCCCAGATAGGTGTATGTGACCCTGTAGTAACCTCTAAAAGGAGCAGACAGTTTGTGACGCCCCAGATAGGTGTATGTAACCCTGTAGTAACCTCTAAAAGGAGCAGACTCTTTGTCACGCCCCAGATAGGTGTATGTAACCCTGTAGTAACCTCTAAAAGGAGCAGACAGTTTGTGACGCCCCAGATAGGTGTATGTAACCCTGTAGTAACCTCTAAAAGGAGCAGACTGTTTGTGACGCCCAAGATAGGTGTATGTGACCCTGTAGTAACCTCTAAAAGGAGCAGACAGTTTGTGACGCCCCAGATAGGTGTATGTAACCCTGTAGTAACCTCTAAAAGGAGCAGACTGTTTGTGACGCCCCAGATAGGTGTATGTGACTCTGTAGTAACCTCTAAAAGGAGCAGACTGTTTGTGACGCCCCAGATAGGTGTATGTGACCCTGTAGTAACCTCTAAAAGGAGCAGACTGTTTGTGACGCCCCAGATAGGTGTATGTGACCCTGTAGTAACCTCTAAAAGGAGCAGACTGTTTGTCACGCCCCAGATAGGTGTATGTGACCCTGTAGTAACCTCTAAAAGGAGCAGACTGTTTGTGACGCCCCAGATAGGTGTATGTAACCCTGTAGTAACCTCTAAAAGGAGCAGACTGTTTGTGACGCCCCAGATAGGTGTATGTGACCCTGTAGTAACCTCTAAAAGGAGCAGACTGTTTGTGACGTCCCAGATAGGTGTATGTGACCCTGTCGTAACCTCTAAAAGGAGCAGACTGTTTATGATCCGGAGAAAGGTGTATGTAGCCCTGTAGTAACCTCTAAAACAGCAGTGACCAGCAAATTGAAAACAAAAGGTGTGCATGAAAACAAAACAAATTGTATAGGTCATGAATTTTGAAATTTTATGTATAATAATATACTGTAAGTAATCCACCACGGAAATTTTTTTACGTTTTTATTGATGAATTAGATTTACTGATACGTTGTTTTGTCTTTCAAACACATCCATTGATTGTAAATAAGACTCTAAAACGCATATCTTTCTCGCACACATAAAATTTTCCATCGCCTCTTCCCCCACTCCCAAACAATACTCCTGACATGTTTAAACCACCCCAGGTGTACGGGACACTTCAATTAACATCCTTACCCAAATTTACCAAGTGACAAGACCGCTCGTTCATTACTTCCTTAGAGTTGAGAGACCATCTACCTTGCTACAGTTTTGTACAATTCACTAGTGTTTCCGACTCGTTTAAGTAGTTTTATAGTTCTTACATAATTTTATCATTATTGCCTACATAATTGGTTGTGTATTATATGTTAAGTATGTTTGTTATAATTACCATTAGTATGTGTTTATTGTGTTTACTAACAAAGGAATCTCTCAACAAGAAAAATGCTAAATTAAAACATTATGTTTTTCTTATTGTTAGTCAATCTACACGTGCTCAATACAATAAATCTAGTACACAAACGTAAGAATCAGGTTTCGAATTTTTTATATACGTGTAAAACAAGTATTCTAAAAATGTGGGAGTCTAGTTCTATATATTTGATACACCATTCTTACTGTGTTAATTAATTTTAAGCAAAAGCAACCCCTGAATACGACATATTCTTAAAAAACTTTATTACATATTTTAAATAATTGAATCATTAGTGTTTTGTTTACTATATATATTTAACTTTTCAATTGTATTTATTTTCATACAAAATCCATTTTGCTGAAAACTCTACACTTTTTTCTTTATAGTACACTACATAAATGTGTTTTAATGCCTTATCTTTGTTCCACAATTTTTTTTATACTTATATAGCATTAGTGGAAAATGTATTTGTAAAGAATTTTGAATATTTGGGTACATTATCTGACACAGGATGTTACTACTTCTGCTAGGAGAAAAAAAGTTATGGGAAATTGATATATTTAAAATGTTACAGCTGTAAAGATATTTGGAATGTTAACATGTATGTATAATGTCACCGACAGTTTCTGTTCTTGTTTTAATTTTAATTTCTTTGTTGTAAATCCATAATCTTGGGGTTACGTGTTAGAGAGGACTTACAGTCCTAACTTCCCTTCTTAAGTGTTAGAGAGGACTTACAGTCCTAACTTCCCTCCTTAATTAACATTTTTTCATCATTATACAGGTAGTCTATTAGCTAGTCTAGTTGTTTGTTATCTTTTTGACATTTGTAGCCTCTTCCTGGTCTGCTGGTTAGCACTTCTGTTACGTATGCAGCATTTCGCGGGTTCAAGTCCCGGCGGGTCAACCTAAAATTTGTTAATGGGTTTGGACCGTTGTCTCTTAACAACGTCAGTAAAGCAACAGTTCAAAATGCCTCTGGCGGAGATAGACTTAGAAAAAAACGAAAAGAATACATTGTTGTATATTTCCTTGTTAAATATTTTAATAAGATTGAAACAATAAAAATCATAAAAAAATATATAGTATTATTAATTTAAAATCTTAAAAAAAATATAATTTACCTGATTGAGAAAGTATTCTTTGTATGATAAGTTTTTTAATAAAAAAATATATAGTTTGTCAGGTGAGTAAAATAAAAAATGAATAAAACCTTTTACAGAGCTTGTTTATGGTGCCTTAAAAGAAAGCAGTAGACCGTATATATATCAAGACATTGTTGGGCGATGTAAGGGTTGTAAACTGAGAGAAATTATTCCCCACCCCCCCCACAATCTACTTCAGGTTATTGTTCACCAATTACTCACTGGAAACTCCTTTTCACGCAAAATTTGTGGAAAATTAATTAACTCACTTACCACCCGTGATTGTGTTGCGTCAGTTAGCAACTGACTCTTTTACATTTTTAAATCAATTAATAAAGGATTTGCTGAATGTTCACTAGCATTTGTATTGAACATTTAAAAATTCAAACCGTATTACAATTTTTAATAGTTGTTGTTCGCATTACTTGGAGCGGCCGTAGATAAGGGGCTAAGGCGCTGGCTTGCCACGCTGCCAGTCCGGGTTCGATTCCCGATGTGACCACTAATAGATTTTGCCCTGCCGCTCCTGTGGTTCGGAAGTCACGTAAAGCCGTTGGTCCCCAGGTTAAGTGTTAGAGAGGGCTCCTTAGCCCTAACTTCGCCTGGTAAAATAAGACAATCTCTAACTTTTTTTTTTTTTAACTTTTACTTCCTTATCTACGTATGAACGCTGACTACATTACTTTACACTTCATGAGTTAAATTACTATTTTTTTCAAACTGATATCCTACTAACAACTGCAGGGGTTATTGTTAATTCATAATAACAAACCTGATAATTATTTTATAAATATAAATACTAGCCGACAGTCTTCACTACGGGGTGGTTCTCTAAACTTGATACTCTTCCCTCCGTGGTTCTCTCTAAAACCATCATATGAATATAAAAGCTCAGACTATTGGTGTTCTCCTAGATAACATAGTTTGTTATCTAGAAAACCCAACAACTCTACTTTGGGGGATGCAGAGTGGTGCATTATGTCAGTGTTAGCAGAAATTACCTCAAAAAATTCACAATAAAAACGAAAATTAGTCAACTTTTGTGTTATGACTATGTTAAAATTGTTACTATATTAAATTAAAGACGGTGTTTCTTTTACGGAAGAAAGGAAATGTTGGGGGGCTATTTCGACCCCTTAGGAATGAAATTAAGACCAACCCTTTCTTAGTGGTTCTCTGTGTTACAAATGCTAATTTCCTTTCGAATGTCATCCAGTCCGAATGGTAGTACACCAATGATCAATTAATATACTCAAACCAACTGTGCTTGTGGTCAAAGTCTTTGAGGTTAGTCGCCGACACTTGGGACAGGGAGGGTTCAAGAGAAGGGCGATGCGGTTTGAACTGACTCTGCCTGATAAGTTGTTATCACTTGGTCGGCTTTACAGACTCACCCTCAGTCCACTGACATCCACCACAAACGAACCAATTCACCCTGCTCGATGATCGAAGTCAGCAGACGCATATTAATCCAAATCTCCCTCGGACAGTTCTGGGGTTATTGAAGGTACAATGTCAGCCCTGTGTGAATCGTTCTAAATATTTAAATATGCCTTGACCTAAATTGCTATTTATAGTTATCATTATAATCTCCATATATATAAAAGAGAAAGCCCCCACTCACTCATCACTAATTCTCCCACTTCCCGTCATCCTACGGAGCAGAAATTTGGTACAAGCGTTTGTCGTACGCTAAATAGGAAAACTAAATTATTTTAATATTGATAAAATACTCCTAAAGGGTACAAACCGTCCCTAAAAGAGTTTATCATATGGATAAAATTGGGTTTATTTTAGTGAATTAATAACAGTTGTTTTTTAAATAAATAAACATGTGTAAATTGTATGTTTGGTACTACAACAGATTTTGATGAAATTTTAATGGAGGATTTCGTATAACAGAGACCCGCTAAGAAAGGATTTCTCGAAATTCCATTTCTAAGGGGTAGATATCAATGGATATCCATTCATAATAATATCATTGGAATTCGTTTATTTCAAACTACTGATACAAAAACATATAAATATACATACAACACATTTTGGCTAATTTAGTGTTCATTGTGAAATGTTTATGGTCATTTCTACTCACTTTGCTTCACCTGAAAGTAGACTTATAGGGTTTTCTAGATTAACACTTTGTTATCTTGGAGCACGGCAGCATTCTGAGCTTTTGTATTGATGTTATGGTTTAGAGAGAACTACGGAGGGAAGTGTAAGCAAGAGAAGATAACCTACCCGTAGCGAATCTAGGGCCGTCGGCTAGTATTAAATAAAAAACAATATTACATTAGACCTTAAGTATCCATACATTGTTCATTATAACTAATTATAATAATGAACTTGAAACTTACAGTTGAAATAGACAGCATGGTATAGTCCACTGACCTTACGTTTTCGTGGCTATCTAGGGCTGTCGACTTCCCAGCGGTGACTTGGCGGTTTGGGAAACGGTCACTTCAAGTATTTGCTATACCTGGGATACATTGGGTTTGATACTTCATAAGACCAATAATAAATGTAAATTAATATTACAGCTTAATTAATAAACGTAACATTTTTAACTCGACTTTTTTTTAAAAGAGAACAGCATTGTCTGGAGCTTCAGATCAAAATTTCATTTTAAACCCTTTTTTTATATACAAAGAACTATTTTTCTAATTTAGTATTTTTAAATAAATTAAAATTAGTTGGAAAAATCAAATAACATGGGGATCCCTTGGAGTAACAAATACCCGTGAATCCCCTTCAATTTTTTCGTGTGTTTAGATTTTGAGTATCTGCCTGAACATCAACATAAAAATAAACCCAATTGCTGAATGTTATTATTTAAATATTCATCTCAATGTTAACCTTTCTAGTCGTTAAAAGATCTTCAATATAAAAGTTTAAATAATCACAACATTCTGATTTATCATGAATTATCAAGAAAAGATCAGAATGCTGATATTAGTCTTTTGATTTCAATAATATAAACAGTGTGTTCATTAGCAATTTGTAATTATCCCAACAACCTAAAATCGTCCACACACTCGAGATGACAACTAATCCAGAAACAAATTGCGTCATTCAAGTGCCATATAATCTGAAACTTTACCGAAGTCTGACGTTGTCCAGCTGTTGGGGCGGAAGTTGATGGTTTTACTACATGGATTCACACTTCCGCTCCCTTGCATAGTTGGAACTACTAACTTTCCCGTATTCAGATAACACATTGATTAAAATATTCGTGGATTTAGCTGTTTACTTTTGTAGGTAGTGCATGTCAATTTTCGATGTCCCCAACTATAATTAAAACAATTTAAATACTGTATATTAAATAAGGATTTATCCGATGTTGATTAATTTAATCACTTTTTGTTTAGTATATAATAAGAATAAGAATTAAAATATTTCTTATATAATAAGAAGTAAAATATTTGTATAGTCACGAATAATTCATGAGTATAAAATTGTTTTGTAGTAATTGGACCTTTTCCGGTAATTCGCTACCACTACTTTGGTTAGGTTATGTTAGGTTTGGTTAAGTTATGTGAGGTTTGGTTAGGTTATGCTAGGTTAGGTTAGGTTTGGTTTGGTTGGGTTGGGTTAGGTTTGGTTATATTAGATTTGGTTAGGTTATGTTAGGTCTGTTAAGGTTATGTTAGGTTTGGTTATGTTATATTAGGTTTGGTTAGGTTATGTCAGGTTTCGTTAGTTTATGTTAGGTTTTGTTAGGTTAGGTTATGTTATGTTAGCCTAAGTTATGGTTATGGTAGTGAATTAATGGTAAAGATCCTAAACTATAGACCCTATAATTTAAACAGTTAGAATTTAAATTATTCCCTTAATCAATGTAATATTCTTGTATTGTAAGCCAAAATTAAATATATGTACATTTTATGAATATTTGTCCTCCACTTAAATAAATTATTCAGTAAAGTGCTTATTTCCCCCGAGATTTAAGCTTACGTCATAAACTTAAAATATTTGTTATATACCAAATCCAAAACCTTTACAATATGAGTCTTCAAGGATCAGTTCAGTATTCCGTTAGTCCTTTCCACATTTACGATATAATCCATGGTTCCCGCCATTCACAAACTCCATCCTTAGACGTCCTTTCCTTTATGTAATCAAAGACACTTCACTTAAGGAATCCTCTTTCTGGAGACCCACCCACACTACTGACACACAACTCATGTTGTTTTATTCATTTTATACATTTTAGAAATTCATAACGTATCATTTTATATTCACCCATTTAACTGATTGTTGGATACACGTAAAAGACAATAAGTGCTTACTGGTAATCATTGTAAAAGAAAACCCGGACAACTAAACATAACTGATATTTTGAAGTACTAGTAAATGACAGTAAAATGTCCCTCTGTTGATGTGACAGGGAGAGTAACCCCTCCCAATCCTCTCCGTACAGTCCACTTTATGGACGCTGGACACTCTCACCTCATACCTCTGCCTCCAGACATCGTGATTAACTCCAAAACACCTCGTAATATTTTACTTGGCCAGTTTTACGATATAATCAAAAGGCTTACGTACGTTTTTATATTGTATACTACTTAATAAGTTAATTGTGATGTGTATTAAGATTAGGGATGTATACATACTTCTCAGCTCTCCCCCAAACTTTATTCCATAACAATTATTACCAAAATAACTTAGGTGTTCAGGTGCTTTTAAGGAAAGAAAGGCTCTATTAGTATCAAAAGTGCCTTATCTGATTGCGATAACTAAATGTCATACCTAGCCGCTTTCTCTATTACACGCACACCGATTTGTGCTACTTTACGTTAAGTTAGGTTAGGGTAGGTTAGATCAGATGAGGTTACATTAATTTAGGTTACGGTAGGGTATGTTAGGTCAGGTTATGTTATGTTAGGTTAGAGTAGGTTAGGTTAGGGTAGGTTATTTCAGGTCAGGTTAGGTTAGGTTATGTTAGGGTAGTTTAGTCAGTTTAGGTTTGTTAGCTTAGGTTATAAATTTTATTATTTTCAATTAATATAGACAATTTAGAGTTTGAGGACAGCTCAAGGATCAATCAATCAATCAACTAAAACATCTATAATTTGACCAATGAATTGTAGAATAAATTTAATGGTGTTTGTAGTTAGACCTTGTATGCAGACATTTTGTACTACAGGTATATTGTTTGTTATAAAACATGTTTTATTGTATATTTATTTAAATATGCATTGTAGAATATTAAATATGAATGTAAAAATGTTAAGGATATTGTGGAAATAGAAACATAGTTTTAATTATAAAAATACTGTAAATATATTATACTATACTTTGTTTTACTGTTTATCGTGTAGAATATCAAACTTTGTGAATGATAATATAGATATTCACTCTCTTATATCAATGGAAAAGCGGGTGTTTCAAACCTGTTCAAAGTACCTCAGTAAAATTCCCCATCTTAACACAAAATAGTCCCATTTCCGGGTTTAAATTATCAACTAGTCTCTTCTGTCAGTGCAGCAGTTAAAAACATAAATGCTGCACCGTTACTACGTCACATTTTGTTCGCTATGCTAATTTCCTCTGCGTACTTTATTAAAGAAAAGCCATTTCACGGGCCCAAAGCAGCTGATGAAACGGTTTTCAATTACATTCCACCCTCGCTAAGCAAAACAACCGACAAGAATAAATAAATAAGAGAATTTTTAAAGTCTGAGAATGAAGTGGCCTCTCGGGACTCCTTATAACCACTCAACTTTCCTTTAATCTGAAGTGGGTGGGGGCGGGGAGGATCGGTGGGTGGGAAATGGGCGGGAGGCGGGTCGCCTGGTTGCCAACGCGCACCTTCAGCCACTGGGCGAGTCCAAAAACACAATCTCGCATTGGTCCTGGTGTTACAAAAAGAACTACGTCAGATCAATTTTTTTATGAACTTGCCTTTAGTGTATTATTACAGGCTATATAATTCATTACATGGCAGTAGAGAAATAATTTGAAATTTTAAATTAGTTGACAGTTATTTATTTTTATACTACGTAACTAATTATTTATTTACTACAAATATAATTATGAATACATACGAGACTTAGTAAGATAGGAAATAATCATAACAATAGCAAACAACAATAATTATTAACATAAAAACAATGAAAATCTTAGTAATAAAACAAGAGTAAAAACATACCTAACATTAATTTACAACAATACACAATACAATTTATAATAATAAAGCTAATGAATTATAAAAGAACAATCCACAATCTACTTTAAACATTTAAAATAAATAAATGAATAAATAAATTAGTTTAAGTTAACGATTAAAACGTCTACATGCCTATACAATAAGTGTAGCGAATTTTATTTTATATTTTTATCTAACCTAAAATGTAACTTACCTATTATTTAATAGATCAAATAACTTCAACAGTATTATTGTAATTACTATTGAAGCGGCACTGTTTAAGGTGTCACCTTCATTGTCGAGAGTATAATTGTAATGTTTAAATCAAGGAGTCAAAAAGTCCCACTTTTAACGTTTGTTATGTTCTAAAATTATATTTTTTACCAAAATCACTTAACAGTCTTCACAAACCCAAAAAATATAATTTTATATAGCACGAAAATATTGATTAGAATACATTAAAACAAAAAGGTGAAACAAACATTTATGTTTGCAATTTTCTCTCTTTATATAATTCTTCAACAAATTTAAGTCTGCAATTAAATTGAATCTATAAATACAGAAAAAAGTATATGTAAGAAAATATATAGTAGACTATTTAATGTTAATGGGCGTATTTTTTACAAGATATTGTTTACCCCATTTACCAGCATAATTGATTTAAAGTGATTTTGATTTAGATTAAAACGCTGTTAATATATTCTAATATAAAAATTAATTACGCTCTTTTATTCTTATCATTTAATCAAAAGTATTATGTTACATATTTTAAAAATATAACCGACTGCAGAAATTTTTTCTTGAGTTTTGACGTTAATCTACATAAATTTCCTTCACAGGTGCAAAACCACTCTTTATAAAAAATATATACATAGCATATAGACTACTATATAAGGTAGGCTAAAATCTTGTTACTTCACTTGTTTACTATTTTTTCCTCAAACAAATTTCACTCTTCAGTCTACATGGGCCTGCAGGCCTGTGTGTGAACTTTATTGAACAAGTGAAGTACCGACCATTAGCTCAGTTGGGGACTCGAACCTTGGACCTTCATTGGCTATACGAAGTCTTAGCCACTGAGCCACCACGCCAATTCCAAAATGTCTTCAGTGATGACCCCCAGCAGTAATTGTTGATATAATGAGCTACTTCTAGAATTTCACCAAATTTACCACACAAAAATAAACAAATAAAACGTCCTGAACTTATCCTATGAGTGGCTGACCATAATATGGTATGTGGCTAGATAATAGTCAAAGTAACTTTACGTATTTATTACTTTTCAATTAAGTAAAGAAAACTTCAATCTCCAGTTACTTCAGGCCTGCACTTGAGCTTTATGTAACCATTGCACTTCTGACCATCTCATTGGGGGATTCAAACCTTACACTGTACTCTAAGGTCCGAACACTTAGCCATTGAGGCTTTCTGTGTACTTTATTCTATTCAGCGGGAGTTGAGAATGAAGCCTACGAACTGCTGGTGTGACGTAGGCGTTAGGCCGATTCAAGGCGTTCACATGTTGCTTTAGAAATGAACTGTCCTTTCTAGGTGAGCCTGGCTGACTGCCGTGTGGGCATGCCAATGAATTAGTCTTGTAGTAAATCAAGGGTCCACGTGTACTCCCACTTTTTATTTTCCAGTGCCCTTGTGACAGTGACAGTCTAGGTGGAGCCTCACTCTCAACTCTCGCTGAACAGCTTGCAGAGACGTTGACCTTACACGTTTGCTTGTTTTATATAGACTCAGAAGGTGGCTATTTGCAGACTGTTAGTTGAAGGGGGTGGTTTTTATTCACTCTTATAATATAAGTTGATTTACTATATTTATGTCATGATATATACTTCTGACTATTAACCTTCATTTCCTAAAGTGAAAGCACTACCAAATGGCTCTGTAAATTAGACTTCAGATTTAAGAGTGGGTAATGCTGTAAGTGATCACAAAATGTACACGGTAATCTTTATTTTTTTAGCAGTAGTAGGCCTACATTTCAGCATCAGTTTATTAACTTTATTTGAAGAATCGGTATAATAACATAGTTCTATTATAATAATAGATAATCATAAAAGTGTGAACTGTACATAATATGAATAACTTAGGTATCATTGACGCTTGACAGGTCATCCTTGCACGGACCACAACTCCGAACTCTGGCGTATACGGAATTGATGCTATCCGGATCGGATCACTACGACATTGATCCGGATGGTCATGGATCCATTAGTTCCGGAGACAACACCGGGTAGAGGGTCAGAGGCTGACTGCGACAAAAATATTCACTGGAGAAAACTGTTAATTGTTATTATTAAAAAAATTAATTACTAAATTATTAGCACTCGTGTATTTATTTATTCAAATAGATGTTTCAATGACATTATTATTTTGTGATTCGAAATCAATTAATTGTATAGTATAATTAAGTCATAACGATATTAATTATATTATACTTATGAAAAAACGATCGCTCGTTTAGGCTAATATCATGTTTTATTATGTTTTCATAATTAATTTGTAGTAGTACTAATTGGTGTGCCGTTTAACTGTTATGTATATGTTTAGGTAGAATTATTTATATTACAAGCGTTCTTTCATTTATTATAAAAGGGTTAAAATACCTGTAAAAATCCGTTTTCTTAATTCTATTAAATAAAACGTTTGTTGAATATTTTACTTTTTCATTTAAAATATCATTAGAATTAATTTTTTTCGCTTTTTATATCTCATATTAATCACTACAATCTAACATTATTGATTTTTTACTTACATATACAAAATTTTCATATCAGAATTTGTTTTCTATTGAATGATTTTCGTCAAATAACTGTTGTGCTAATTTTGATTTCAGGTTAGTAAGTTTTCGTTTTGGTAGATGCTCTTTGAATCTTTTAAAATTTTTAAGTCAAAAAGGCCGTTAGTTTTTCTAAATATTCAAATAAAATCTTTGAAGATCAAAAATTATTAATCAGAAATCAAAATTAGCTCAACATTTATTCGACGAAAACGTTCTATATAAAACATGAATTCTGATATGAAAATGTTACATAAGTACAAAAAAATCAAGAATGTTAGATTGTATTTATCAATATGAGATATATACAGCAACAAAAATTAATTTTAATGAAAGTTTAAATGCAAAATTAAAATATTCAACAAACATTTAATTTGATATAATTAACTCAATGAACAAAACAGCTTAACATAAATAAATAATCCAGCAATAAATACCAAAGTTTCAAAAATAACCTATCTTATCCCTGAAGATGTGACTTTATATCATGAAACTGCAATTTATATAATCAAAGAACTGAAGACGGACTTTTACAGGAATTTTAACTTTTTATAATATTTAAATTCAGTTCGGAGGCTGTAATGGATAAATTCTTTCAATTACTTTTAGGCCTTTCAATTATTTGTAAATAAATTCTTTAAATTATTTGTACAGCACATTTTCGAATTGTGATCAATATAATGAAACATATTTTTTTATTTAATTTAAACAAATTGTAACGTATTTGCTATCAGTGATAAGAACATCTATGAACCGATGGTAAAATTACATTTTTGATGTTGAATTTTCGTCATAAAAAGCTTAATTGATTAATTATAAAAATCTATACATATTTACTTCAGCTTAAAACCATAAAAATCACTTTAGAATTGGGATAACCTACATAGTTTACTACATCAATGTACATGTCGAACGGGGATGTGTACTCGATTAAAATCGAAAATATATCGATGGTCGAAAGAAGGCTAGTGGCGACAAAGCGTGAAACAGCGGATCGGAACGGTGGAACAGAATGCGGATTGCACCGGACACCTCCATTACGGCTTCATTTATTTTTTAATTACTTTCCACCCTCAAAATGTCCAACAACCTATGTTAACAGCTTGCTTTTACTAAACATCCCCTGTACCGATTTGGCCGGTTTGTATTTTAACAATTACCGGTAATTCATTGCAAATACATGGGTTACACCTGGAAATGTACGATAAATATTAAACATGAGTTTCATTCTGTATGTACTCCCTTATCTATACCTATAAAAGACAAAGCCCTCACTGACTTACTCACTCACTCATTACTAATTCTCCAACTTCCCATTTAGGTAGAGAACTGACATTTTGTACACTGTTTCTTTTGGCATTAAATAGGACAACTAAAGTATTTCCATCTTGATAAAGTACTCCTAAGGGGTAGAAACCACCCTTAAAATATTGCTCCATAAGGATAACATTGGGTTGATTTTAGTAAATTAATAACAGCTGGTTTGTAAATAAATAAACATGTCTATTTTGAATGTTTGACATAAAACTATTGATGCATTTTTAATGATTTACAATGAGTTTAATCATCAGCAGTTAAACAACAACAAATGAAATGAACATGCTTGAAATAGGCTAAATAGTTAGCAAAGCAATTAGTGTGAATGAGATACTGTAACTAAATTTAATATTGTGATTTTACGTTATAAATATATAATCTACTATTTTTTCTATTGAATAGTTACATGCCGAGTCCGAAGGCCGAGGTGTATCGAGTGCGGTGAGCGTCAGGGTTGGCACGTGAAGCGTGCAGGGGTGTCCCTTGGTTACATATAACATCAATGTTAGTATATTAATAATAATTTTAATAGTATATTGATTAGTGAGATAAGTTTATTTAAAACAGAATTAACTATTTTATTTTTAGTTTTACGTAAAAATATGCTTTCAGTAAACTAATTAAGTGTGATCTCAACAGCCTGAAACATACTCTGGTTCATTAATTGTGTTATTTACGTCAGCAGTTTTGTAATGGTATTTCAAATATTATGGATTCCCTCCTATGAAAGGCTGGCAGTGAATCAAGCTAACTGGCTGCCCAATCATGATTAATTATGAATAGCTTTGCTTTATTTGTTTGCTAACGATGAATACAGTTATTGAGGGAGTTTTAATCGTGTAATAAATCCGTTTGTACTTTTGAGTTAGTTCTAAAAATTTTCTGATTTTCATGTAAAGCAAAACAAGCCAAATATAAATGTAAAAACTGTATTTATTTTTGGATCATACACAAGATCGGATCTTAAATCAGTCTACATTTACTAACTCTTGCTTTAAACCATTGTCTTGAAGGCTAAAATAACTGCGTAACCTATATACAACTATCAATACAATTTTTAAAAATTTGAGTAATTAATGTCATATGTATTATATAAATACATGGAACTTTAATTGTATTTTTAATAGTATAAGCCATTGAACAATTAGGTTAGGTTATGATAGGCTAAGCTATGCTAGGTTGAGTTGGTCTAGGTTAGGTTATGTTAGGTTAAGCGATGTTCGGCTCGGTTAGGTCAGGTTAAGCTACGTTAGGTTAGGTTTGTTATGCTAGTTTGAGTTAGGTTAGGCTAGACTAGGTTAAGTAAAGTTAGGTCAGGCTATGCTAGCCTAGGTTAGGTTAGGTTAGGTTGGTTATGCTAGTTTAAGTTAGATTAGGCTAGACTAAGTTAAGTAAAGTTAGGTCAGGCTATGCTAGCCTAGATTAGGTTCTATTCAGTTATGACTGAGAGGCTGTTCGTTAAAGTTATACTATAAATTTACAATCTTTTTGTCTGTTATACGTTACAAAAATATTATATAAGTGAGAGTGCGTGTGGAGAATGCGTTTGAATCAATTGATCGGGTGATAATCGCTTTGGTCAGTTTTCTTAACTTAGATTGAGCGATCCAGTTGTTAATATAGAGAAATCTAGGTATGGACTATTCTCAGTTAATAGGACTGATATATATATTACAGTAGTTCAAATATATGACGGCGCTCATCGGTGATTTAGCTACACAAGTGTATTGAGGAAATTGCTTCACGTTTGATGAAGGCGCTATTAAAACGTCATCACCCGTTTACTTAGCAACGAACTCATCAGACTAAGAAGACATCTGCTGCCATCGAATTCGCGCTCGGTGGTGCGTGGATGGTCAAGGATAGTCAAATTTTTTCTAAAGGAATAAATGTGTATAAATCTTTAACATCAAAAAATTTTGTTGAATAAATGAGTTGTGTTTTGTACATATTTGGATTTATTTATAATATTTATTTTAATTAATTTGATCAAAACATAAATCAATTTCAGTTTGTATTTCTAATATAATAAATACAAACAAATGTATATGCAACATATTTGATTCTACTTCTCTTTTAATGAATTTCATTGTTTAATTTCCCATTTTGTTATTATTAGTTTGCATATAATAAATAAGTTTATTTAATTTTATTTCATTAATACTAAATTTACAAATCAACGTCTTACATAACAATATTATATAACAGCAAATGCACAACACAAATTGTAAATTAATAAATTGCAAGAGTGGTTTTTATTTCTTGCCTAAATTCATTTTCGATCAATTGTGAAAACTTATCCTACGTTAAAACAAAATGAAACATAATTATGGCCAAGACAATTGAAAGAATTGATTTAAATTAGTCCAGAAATTAATAAAATTAACAATTTAGCTAGAACATTTTAAAAATAAAATGGACTACGATAGTATCCTATTTGTAAATAACTAAAATATAACATAAAGATGATTTTAGTATAAATTTTAAAAATATCTAAAGTGAAAGAAAACTAATTTTAAACATTACTGAATCCACAAACATTTATGTTTTAGTTTGTTGAGTTTAATTAAGATTTTAATTAATCTGGCATTACTAAATGAAAGCATTAATACATGATACATAAGTTCCGTTCAAGTCAACTGTTTCAAACATTAAACTGTAATGATGCAACTTTACAATAACAGTACTACATAACGCCAATGTATCATGCTGAGTTGGCTGTGTGTTGCCGATCCCCTACTGTCGGCGCAGAAATTATTAGCACCCGAGTTTGAAGGTTGATTTCTAAGAAACTAAGAGGCCTATGAAAACTTCAATCATACCGTCTTTTTCCTCGTTTAATTTTGCGTTATGAAATATGCATTTCAAAATTGTATTATAAGTTTTATATTTTTTTTCCTATGTGGAACAATAAAAACCCAGAAATTTCAACTACTTTTCACTGTACATCAAATTTACGCCGTCCTTACTCAAACACCCGCTTAAGAATGTTTTATAAGTAAAATTAATTTTAGAATTATAACTTTTAAGGAAAAAATTATCATTTCCCTGATACATTTTTTTTTTCTTCTATAGGTCGTAAAACATTTGGTCTTGTTATAATCAATATGACATGTGTAGTTACGATAAATTACTTTCATATGTGTAAACAATTCAGTGGTTTGAAATCGATTTAAATAAATTTAAATTTTAAAATTTTTAACTGATTTAGATCAATGTAAAATCACTGCATTTACTTACGAGTATATCAATAATGCACGTCATGAATATTACAACAAGACTAAGTAATTAATTTTATGACCTTTAGAAGCCAAGAAAACAATGCTTCAGAGAAATGATCGTATTTTTCTTTCTTGAAAAGTTAAAATTCTGAAATGTAAATTACTTACGTAAAACACTCTTAAAAACTATGTATTAAAATATAAATGTGATATATTAACGGCTTTTAAAATTAATAATGCTGTAAATGTGATGTACAGTGAAAAGTAGTAAAATTTTCGATATTTCTATTGTTCCACCTAGGATAACAATTATTAAAACTTATAATGAACTTTTGAACTGCATATGTCACGACACAACGTTAAAAGAGGAAAACAATGTTATCATTTGAGTTTTCATATGTATCTTAGTTTCTTAGGAAACAACCTTCAAACTCGGGTGCACATAATTTCTGCGCCGGCAGTAGTCAGGAAGTGAAGCACGCCGGCCTTCGTACAACTCTTTTCTTAAACCAAAGATTAAGTCCATAGTACAAGTGTAATATTGAATCAAATTTATAAAAAAAATCATTTAATTATAGCTCTGACTTAGTCACTTTGACCACGTCTCTGACCAAAAAATGAAACTTGTGGTAGCCGACTAACGTTTCTATGTCATGTTTTAAAAATCACCTGAATAATAAAAGTTTTAACGAATATTTTCAGTGTACACAGGTCACAATTATTACATATTAAGCTAATGTTATATTCAACAACTAGTTGCCGTTGTTATTAAATATTTTTGAAAGTTATATCTAAACTCTAGGTAAGTTAAAGTGTATTTTATTCCAAAGCGGGCATTACAAATGTCATCCTTGATAAAACACCCTACTGTAACGTTTTAGGAGGACACATGCCCCTTCTATTGGTCTTATGTGTTCGATGACTTTCACTCAATGTACTATTATTCACATACTTATCATAAGTAATAGACAATAAACATTAAACTGTATTATATTTTATTGAAGAAAACTACATACGCCAAAACACATTAATAAGGAATTTCAATAAACAACAGTCTAAAATTCTTCAATTGTACACAGAGTATTTTACTTCTTAGTGGTTCCGTTTTCTTCACACTTTTCTTCTTTTTTCCTGAAATTGTTTTAGGTTTGATTTATAATTTTGTTAGTTCATTCAATTTATTAAAACTATTATTTAAATAAATAAAATCATAAAAATTAAAAAATGTAATTATTTAAAATGTATGATTAGACACCTTGAAATGTTATTGTTGATGTTTTTTTATTATTGTTTTACGTTGCCTCTATTTGTACAGTATAGTTGTGTAAATTGTTAATTTTGTTTGTCTATTTATATTATTATAAGGAATTAAAATCTATTTTACAATTAATTTGTTGAGAGCTTAAACTGTTAATGTAATTTAAAATTAGCCGAAATTATGTTATTTTGTCTCTTATTGTTATCGTAATTATGTTGTTCCTTGTGTTATTTAAGTAGGCTTTAGGATAAAAAGTTAAAAGTTCGTCTTATTTTACCAGGTGAAGTTAGGGCTAAGAAGCCCTCTCTAACACTTTACCTGGGGACCAACGGCTTTACGTGACTTCAGAAACACGGGAGCGGCGGGGCAAAAACTGTTAGTGGTCTTATCGGGAATCAAACTCGGACCGATTGCCTGGCAAGCCAACGCCTTAGCCCCATAGCTACGGCCGCTCCAAATAGGATAGCACGAAGTTCAAGAGTTAGACTTGGTGTTAAGACTTGTTATTGTAGACTGGTGTAATTAGTTGTTGGCCGCTGTTGGGACAGAATTATTTAAATTGCTTGTAAAAAATGGGAAACCGTTGAATGAATGGATAAATAAATTTCCTAGATACCTAACTGAACTAACGTTTGAACGTAAAAGTTAATGATTTGCCTTGCATTGTACCTAAAAGTTATAAAAGTATTCCATTTCAGTGTGAAATCTCTCTTTTCCATTTCATAAATTCTAATTATTAATGTGTTATGATAACTTCCACTTCTTGAATCGAAATTATACTTTCGTTTGCGTATACTCTGTTTTGTAATTTACAACTTGAATGTTCTTCATTTCTCATCAGCTTTATTGTTTCTGTAATATTTTTTTATTGGTGGTACAAACTTTATGCGAGACACTCTTGCGTGATAACACAGCAGTTTATGACAAATGACTAGTTAATGTTCTTAACGTGAACAGCTTGTGTTCGGAAGAGCTGGAGTCTCGTTAGATAAACTGTTGATATCAGACTTACCTAAAATAAGTCATTCACGTCTTGATGAAAATAAATGTCGAATTTGTATCAAAATCAGTGAAACGTAGAGAGTTGCACAATATGATGCAACATCTAGAGGGGGGTTGGGGGCGGGGGTGGCAGACTGGTCGATGCCAGACAGGGTGGGACCCACCCCCGGCTGTCCCACTAGCCCAGATGGACTGCCCCAACCCCCGGAGGGGGGATGAGGCGTCTAAATCTGCTTCTCTCCACATCCACTTACAAAATGCCCAGCCTCTAAATAGCCTGTTGTTTTGATTTTGTTGGAGCTGCTGAAATTCCATAAACAAAATCTTAAAATACTTCAGGTGTTATTTGTGCTAAACTGATATTTTATTTTCTTGTAGTTGATGAAATTTGATAAACTTATTCTGTAAACGCTCTTTATTCTTTAAGTATTATTTTCTGCTATTATTTTCTTTTCATTACAGCTGCTGGTATTTAACTCAATCTTAAAATACTCTCAGTGTTTAAAAATTTTCTGCTAATAAATTTTTTCTCTTCTTGGGGGGGGGGGATCACTCAAACATAAGTGAAATAATTAATTCGATACGTAAAAATTGATTAGTATGCCATAAGAGTTTGTAGAGGTTGGTCTTGTTGGTTTGAACCCATAAGAACAATATTATTTGCGAATCAATATTTTTGTTATTAATTCACCAAAAGTTGTGTGTGAGGTGTAATTTTAAACGTTATCATATTGCGTATTGCGTTTGCTTTTGATATTTTGAACAAAAACTCCTAGTTTTGAAATAGGTTGGGGTAAGAACTTCAAACTAAATAATTGTAATATTTTTTCTATAAAACTAATTAGGAACACGAAAAGTAATTTCAACGCGCAATTTCATACTTGATTAAATGCCATTTTTTTGTAAAAAAATCCGCTTAAAAATATTTGTTTCATTTGGATACGCGTGATCGTTTGTCCGTTTTGATAAAGCATTGTTCTTATGTGATTAAAACCAACATGGCCGACAGCCTCTGCAGACTCCTAAAAATAATACTTCTTGATTAAACATACTCTAGATTGCGTCATAGAATTTACCGAGGCAATGATTATTATAAATGTATAAAACACTATCTTCATAAAGTTACTGTACATTTAATAAAACTATCTTTACTTTATTTCTTTTTTTACGTTTACTTTGAAATGTTGCGAATGTTCTATTTATTAACTTGTCTGTTATTTTTTACGTTTATTAATATACGTGAATTATATGATCTACTGAACCTGCATGAATTGTCCAGTTATATTAATGGATATAATTGTATAGCTCTAGATTATTTTCATTACATATTCCTCTCTTGTAAGTGTTTTTTATTTTTATATTCAGCCAAAATGAGTTTTATAAGAATAATAAAATATCTGTATTGTGAAGTATATCAAAACTTATATGGAAATTTTAGAAACGAAATTTAATGTTTGACGAGTGCGATTTTTTACATTTAGCATATGTAAACTGAATTTTACAGAATACCGTAATTATGTTAACGAGCGTACAGGAAGTCACGTGTGAACCGAAATACGTCATATTTGAAAATGTATGTAATCATTAATTACACCTGTATAAATAAATGAAGATGATTGTTCCTATGTGACTAAAATATATGTTCTTCGCTTATCTTTATGTTCATATTCTGTAAAAACATGTTTTATCAAAAGTTTTGCTTGTTTTAATCTCACCTGTAATAACTTTCTTCTTCAACTTTCTCAATAACATTGTTAAAACAATATTCACAATTTATTTTTCTATGACAGCTAATCCGGCACAGTATTATATCTTTTCAAAGGAATGAGTTTCATATTGGTTACATCGTTTAGTTCGATTTCAAAGTAATAAAAACTGCGGATTTACCAGAGTATTATAATTTAAAATACAAAGTAAGAATATTGAGTAAAATGTTAACAACTTATTAGCAATATCAAGGAAACAATCAGGATCTAACAATCTAATCTAGTTCTAACAATCAGGATGATAAGTTTAATATCAAAAGCAATAAAGCGCAGTAGTTAGGATTTTTTTTATATATTTATGATTTAAATTAAAAACATACTATTGCAAATAGAAAACGTATAAAGTATTTTTGGATAAACTTAAACCTAATATTTTCACTCTTTCTCAACTATTTGGCTAACAACAGATAGTACTGAATGAGTGCTTTATAAAAGTACGATATTGTATAAATATTTTACAAATCAAGTGAATGTCACACAGTAAAAATGTATTACAATAAACGTAAAAAATGTACAATTATTATGGTGATCGATTCCCGTAAACCACGTTTACCTTCCCCAGACCAGAGGAATTCACGAAATAAATATTTTTAAATTAAATATAAGAAGTGCTTGATGTTTAACTTTAGAGTTTAACGTCAGATTCCAACTGTAAAATATCACATATCGAAAGTGTTCGTGTTGGTAAACAGTGTAAGATTTGGAGCATGATATGTCTGTTAGTATAATTTTGGAATAGTTTTTTAATTAGCATATTACGTGTTGGTACATATACAGTACAAGTAAACGTCACACAACACAAATTTGATTCTTTTGTGAATCCCTCTGGTCTGAGGAAGGTGAGCGTGGTTCACCGAAATCGATCACCATAATATTTGTGCATTTTGTGCTTGTATTGTAGTTCAATTTGTGTTGTGTGACGTTTACTTGTACTGTATAATTTTGGGTAGTATAATGTATTGAGTAGTAATTGGTCGGTAACAAAGTTGTTTAAAGCCCAGCTTCATTAGCTAAAGGTTCTCAGTTCGATACTAATCACAGTCTAAACAAATTTTGAAAGGGATCAGCTGATAACCACCGGCTGTTTATTTATCACTTGGCTATTCACTAATGAAACTTTCTAAGTAGTAATACAACTCAGTTTGTAAAAATAAGAAAAGTGACAAGTCACTCATCTACACTCGTATTAAATCCATTGTTGACCATGTCGGCACTGGTGGCGCAGTGCTGTAACTCAGCTACTTGGGGACAAAGTATTTGGGAGATTGTAGGCGATAGGTTCCATGCTCGGTTCTCTTAATACCGGCACGTCGTCCGCTCAATGGTTGTCATCAATATAGACACTACTAGAGAAGTCTGGAGTGTCCGTGTTGAATGGTAGTCAAGGTCGGGTGTTGTGTGGGGGAGAGAACTAAGTGTGTCAACTTGTCAGTTAGTTGAAAATCAGACCAACACTACGTGGTTCAGATTCCACGTAAAGCTCTAGGTTCCATAGTTGCCCTGGCTATTTGGCTATTAATAAATAGTCCTTTCTGAGCTAAGCCGAACTCAGATATTAACAATGACTACACTCGTTCATCTACACTCATCACACTTATTCACGCCTCATATTCGCCCATATCTCTATGATCGGCGTCTTAGAGATGAATAATGAATAATAATAATGACCTAGGCGTCATTATTGACGATTGGCGTCATTAGAATAAATAAAGAGGTAAAATTATTAGTATATACTATAACAGTCCATCTAAGGATACCACTGATTCATGTTTGGATAGGACAGATAATTTCTTGTAGCATTTTACTCTAAAATAATACAATAATTCGTGATTGTAATATTGATATTTGGGTTAATTAAAGGGAGTTTAGAACATTTAAGAACTTACTCTCTGCTTTAATTTAAAGTTTCATAATTAGTTTTTTTAATTAAACGCCAACGAACGTTGGAACCTTGACAGATACTACCTTGATAACTTCACAACCAATTTCAATTCAGTGATAATCATCCATACACTTAATTTACAAATGATAATGCATTATGAATATTTAAGTTACTTTTTTTAAGCTTAGAGATGCAATCCATAATAAACTTAAATTTAGTTATAAATTAATACAGATGTAATTTAGTGTTGAAAACTTTATAATGTTATTCAAACTCTTTTATTAAGTCATAGTATGTCCTTTAATAGTAAGTAGAAATCATACAAAATAGGACAAATCTAATTATTTCATAAGAATTTCGGGGTACGAAATATATGTTATTATTTATACATAGCTATTACTATTATTTAGAACTATACTACTCTTACTATAGATATAAAAACACTTATAAGGGAGATAAACAAGATTCTTACCAGATGTTTGCTTACTATATATACATATAGTAAGAATCTTGGTAGTATGGCTTTCATAGCCAGATACCAAACTAAATAAAAATTTAAAATCAAACAATATCTAAATAAAATAGGGTCTACAGCACAAATTATTATTTCAGTATTATTTAAAATAATGGTGTTACAGTTTGTACATATTAAATTTTTTTTGTATTTGTCTGGTGAAATAAAAGATTTATTTATTTAAATTTATGTCTAAATACTTAATGCAAAATAATCTAATTGCAGACGCTTGGCTGGTTATTGTTAGTATTAAACCCAGAGTTTGTTTGGTTTTGAATTAAAAAAAATCACACTCTCAAGAAGTAAGTAATTTTTCTTTGTTTTTAATATTTCTATTAATCCTGGAAATTTTATAGATTTTTAATCGAAGTCATGGCTTTGAATTGGCCTCAGCCTTAGTATATTTTAAAATACTTTGCCGATCTTCTACACTTTTGAAACGCTTTTCCTATTATTTATACAGTTACTAAACACCTATCTGAGAAGGTATTTTCCTGTAGTATTCTGGATGCTAATAAAAAAGTTTTGTTTAAAAAAAAGGTAATTTTATCAGTTACGAAAAATGTTCATCCGATTTGTTCCTTCCAACTGTCTCAAGGACTTAAGTCAGTTAGTTGAGTCAACAACTTAAATTTTCTCAGTTCGATAACGTTTTTCAAAATTATTTTGGATCTCTGCTCTTGTGCCAAAATGTCACGGAGAGTTGTGGAGCGGTGACATATCAGTTAGCTGTGTAATCGATCTCACAAAAGCATTCAATTGAGTAGACCTAATCATACGATTATCTGAAAAGATAAATGCCACCAATCACATTATATAAATTAGTTACAGTTATAAAACAGTCGGCTTCGTTTTTGAGCCAACCTATAATAAGAAACAGTTTTGAAGATAATTTAAAACAAATTAAATAACTTTGATTTTTTTTAAAGTTAGCCTGAATCTAAAATACTACTCAGACAAGGAGAAGATACTAGCCTTTCTATTTCTTTGTATCCAAAATAAATACTGTATTTGTATTTTCATATGCTGGTTTATATTGCAATTGGGAAAATAAAAAAACTGGTAAAATTGTTATTTATTATATATACATGAGTTCATTTCCTCAATAGATACAATATTTCTATTAGAATATTGAAAAGAACAGAACAGAGTTGCATAATATAATCTATATTTGTGTTTCAATTAAATATTGCCCACCACTTGCAAAAATTGTCAAATTGCTACCACGAAAAACTGTATGTATATTATGAAATTGTAAAATATAGTACCTCGATTAAATAAATCCATAAATACAGTTATTCCGCTTTATAGATAACGTACATATGAGAGAAAGGATGGTTTGCATGTAAAACAAACAGTTGGAATAGTTAATTTCTTAAATCTAACTGAATATTGACGTATGGGATTATTTTATGGTTTTATTTTTATGTCATTTATTGCCTTTTTTCTGTCTGTGATACATTTACTTTACTAGACTTTTCTTTAAATAAATTAACAAAGTTTTACATTATTCTTTAATTATTTTATTTCTAAAGCCATACGAAGTTTTTCCTTAACAGTTTACACACATTTCACCATTTCCAACATCTTTACAAACATCAATCCAAGCGAACTGGTCACTCAAGTTGTCATAACAGCAGTCTCTGATCACCATGCCCAAGTGGGAGATCTTAGGGTCAATTTGTCTCCCATGACAAATATTAGGAATACTTAGGAAGTTCAAACTTAAACGTCAAATTACATGTAACAGTATCCAAATGTTAAAAAACTTGTTAGCGAATGAAAGGTGGGATAGTGTATTTAGTACACAGGATGTAAACTCCAAGTTTTTACTTTTCCTTTCTACTTTTTTGTACTGTCTTAACATAGTTGCTCCTATAAAAAAGTTAAAATACAAAGAGACCAAATCTTTTACTAAGGTATTTTTCGATAAAGATTTGCTTCAGCTCCAAGAGAAAGTCCTCACTATGTATTCTTTGACTAAACACCTTGGATCTGGACACCCCTTACGAAAGTCTTACCGTGATCTTAAGAAACAGTTTCGGACCAAAGTTCACTCTGCCAAGTCTGGATTAGTTTTTAAACACATCGCAAGGGCTCATAACAAAAGCAGGGCTGTTTGGGATATCATTAAGGACATTCAGCCCAATGAAAAGTTTAAGTCTTTCACCAATTACTCCATAAAGAACGAGAGTGGTTCCTTAGTGAATGATCCAGCTGAAATTTCATGTCTGTTCAATACTTTTTTCACTCAGACAAGTGAAAGACTTGGAAGCGGTTCTTTGGGTATTGACGACCCTCAACGTGTGTGCCACGCTGTGCGGACAGTTGTACCATCGCTTTTTCTGTGGCCAACCGATACTCGGGAAGTAATCGCAGTGGTAAAATCCTTAAAGCCAAGCCACACTTCAGGAACAGATGGCATGTCTTCTAGTCTTCTTAAAGATGTTGTTGAGCAGTTGGCTTTCCCCTTGGCCCACATTGCGAATGCTACCTTCGAAAGTGGCGTTTTTCCAGGTATTCTAAAGCAAGCTGTAGTTAAACCATTACTTAAAAAGGGAAGCCCATGTGACATTGAAAACTATAGGCCTATATCCATCCTATCAACGTTTTCCAAAGTCTTGGAAAAGCTATTCCTCATTCGTTTATTATCATTCCTATCGAAAAATAATATCATTTTCGAAAAACAATTTGGATTTAGACGAGGATTCTCAACAGTTGATGCCGTGTTTGACTTCATCAAAAATGTTTCTTTAGCTTTAGATGAACGTCAGCATTCGTTTGGTGTATTCTTGGATCTCCAAAAGGCATTCGACGTTGTCAATCATGAGCTCTTATTGTTTAAACTACATAACCTTGGAATAAGGGGAGCTGCTTTCGACTGGATTTCTTCATTTTTGAAAGGCCGTAGCCAGGTGGTTGAAATTCCCTTTGTTGACGACTCCGGTTGCTTAAGTCACCGAGTATCCTCTGTAGAAACAGTGAAGTCAGGGGTACCCCAAGGCTCTAATCTTGGCCCAGTCTTGTTTCTGTTATTTATTAATGACATCTCGTCAAGTGTAAACGGAGGGAATTTATGTCTATTTGCTGACGACACATCCATCAATATGTCACATAAAAATAGGGAAACTCTAGAATGCGATATTTTTGTACAAGGTAGTTGTCTTCTTCAATGGCTGGAAGAAAATCGCCTTGCCGTGAACACTGCAAAGACTGCATTTCTCGACTTTAGAATTCGAGCCCCTATGAACGGTGCTAGTGGAAGCTCGTCCCTCCTTTTAGGTGATTTCGTTATTAGCCCGTCGCAATGTACAAACTTCTTGGGTGTCGTTCTGGACTCAAGGCTGAACTTTCATCTTCACATGGACAAAGTTTGTGGCAAATTGTGCAGTGGTATCTTTTTACTGCGTAGACTTTCCCGTTTTTCCAGTACTGAAGTTCTTCTGGCCTGCTATTATGGATGCATATTTCCACATCTTACTTATGGACTTCCAATTTGGGGCTCTGAAAACACCAGGACATTGTACATCTTCCGTTTACAGAAGAAATGTCTGAGGATTGTTTTGGGATTGGCAAGGAATCAATCATGCAGGGGGCTGTTCCGTGCAAACAATTTACTTACATTTCCAAGCCTGTACATACTTGAGACCTTAACCTTTATTAAAAAAAACATGCATATTTTTACCACCGAATCACCTGTACAACATAATTTCCGAAAATCCAGCCGTCTACCCTTTCCAAAGCACCGAACATCATTTTTTGAGAGCCAGTTATATTATTCTGCAATTAAATTATTTAACAGCCTCCCTCTGGAATTGAGAGCAGTAACCGTAGTTAGTAAGTTTAGGTTAAGACTAAAATGTTTCCTGATTGAAAAGGAATTTTACTCTGTAAGTGAATACTTGATGTCTAAGTATGATAAACATAGCTCTAATTAGGTTTAAGCCCTCACAATTGTAACCTTTGTTTTATTGTATTTATATTGACCATTGTTATGCAATATACTATTGTTAATTGACAAATAAACGATTTGAATTTGAATTTTGAATTTGAATTTGAATTTGAATTTAAAAATAAAACAGAACAGATCAACACACTGATAAATAACGCAATAGTAACATTGATTTATCACAACACCGCCTATAAAAACTCAGTAACACACCACTTTAACAGGATCAAACTTTTACAAAAAAACTACCAGAGCACATAAAACAACAACAAACTACCAGACCACATAAAAACCACAACAAACTACCAGCCCACATAAAAACAACAACAAACTACCAGATCACATAAAAACCACAACAAACTACCAGAACACATTAAAACAACAAAAACTACTAGACCATATAAAAACAATTATAAAACCCAGCACTTTTATTAAACTAAAAAAATAAAACCTAAGCGATAGGCTATATTGCACCATCTCTGAATACATTGAGAAACATACTTATAGATACATTAAATGATATCTAGTGCTCTGATGTTAAGTGAAATAGCACCTACTTGAAGGGAAGAATTTGGACAACTCCCTTGTGGTAAATTGTAGGTGATAAAAATAAGATCCCTTATTTACACTATCACCAAAATAACTTTAACTTTGCAGTTTCTTTTTCCATAGTGTCTTTGTAACTCACTTTGAAAATGCGTCAAAATACTTAAATTTTATTTCTGATTTTCCATTTATGATATTTATAAGCCTATATAAATATATAAAAAGCCTATATAAATCCATCAAACTAATCTAATCTACTCAGTAGTCTACTGAAATGTTCTTTTAATGTGTAAGGTTTGTTGTCGAGGTTATTTGTTTATTTGTTAAAGGTTACATACCTTCACACTGATTAAATAAGATGTCAAATAAATGTTGACTTATAAGCTATCATTGGCTAAACATTGCCAATATTTTGGACGACCAATTTAATAAATCTATACTTCACTCGAACGGAAAATTGAAAACAGGGTTGAAAGGACGTAGGTTGTTTGTCAACCACTCACTTCCCCCTCCACCCGTTACGGCATACAAACGGATTTTTATCATGAAGATGTCAGGTGCCTAAGAAAGATAGTCCTTTTTGGAATTTTTGTCAACCCAATCGTATTCACACATTTTTATACACGCAATGAATATTTTATGCACCGTACGATATGATTTACTTTTATATCTGGCTATTTCGAAATAAACTTATTACGAAGAATAATTATTAAGTATGTAAGTAGATTATTAGCTTTTTTGGATTGTTCGACAGTATAACCTTTTTGGGGCTTGTAGAATGATTTGTGAGTTTTCAAAAAAATTAATTTTATTACTGATAAATTGTGAACATAATATAGGTTTTGCAAATCTTTTTAACTAGCAATGTTCACTTTCGTTAAGAGCCTTTTGACATCTGACATGTTTCCAGATATTTTCTTTGTAAGTTTAGTACTTGTAAAAAAGCATAACACATTATTTTCCTACTTTTGCCTTGTTAATCACAGTGTCCCTCCACAATATGTCTTACACATTCACACAAATCAGCTGACACATCTACGTGTACGTCTATATTTTAATGAAAGGTAACTTTTCTTATTTTATGATTTTAGGAACATTTTTCCGTCAAGGATAAATATAAATATTTGATAAACGTAACTAACTGCTCCTTGTTATTGATTATGATAAAAAATACAAGATCTATCTCAGGATTAAATACTTTGTTTCACCGTCTTTTCACAAAACTTCTACTGTCTGTCATTTCATAGTTATTGGATCCTGTTGCGTATAACTTGCGCCTTTTACTGATTACATTGTTTAAATAAATACATAAATTCAAATAAATAATACATTTAAAATTCGTATAAATAAGTGAACGTAGTGTAATATGGTGTTGCTATCTAATTTTTAATGTACTTTTGAAATAAACTTTAAATTGATTAAATTTCCAAATAAAAGATTTAATATGCACTATCTGATGATAATTTCCATGTCCATACAAGTGTAAATGAGTTCACAGGTTTACCAATAAATTAAGAAATTCCTTGAGCTAAAACTCATAGAAATCATTATAAAATTAACAATAATTTTATTTTATATTTCAGGGTTTAAATCCTAATATAACGTAAGATAAAATCATAAATTATTAAATTTAAATTTTTAACCACGAGAATTTAACAATAAATATAAGTATGATTATCCATTTACATTGAATCATACAAATATATTATTAAATTAATTACCAAAACTACTTTAATTAACTTTTTATTGCGTCTCTAATTATCAGCCATTTCGAGGTCCAGTAATGGTTTAGTGTTGTCAGGTGAAAATTTAATGCATTTATAACATTGGCACTGGCAGACCCTACTAAATAATGAATTTACTGTAATTTCTATTACTTGATTCCATACGTATTAGATAGAATCAAGAATTTGTAATCTGTAAAAATTATGTACATAGAAGGACAATTGTCACACAGGATTAACAAATTTTTGTAAATATAATTAAGTAAACTAAATTCTAACAAAAATGTTTTCCTTGTTGGTATAGTACTCCTAGACACTGTAGTATTCCTTGCTTACTAAAAATAAGATTGAATTTGCCTCTGAAACTACCCCCATCATGTTCACATTTTGAATCTGAGGGCAAAGCAATAAACATTTTTATTATATTAAGATTTACTGTTTTTCCAACATAGCTGTAATATACTGAGATATAGTCAGAGTGGAGGAGGCGTGCCTACGATTGCAGTGATTGTTGTATCGAAAATTAAATAAGATTTTTTTAATGTATAAAGATAGTGACCGGTACTTGTACAAGCAAACAAAGTTAGTAAATTAATCTCTTGAAACACCCTCTCTATATGAGTCAGTCTTTATCAACCTGAAAATCAATCTAACTGCTCGTTTCTGTAAGCGGAATAAGAATTTAGTTTTTGTACTCTCAGCTCCCCAGATAGTAATGCCATATCTTAAGTGATGATATAAACACCCATAATATGCTGTAAGAAGAACACTGGTATAAGTAAATTGGACAGTCTACGGAGTATGAAAATACTCTCCGTTGATACTGCTAGATACTTTAGTAATATGCCTAAAGAAATTGAGACTATAATTTATAGTTAAACATAAAAAGTTTATCTAGGTGCAAGTCTGAATCATACCACAGTGTAATAAACACACAGTAGCGAAGCTTAGCCGTTTTGTTTCCTAACTAAGCGATGTTAGCGATCCTAGCGGGGGTATAGACAACAGCTGGTACAGTATGCATATGAACGATTTGATTTTAATATTTATATTCAATTAATGTATTGCAACATAAGTAAACTGCCATGCAATCTAGCAGAGAGATACCATAGCTCTGCATTGCGACCACTAGGATCGCTAGTGTCAGGCAGTTGGTATTTTTCTCAAGAGTAAGGTTCGCGACTGTGTATGTTGGAATGTGACTGTGGAGGGCAAGTTCCAAGGTTCGAATATCCACAGAGCCAACAGTCGGTACTTCACTCGTTGAATAAAGTTCACGCACAGGCCTGCAGGCTTATATGAATTGGCGAGTGAAGTAAAAATAAAAATAACTTCATCTAAAATTATACTAGATGCAGTGTCCATTGAGTTTCTCTACTGGAATTCAACTAAATTACGATAAAAACCAAAATTTCTCATTAAACTTTTAATAACAACAAACATATCTTTAAAAGTACACACATAACACATATTCTTGTTAATAACCTTTATATCAAAGGTCTTTGCCTAACTTCCAATAAACTACTTTATCTGAAGGAACAAAGCCCCTTACTCAAGGTGACAAAGCTGTTTGTTATCGGAAGTCTGCCTTTGTAGTGCTGGAGCAATAACCTGATGGTTTACACAGGCTTCATAAGACCTCCTGGAGTTTTAATTGAAACTCCAAAAAGTGTGGAGTGTATGAAAATATTTTTGCTGTATAACACATCCAACAAAGGTTTTATTTTAAATAATTTTTTTAAAAATAATAACTGCAGCTGTGAAAAATCGTAATTTCTAATTTTATAACACGTTGGCTAATCCAAAATATTGAAAATTAAATTGACATGTCATGAATAACACAAATTGTACAAATTGCTGTATGATTTCAATGGTTTAAAGTTAATTGAATTATTAGTAGCTAAGTAAGTAAATTTTTGGGTCATTAATAAAAACTTTTATAATATTACTTAGATTTACAAATTATTATTTAAATTATCAAACTAAGTGGATCATATTATGCATAGTAATAGATCTCATGAGTAAGTAAATATATGATAAAATCAAAAGCCCATGAACCAATTTATATCCTATGCAATTTGGGGTATACATTAAATGAATATCTAAACAAGAAAGCATAAAAACATTGAAGTGGCAAACCAATTCTAAGCTTGACTGCTCATAAAATTAAGTTTTTTTTGAAAAAAATAATACAAAAAGGTTATGTTTAATTAAGTACATTAGGATAAGGTTCGGAATTAGGAAACTAAAGTAGGTAAACATAGTTTAACAGTTTAATTGTTAACGTAGTCAACCTTGGTTGAGCTAGGTTAAGTAATTATATGTTAAGTTAGGTTAGGTTAGATTTGGGTAGGCTCACAGTATAATATAATAACATACGGTGATTAAGATACTCAGTCCTTTTACTTGCCACCAAGCGGCCAGCTGGCGAGGAAAGAAGCTGTTGTAGCACACGTCATAGCTGTTTACGTCAGAAGTAGTGTTAAAAACGTATAACATTTTTACCATTACAATGTTCAATTGTATTGGAACGTAAGTGAACTGCCACGCTATCTACCGGAGAGATGCCGTAGCTTTGCTTCTAGACCACTAGGAGCGCTAGCGTCGAGCAGTTGGCACTTTTCTCAACAGTAAGCTGAGACTGTGTAGCCTACTGTGTATGTTAAGACTATGGTAGTATATGTTAGCTTAGGTTACATTATAAATGGAACTCCATTATAATGAAGAAATGTGAGCCATTTACCACAAAATAAACGCATACTTAAAGGTTTTATACGTCTTGTGATTAAATAATAATTGAAAAAATTATGGTTTTATAACTGAAAACTAACATTCAAATAACTTCAGAAGCTCTCAATAAAATCTAATATTATTGGCACTGTTGTTGCTTGTGTAGTTACAGGTTGCATGTTATGTTTTAGTTGTTTGTTGTTTTTACGAGTTATTCATGCTAAGAGTTTTTTTTAATCTCTTTGGTAATTTTAAATTTATATAGTTATAGGAGTGTAAAAGCCTAAGAAACTAACTAAATCCCTCTGTAGTTTATCTCTTACTTTTAACGACTTAATTACAAACCACCTCACGTCCCAGACAGACAAGTAATTTCCCTCCACAATCAGTTGGGGGGGGGCTACTCCCCTCCCTCTTTGTCCAGTCAACACAAACTGTTCTTCAACTCTGATTAATCACCAGAAAAAAGACAACTACGTTAATTTTCTTTTTCTGAACAGTCACAAACAACCCTCTTAGCATTTTTGGATACGTAAAGGGCTTCTGGTCGTTCCCACCGCCGGAGATACTTATTCTTGTAGTATTTTCTAATTTTCATTAACATAATTAGGCTGAAACTACCATATATGATCAAAAATATTGTTTTAAAATTAATAAAACAAGTAACATAAGAAATATGAACATTAAACACATACAGGGTGATTCGGAAGAGAAGGGCACAACCTCACAGAATGGTACTTGACTCAAAATCAAGCAAACACGTTTATATAAACGTGTCATTCTATGATTCGTTTTATGTCTGTTTGTCCGTTTGTGTTTTTCATATAAATACTTATATCTCCAAACCTCATTGATCAGATCATTTGAAACTTGGAAGCCTTATTTAGTTATTTAGTGGCAATAGTAAAAAGTAAAATTGCTAATGTATTTCTAGCCATTTCAAAATGGCAGCATTTAAAATAAATTATACTGAATATCTCGAAAACTAATAACTAATCAGCTGATTATTTAATTAAATTGAACTTTGTGAGCAGATTATATTTGTTAAATTTAATATTGAAGATGTCAAACAGCTGATGATTGTTCGCTCGTATTAATAAACAACTAAAATCGAATTCAAATAATACAATTAAACAATTGTTAATATAATAGTTTTTACTATGAAAAATGCTGAAATTATCTTATTCAAACTAAATAAAGTGAAATGAATGAACATTTACGAACTGAAATAACATGTTATTAAATTATTTGTGGATCGATTTTTACAAATTTAGTGTTATTACATTTAGAATTATTGTTTTTAAGCTATTTTATTTTAATTGTTTTTTGTAAAATGGAATGTTTTCAAGATATTCAGTATAAATTATTTGAAGATTCTGCCATTTTTAAACGGCTAGAGATATTTTAGGAATTTTACTTATTATTACTGCCACTAATTAACTTAATAAGGCTGCCAAGTTTCACATCATTTGATCAATCCGTTTTGGAGGTATAACTACGTATTTTGATGAAAACAAACGGACAAACAGACAGAAAAAGAATCATAGTAGAACATATGTTTATAAAATTTTTTTCTTGTTTTTGTGTCTACTATCATCCTCTGAAGTTGTGTCCATCTCTCTCGAATCACCATATATACATGAATTAAAATCGTCTGTCTTTTCACTTATATACGGCTCCCTTTTATATTACGTATTTTAGCCAATCAGAAGTTACGTCGCCTCTCTCATACAGCGTTATCTGTGACGTGACTGACCTTCCAAAGTCCTTTGACAGACTTCGGCCATCTCGCCCAGAAATTGAAAGAGTCCGTGCGGAAAAAGGTTTGTGGTCTCGTGGGCAGATAAATAACATATCTACTTCTTCGGGTATATTTTCATTTTTTTAAAGTAAAATACAGTACACGTGTCAGCTAACATACAGTATATAAAATACAATACCATTTCAATCACTCATCTGAAATATCATTATTTTATTTCCTTAGTTATCTCATACACCGTGTGACTTGAAAGAGATAGAATATTTGTTATCATACAGACTCAATAAATGTAATTTTTCATATTTCAATTCTTAAAGAGTAGAAGCATCCCTTTTTTACTCTTAATTCATAAATATCTATATTATGATTAAACTAGAAGTTACGAGTCACATATTGTACCCATAGGCCGATGGGGGTTGACACGCAAAGCGTGCAGATGTCTTCCCTAGCATAGTATAACTCAATTTGAAAAACACAGTCAGCTGTCGTAAATGTTAAATTTATCAACCAATATCTGATTTGAACTGTTCGTTAAGTTTCAAAGATTGTTTACTAGAAAAGAAGGTAACAATAACAATACTGCATTGCCTTAATTTACTGTACGTCGGCTGCTTGGAAAAAATCTTGCGCCGCATGGGAAAAAAGCCATGGCACATGGTAAAATGCGTGCGCCAGCCACTCCGGCCGCAATAAATGTGGTTCTGCGCAAGTTTTTTTTTTCGTGGTTGACCTATTGAAACAGACCCTTCTTAGTAAAATAGTGTAGGTTTCTATACTTTAAATTAGTTAATTTCCTAAGGCAGTTGCAATAAGGCAATGTCGACAAAACATTAGTTAATTAGTTCGATTTCTTGTAAGGGTTTTACTTTAATTGTAGTTAATTGATTTTAAACCATTAATACCGGCATTACATGACTAACACTTAGCGTTTTGTAGAAACGAGACAAAAAATACATTACTTGGATCCCAACAATTATAAAAATGATAGGATCCAACGCTGTAGCAATGTTTGCAAATTAAAAAAACTAAATATCTGCTTGTATGTCTAGATATTTTACTTTCAAACATAGCAAATGAAGATGGTTAGTTACAACATTAAATTGCATTTTAATCTAAAAATTATATTTTTGGACTCTTATTATATTATATATGAAATTATATCATGTTATATTCTAAATTATGATCCATCATGTTGTATATTTAAAGAGATACATATTAGAATATTTTTATTATCGATTTATATTATGTAGTATTTAATTAGGTTGAAGTTCATTTTATTGGATAAAAAATTTTATTTATTGCCTAAATATGACTTTTTTATATTATTAAGTTTAAATATACCTAAATAATATGAAATATCACACACGCCCTTTGGGTACACTTAGAAAACCTCGATTTAATATTTTATCATATTCTTTGTTGTAAAAATCCCTATGCTTAAAAATTGTGATTAATATTTTTAAATATAAATTATATATTTGGTTTATTTTGATATCTTCTTTATACACAAATTATGTGGGCTTTACTATTTTTATTAACAACTTTCAAATATTTTTCGAGTTTTTTTAAAGGTACTCCAATAAATACAGTAACAAATTGTTTGATTTGATTTTCATGAAAGTTTTTGTCTCAATTTTGAATGATTTGTGTCCAGTCCTGTACTTTCCACACCAAAGTCCCTTACCTAGAGTCCCATCACGTTCTGTCGGCCTCCCCGACCGGAAATCATTCAAATGACGCCCCTCTTCAGTCCTTGTCTTTACTTACTAAGCCGCAACTCAATAAGACCTTTTCAACTTCTTTCCTGAATTGCTAAAGGGGCTTGGAGACATCTAATTTGACGCATAGTGCCACCATGGAGCAGTTTTCAGGATATTAATTAAAGCTCAAATTATTTGCGTTGTTTCTATTACAATTTCCGATAATTTTAGCATAAATTAGTTAAACGTTTTTGGGCTTTAGTGGCTTTTTGTTGAAATCTTCGTTTTAATTTTTCTTTTGAAGTTTTTAGACAGTCATTACCAGTTTAAGTTCCATCGGAAAACTGACAAAGATAATACATATAGTGGTTCTTCCACCTGCTCTACAAATGTAGACGCACTCTATAGACCTCCAACCACTCTAATCATGACTACTTACCGAAATAATAAAATATATATCAAAATTAAAAACATTACACTCTATAATCAGCTCAATGACAAATGAACAGCCGGTGGTTATCAGCTGATCCCTCTCAGCATTTGCTACGACTCTAATTGGGATCGAACTGAGAACCTTTAACTAATGATGTTGGGCTTTGAACTAATGAACCATTATCTTCTAGTTTACACCCTACGCACTCTATCGTATCTTAAACTAAGTTAACTTTTATTAAAATTAATTGCAAATGAAATAAGTATGAAATTTTTGTAAAGTCTCGCAACTCAACATTTTATCTACAGAACATTATTATCAAAATAAATCTTAAAATATTTTAGTGGTAGTTTCAGATTTCCAATTATCTTGAAGTTTGCTCTTTATTATCCTTCTTAGGGATGTATAGTGGGATATTATTATCAAACATAGTTAATGTATATAGTATTTTTGTACTCAACTCTAGATATATTTCCAATTATCTTGAAGTTTGCTCTTTATTATCCTTCTTAGGGATGTATAGTGTGATATTATTATCAAACATAGCTAATGTATTTAGTATTTTTGTAGGCTACTCAACTCTAGATATATTTGTTTAAAAATCGTAAAACATGTGAATATATTTATTTCTGTATTATTTGTTAAAATCGTGCTCGTATAATCCCCAAAATGCCTTATTATGTAGCCATCATGTCTATGAAAGAAAATAGTCCATTTTTGTGAGCTTACGTTAAGTTGCGGTGTTTTCTGTGTGTGGAATGCCTCATAATGGCGATGAATAAGAGGTATCGTGGAGTTTTACAAAATACACGTAAAGTCATAGCTTTTATCGTGTAAGATGTTTTGTACAATATCTACCATAGATATGTGAACAGTTAAAATTTAAAATATCTTAAGTTAATTTATAAGGTAACAAGTTGATTACAAAACACCTCACGTCCCAGACAGACAAGTCTTAAGTAATTTCCCTTCACAATCAGTCCCCCCCTACTCCCCTCTTTGTCCGGTCAACACAAACTGTTCTTTTGCTCTGATTAATCACCAGAAAAGAGACGACATTAATTTTCTCTTTCTGAACAGTCTCAACCCTCTTAGAATTGTTAAGTAGGTAAAGAGTATTCTGATTTATTTGTCTGAGGATCTTGATTTTTATCGGGTTTTATACGTTTGCTAACGTCTTAATTAGGTAGATTTCTGCTTTGTTTCACTGAAATCTATCTACTTCTAGCGTAACCCTAAAATGTAATAAATGGTTCCAAATAATTAGCACAGACCTTCCCCCATATTGACACTAAAAAAACAAAATTTTGAAAATTACCATTATGAATCCCAAATACGTTTTTTTTTTTTCATTAACTCAAGAACTAGTCAAGTTAGAGATATGCCGTTTTTACTAAAATATCTTAAATTAGATTTCACACATTTTCTGAAAATTTAATCAAAATCGTTTAAGCCATTTTTTATAAAATTCCATTTTGTATATTTTATGCCCATACAAATTTTAAAAAATTAAAATTTCAAAAAAGTGTAAAATCTTCTGGAGATATTGGCTAAATAAACCTACATACCAAATTTCCTTTAAATATATCTATCTGCTTGGTCCATCTGCACATACACACAGACAGACACACATACGGACAGACATAAATTGATTTTTTAAAAAAAACCAATTTTTTAGGTTCAGAAGACCTAAAATGGATTTTTAGACTAACTTGTAAAAAAATATTTTTTGGACGATCACAATACTTTCTCTATGCTAACGCATATGGGATAAAGTAAAAAGTTAATAAGTTTTATCTGTAATTAACCGTATGGAAGCACTGATAATACCATAGGTCTATGATAATACTACAAGACAAATATACAGTTAGTTACCGAAATTCATAATTGGTTTCTCTGTAATGTTTAATTATATGAAGCATATTAACCAAAACACAGCTTAATTGAAACTTATATTTTGTATAACTATAACAGCATTACGTTTATTTTCATGTAAAAGGAACTGCTTAACGTGAAAAATTCATCTTCTATTTACTTTATTTTGCATTATGGTTTAAATAGGCATTAAAATTTCCTGTTATTAAGTCTTCTAAATTTTCTGAAATTTGAAGTGTCACTAAAAATTCTTTATGTTTTAACAGTGCCCACAGACCGAAATCACATGGAGTTACTCAATAGTTCCTCTTATATCCATCCATTCTGTGAAGTAAGCATTAATAAAAAAATCTTGAACATCAAGGCCGAAGTGAGGAGGTGCTTCGTCTTGCAATATAGATTATTGATACAACGACGCAACTCTCCGAAAATGGGACCGTTTTGCAAATCGAATAACACTTAATGTAGCATTTTTAAGTAAGTTTAATGGCATAAAACGAAGCAATGCCACACTATTAATTAGATAGGAAGCGTCACTGATAGATAAAAGCGCGCTGATAGAAATAGACGATTCAACAATTTTATATTTTCTCCAGATTTATGGTGAAGGTAGGTGGGATAATCCAAAACACGCTCAACCCAACAGATCAGTATGATATATTGTAAGTCATTTTTGATTTTATTTGTTATTATTTTTATAGTCTGCTTGTCTACCAACACGTACAATCCTAAACATTCGTGACTGGGCAATAATCTGGCGAATTATTCACGCAGCAGAGCTGTTGCTAATTCGTGACGTAAAACTTTTCATTGATTTGTACAGTTAACCCAGTATAGCTCATCGCTATATTTGTACAGTTAACCCAGCATAACCCATCGCTATATTTGTACAGATAACCCAGTATAACCTATTGCTATATTTGTACAGTTAACTCAGTATAACCCATCGCTATATTTGTACAGTTAACCCAGTATAACCCATCGCTATATTTGTACAGTTAACCCAGTATAACCCATCGCTATATTTGTACAGTTAACTCAGTATAACCCATCGCTATATTTGTACAGTTAACCCAGTATAACCCATCGCTATATTTGTACAGTTAACCCAGTATAACCTATTGCTATATTTGTACAGTTAACCCAGTATAACCCATCGCTATATTTGTACAGTTAACTCAGTATAACCTATTGCTATATTTGTACAGTTAACCCAGTATAACCCATCGCTATATTTGTACAGTTAACCCAGTATAACTCATCGCTATACTTGTACAATTAACGCAGTATAACCCATCGCTATATTTGTACAGTTAACCCAGTATAACCGATCGCTATATTTGTACAGTTAACCCAGTATAACCCATCGCTATACTTGTACAGTTAACCCAGTATAACCCATCCCTATATTTGTCTTTTGATGGTTATTTATACACTCTAAATGTGTCATAGATAATTTAGAATATGGTTCTATGGGCTAAACATTTTGACTTATGGGAATTTTGAACTTTTCAAGAGTGGGGCTAGCTGACCAACATAAAAATACACATAAATATAGTCATGTCATGTGGCATATCAGAGTGAAGCTAGTTTTTTGTTGAGTGAGAATTTGAAATTGGGACTGACATAACTAAAAAAATAAGAAAATTAGAGGGTATTCCATAATTGTTAATATATTCCACAAAAACGATCGTCATTTTGCAACGCATTAAGATAAGTGAGTTCTCTTTGTTTACACCTTCCATCAAATTAAAATTATGTATTACTTGCTATATGATTATATTTAAAATTTTGAGATTCCAAACAAAATTTATGGCTTAGTTATGGAGGACATTTTACATAGATTCCGATGAATATATTTCTAATGGACTCACCATTAGATGGAGAAATAATTTTGTCTTATGCCATTAGACCGATCCATCCGTTCAGCCTATCTATATACATGCTGCTCTATGGTCTGCCTCGATTAGCAAATCTATTCGAACTTGGAGATTACTCACAATCTCCAAGTTCGAATAGATTTTTTATGCATAAAGTGAGAATGTATAACGGCTCTAACTGTTAACAATTTACACGTCTATATTTTCATCTATAAACCTTAAACCGGTTACTAAGCGAGAAAAATTTGAACCCTAACGTAACAAAGGAGTCTTTGTCTTGGGGGAGGATTGGGACCTGGGTGCATGTACTTGATAGAAAATTGATTAACGTTTTCTCTAATATGATTACACAATTAATTACTGATTCAAAGTGAAATCACCTAAGTTTAATGGGAATTGTTGTTTATTGCAAGGTAAGGGGAAAAGTTTGGCCGAACTGTTCAGCAGTCGGTGACAACGAGTTATAACTCCAGCCTTCTGAAACTGTAGAGTTGGTTCCACAGTAGCAGTAGATAATTGCCTATTTGATTGATTAGTTTTAAAAATGTTTATGCACATTATAGAAATCTATTTAATTTAATAATAATTACCTTTAGAATGTAAGTAAATAGAAAATTCAAATCCTATTTTACACCATTTTAGATACACTCTCCATATTTATTCATTTAACATAGGCTATATTTGTTTTGAATACCAAAGGAGCTTAATATTTTATGAATCTATTTTTTTAATATTTTCCATTACTAATACAACTCAACCACTGTTTGAAGTCTATTTCGTTTGTTTTCAGAGTTAATAATATATTAAATATTTGATTAGTTTACTAGTTTAATTGATGAATAATGCCAATACTCGGCGATATTGCACGCAGGATTATTTTAAATACATCCTTTACATCATTCCTCCACCACCACAAAACTCACGCAAGTGGGGTATAAAAATGAAAGAAGGGTTGTTTATTAATGTCCAAATACACTGTGGAATCTGAACCACGAAACTGGTCTGATTTTCAACTAACTGACAAGGTTAGTACTCAATTCGCCTCCAAGTACATGTTATTTTAATTTTTTGAGGTAAATTATTTACGAAGCTATTAAACATTCAAACTATCTACGGACCTGTTTATAGAAGTAGACTCCTTTTACTTACTTACCCCTCCCCCCCCTTACATCAGGATTCCGCGCACGTCAAGTCCGCCCTGGACTGCTAAACATTCAAAAGACGCTCGTCTATCAACCTTTGTCTTTACTTATAAAACAGTGACTCGATAAGACCTTTCAAGTTGTTTCTCGGCCTACAATTGTTACACTGCATCTGTGCGGTAAAATATATTGCTGGCACCGTTTTTGGAAGTGAAGTTTTATTTTAAATTACTTATAACTCCGATTGGTCGAAACGTGGTAAACATCATTTACTTGTTAGCTTCTCTTAGCTTAGTAGGAGAACCTCGATAGATCGACTCTCTTTATTTCGACAGTCCATCTTATATTCCTTCTTCGACACCGACACCAGTCATGGCGACGTGATTTGGAAGGCTGTACGTGGTTAGTCCTGGTTTAGATCAAAGAAATGACAGTGTAAAGTAAATAATAGTTAATAATTACCATTTTGTTGATTTTAAGTTACTTTACTGCCCATACTTTGTTAACTACGTATTGTAACTCCACACTAATTAAATAGGACATGCATTTTAACGGTAGTAATTTTTTTTTCATGAAGAAAATTAAGTAGACCTACAATTTCTTTATAAGAAATATGGTTTTTATATTTTTTTTATATTTACGATACACTTCTCATAGGTCGATATTTTTATACTTTGACTCTCACTTTGATAAAGTGTCGTACCATCGACGTTTTTATACCTTATTTTTTTAGAACATAGGTTAGAATTTATATATGCACCAAAAGTTACATAATTATAATACAGAGCTTGCTTTAATAATCCGATTTAACATTGTATTATAACACACTAATTGTTGTTTAGTTACAAACAATGCAGTTGTTCTCTCCTTAAAATATAACTCCGTTTTAGTTATAATTTTTATTATATATAACCATTTTATAATAGCTATATGCACTTATTAGCGCCAGTAACGGTGAGCACAGTCACAAAGCGCAATAAATACTTTAAATCTAGTATAGTCTGACCAAAAACTATAATTTCATTGACAAAACCATAAATGGAGAGTTGTTTATTTATTTCGGAGAAATTTCCCATCGATGGGTAGGTGGGTGTACGATGGAATTGGGAGGTTAGGATTTCTAACAGCATAAAGTAGAGTCATATATAGTGGCAGACTGAAGTCAAAGCAGATGAATGGCAAAATTGATTGGTAGTGGGTGAGCGGTCATTTTGTATATACCCTATTCTTATATACAAGAGGTTGCCTCAACAACTATACGTCGGTATCGCGCAGGTACCTATCCTTTTGGGAATTCCGTAAAGGATGAAGGTTGTTGCTGATGATGATGCCCTCCCACCTTCTTCCACTGAAACAGTGGAATATTTGGGAGAAGAGAAGAAGAATACTTGAGGTAATTGTGTGGACTGTCATCTAACACATTGTCCAGAAGATGATTTACTTTACATTGAACTATTTTGAGTCCTAATTCAAGGTATACTGAAAGAGCTTAAAAAGGTCGTTGGCCTCAACGGCTTATTTAAGGCCGGACTTATACGAGGAACAAGTTCCGATGGGGGATTTTAATAGCTGAGAATCCAACAAATCAGGGCTTCTTCGAAATAGAACCCTAACTGGTCATAATGCATTTATTCATCTTTAAAAATCTATATGAATGTTTACAATGCCTAACATGTGGTGTTTTATGACAACGAATCACAAATATTGAAAATCAATCGTAAAATTGCATCTTTGTTTGTATGTCTAAGTAAATTATGTCTAGACTTAAAGAGTTATAATAAAATAGTTATATACATCATAAAATAAATAAATCAGAAAATGCCTCATCAATTTTTACTCTGATAATTTGTATTATAATTAACGACATAAAACCTTTAAAGGAGTAAAAACATATAAAGTTAATTGTTTTAATAATTTCAAATTGTTTATTTTACTCGATTAATTAATTAGTTATGCCCGCAATAAGTAATTGGCTAAAAGTCTTCTCGAATATATTCTGTCTAATCAGGCTCTATAATCCAGTCTAATTTAAAATAAACTCAATTTCCTGAACGAACAAAGCTCCCTCCAGTTTCGCATAAGGTGACAAAAGCTGTTTGTTATCAGAAATCTGCTTTGTATTTTGGTTGCTGGAGTAATAATCCGACGTTTCACAAAGACTGGAAAGTTGATCTTATAAGACCTCCTGGAGTTTTAATTGGGACTACGGAAAACGAGAGAGTTTTTGAAAACTTTATTTTGCAAACTGTCAGGAACGATTTTAACAGTTGTTTTCTTCCAGGGTTTGGAATGTCAGAGTTGGAGTTTTATAATTTGAAATTTGTTTATTTTGTTGATAAAAATATATATACATGGTTTTTACAGTTATGCTACTAATATTACGAGATATTTATTACATATATATGCTTATGTGAGTGTTTTTTTTTTTTTTTTTTTTTTTTTTTTTTTTTTTTTTTTTTTACGGTACTTTGTTACTAGGCATTATTTATTATCGGTTGTTTTATCGTTCATTTTTGAAAGCTCTTCTTGCTGGAAAATTAAACAGGGTGTTTCTTTTAAAACACTATTTAAATTTACAGAAAATGAAGGTTTAAGATAATTACAAATTCATAGGTCGATAACCCTGGTTCTTCTTCTTCCTTGGCTATCAGCTGATTTACATTGTTACATTGTTGTTAACTTTTCTTAGGTTTCTGCAATGTCATTAAGTTGGGGTTAGAAACATGGTTTTGATAAAAGACCAGATAGTGTTTATTTTGGAGGAATATTTTAAAACAAAATCATATAAAACAAAAATGTCACTAAAATCATGTACATAGTAGTAATATAGTTAATAATAATAATAAAAAGAGTTAAGGATATATATATATATATATAATTTTTTTTGTCATTTTGATTTCAAATGCATTTTAAAAGAACACCCTGTATAATTTGTAGGTTTGAACTAAAATATTCCAGTAATTTAAATTATTTGAATATTTCAGTTCATTTCTATAAATTATATTATGTTTTATCGTTATTTGAATAAATTATTAATATACCATTTCAATATTTATTATCATTTATATATATGTATATATTTCTATTTATTTATTTTGCTTGTTATTTATTATGAGAATTGTGTGATTGCTGTTATCAGTTATTATTACTCATTATTCTTCATTTATTACTTCAATGTTATATTTATTGTTCTCACTTCTTAATATATTAGTATAACGTTCTTCGTGTAGTTAATTAACTTATTGGTAGAATTATCGTTTATTTAGATTTATGTATAATTTATTTCCAAAATCTTGATAGATTGTGATAATATGCTACTTGTAAGTGTTGTGTTTTGTTTGAATTTGCCATTGTTTTTCGTATATTAATTTTTTTAGTTTAAGGTATTAATTGTTTATTACGGCTATTACTCTTATCCTGTTACCTCTGCATTTTGAACTATATGTTTCTGTTTTGCCTTTTTTATGAATTGGCTGTTGCTCTTGATAAATAAATAATAGCAATGTACCCGTTGGTATTATATTACAGTGTCGTAATTAGTATTAATCTAGTGTCAGCATAAAAGCTTTGACTGAGTGAACCAAAACTCAGTGAGTGGGTTTGGTAGGGGTAATGTTCATGGTTGTTTGTAAGCCAATTGTGGAGAGCAGGCTTTAGGGTTGACAAGCCCTAAGCTCTCTCTACCTGTCCAGTGTTCCCTCAGGAAGCTCTCCAGGGCAGATAAATCAATTTAGGTTCTTTTGAATTAAGTAATGCCATCATGATTTTTTCAATTGTTTACCAAAATATCTCAAAGCGCACAACTGAATGTGTTTTTTTTTTAATAACTTTATTTCTTTACATAACAAATGTGAAAATAAAATACAATTGATAATTTAACTGGCCTCATTCACAAGAGAATTTATCAGTTAAAAATGGATAAACAAATACTTATAAAATAAACAACATGATATTAGCCCTTATGTACTTTTAAATGTCATCATTTCATTTAGTTATTATTTGCCTTATTAACATGTCCATTAATATTTTTTAAGTTAGTTATTTGTCCTCTTTTTATTTCATAAATTGTAAATTTTATAAAACAAAAATAATTTATTTTTATAAAAAAAACCGACGACTGCCGTCCATTTCAACACCGATGAGGACACCTGGATATTCAAGAGTTTCATTTACGCAAAAAACTATTCTGCAGTATCCGCTTCGTCAGTAAAAGAAAATTGATTTATTTATATCTGGTGATATAATGCAAGCTATCATTGCCTATATTTCTAGTTGTGTTGAAAAATATCAAATTATTTTATAGTACAACAAATTAAACCTCATAATTTTGTGTTTTATTTTATTTCTTGGATTTTGGTCGCTCTAAAGTAAAAGTAAATTTGATTATAGTTAATTGTACCACACTTTTTTATCTATGTACACGACTTAAATCTATGTACGCACGTTTGTATAAATCTTGTGAATCTACTCTTTATTTTAAATTACAATTTTTATAAATAAAGATATATTGTCTATCAATAGGTAAGGAAGGATATCAGATATTTTCTCGTATTATATTGTTTTCCAACAATCCATAAATATATCTAACAATAATTTCAGTGACAAATCGCAACTACATGCACCGAACAAGGAAATCGTTTATTCAGCTATGTAAATAGACACAACAAACCAAGAAGTGTGGTGTTTAAATTTATTGTCTGTGTTATTAAGACGCCCTAGCACAGGTGATGCGGTTGGCACGGTGTAGCCTACCTGTCCTGGACAGCTGGTACCGCTGCATGTTCTCTAAATTGAATACAAGATTTGTACAACGTGTTACTACAGGACAAATTAACCAAGAACCTCTAAAACATTGTTAACTATGTATTATTCTGATAAATATAATTTTAATTAAAATTCTGGTTAAACCTTCAATCTACTATGGTACTAATATTATAAGTAAGAAAAATAACTGTTTCAATTCCTTGATTACTTTTTGTTGTAATCGATATACTAGTTAATGTTACACCACTTTATAAGACCAATGTAATGCAATTTATCAATACTAATTTTCTTCTATAACTTAAAAAATAATCTGTAAACAACATCTACTGTTGTATTATCAAACTGACAGATAAATAATTAGATTTTATATCAATAACAAATGAGCATCACACAACACGTAAAATGCGGGCTTGTTTTTTTTCTCTTTTTTTTTCTAAAACGTAATATGCTAATAAGTTAAACTATGATTTATTCCTTTGTTTGAAAAATGAACCTCTTTGGTTTAATATTAAAGAACAGGTAGACCTATTTTATATTTCAGATGTAATTTTTCATAAATAATGCACATATTGTTATTATTTATTGATTGAAAGCGTTTTACTGTTTATACACTTTCACGATTCTTAAAATTACCCTAAACTACATCTATATACAATGTAAGAATACAGTTTTTATTATTCGACTGTATAATGCATAATCAATTATGTATAATCAATATAGAATTGATCATGGAAATTCAATAAATTTTATTTCCCCAGTTCAGTATTGACGATATTGATACAAATAAAATCTAGCCGATGTAATTTATAAAGCATTTTTCAAAAGCGTTAAATAAATTAGATTATTTTAAATGTATAACGAAACTGTTTCAATATGGGTTGAAAATCAAAGAATAAAAAAGTATATAAGTTAAGAGGGAAAAAAATGTCAAAGCTTTATACGCTCTTTCAGGTGAAATTGAGTTTGAAGGTTAAATCTACTAAAACGCTAAAAATATAGTTTTCGCAGTGCATCGAATATATATATATTACTTCAGGCCCCGTTACTTTATCGCATTCATATTTTAGTACGTGCTTGAAAAAAATGTTTTTCTATAAATTTTAGAAAACAAAATTCTTATCAATTTCTTGATACAATTTTTTTTTTGCTTCTAGTGATCATAATTTAATTATTTGGTCATGTTGTAATCCTAGTAACTATATGTTACTTTTATATGGTAAGTAAATAAAGTGATTATAAACGGATTTGTATTTGAAAAGTGCATTAATCGATTAATCGGTCGTTTGTAGTAATCGATTCAGCACACTTTTGGAAGTACCTTGTTTCCTTCTTTGCAAGAAAGTTTTTTTTTCTAAAGTTGGTGTAAAAAACGTTTTATTGAAATGAGAGTTTGGTGCTGTTCTTTGCTATCCTATATTAGATTATTTAGCATAAATACTGGAAAAATTTTAAATGTTTAAACTGCTTATATATTTTAAACAATTTGGTTATTGCAACATTGTGATCTCTCATTTTGAATTTTGTGTAGGTACACTAACCAAAGACAAAAAATAATACCCCTTTTTCATGGCTTGTTGGCGCAGTTGGACTCTGCCATTCTTCAACCTTGTTCTCACATATGTCACTTATTTAGTACGTGTTTTCGACAGTAACTTGGCTTACTCTTCACCTTCAAACTGATATTTCCAGACTAATAAAAATTATAAAGAAATCGGCCTTTATTATTTTTTTTAAAACGATTTCAAGATAATATTGGCATTAATTTCAAATTGAAATAAATGGTTCCAAAGAATGGTTCTAAAAACGTTTCCCCATATTAAACACTGAAAAAATCAAAACTTTGTGAAAATTACCAGTTTGATTCCCAAATACGTTTTTTGCCATAACTAAAAAATTAGTCAAGTCAGAGACATGCGGTTTTTACTAAAATATTTTTAATCTTAATTCACAACTTTTCTGATAATTTAATCAAAATAAATAGAGCCGTTTTTGAGAAAATTCCATTTTTGTAGTCCATAAAAATTTTAAAAGAACTAAAATTCCAAAGAAGCTAAAAAGTGGCCTGTAGAAATTGACTAAATACACTTACACTACAACTACACATACACACAGACAGACACCAAAATATGTTTTTAAAAAAACATATTTTTGGGTTCAGGTGACCTAGAATGGATTTTAAGACCAACTTGTAACGAAACTTTTTTTACAATAATACTTCTCACAATACTTTCTCAATGCTAACGCATATGGGAGAAAGTAAAATGAATGAATACATTATAAACAAAATACTATAGCTTTTATGTTCAGTATTTACCTCTAAAAAAATAATTTTTCTGTTGTCAGATTTCGTTTTGGGTTTCTGATTATATTTACGTATAATATTTTATGTGTGTCATTATCTGTTTTTTAACTGCGTGTTGTGTACTTTTTTATTGATTTTTTTATTTTATTATATTATTTTATCGTCATAATATTTTTAATTAATAGATTGTGTTGTATTTATATATTCAATGTATTAATATTCAATCTATAGTAATGCAGCAAAAATAGGTACACTGTTATCTCAATCTTGGTTGAGTAGAGAATTTTTCGGTGCTCGCCATTTATTATATGCATATTTTATTTATATTGTAATATTAATGTTTTATTTAATTTGGCGTTGTATTACAATGTTAAAATTCATCAAGTAAAATTCATAAAAACATTAACAATAAACTATTATAATTCACATTAAAAGAAAATATGTTAATTTACGTCATGATGAAAATCTCAGGAGAATTGAGAACAAAAAACAAACATTGATAATGAAACCATTTCTTAGACGAATTTGATCAAATCTCACAAATGAACACTATTCGCTTTGTCATTCTAATTCCGGACGGAAGGAATCTGCAAACACGCTAAAGTTAAATGAGAACCTTTATTAAAGAGCTATTTTGATAAAACAACTTTGATTAAAATAAACAAGGAACACCTAACTGGCAAAGCAATCTTTGTCTTAGTGAAAAGGGGGTTTATTAACAGTAAAAAGTATATTAAATCTTTAATATTTCTTACATACTTAGGAAAACGTCTTTAGAAGCAAATTTTATTAGTTGAAGATTCAGTATAAATTTATTTTGTAGTTTCAAACATAACAGATAACTAGATGTTAAGATTGAACTTCATAAAATATAAATACTAAATGAAACGCTGTAGTTAGTTTAAATTAAAAGCTACAATTTTAATTATATATTTACTGTACCATTCTTTCAGTAATGTAAATATTAAAATACCAATTTTCTTTTTTTTTGACATTTGTAGCTTATAGATTGCTTAATATATTTATATATATAAAAATAATAACACTTAGCAATCTTTTTGGTGTTTTTAATTTTCAAGATCGATTTCAGTCTCGTAAGACTATCATCAGTTGAAAAACAGAATATAAATAGGGTTATAAATATACTTAATTTTAGAATAATTAATTTAACAGCTGACATTATAAAAATTTAAATAAAAATGTAGATGGATAAGTTGTAGATCTTGTTAAATTTTATAATTTTGCATCTTCATGATAGAATCAAACATAATATTTGAGTGAAATTTTATTTGATCGTTGAGTAATAATGATGGGTTTTCTTTTGTGTTTTTGTATATGTAAAATTTTTCAATAGCATCTAGTTTTTTACTTTTAGGTGCAAAATGTATAATGTCTAAATTTTCTTCAATTGATGAAATATTATGGTTTTCTTGTATTAAATGTTCAGCAAATGTTGATAAATTTTGATGTTTGTTTTTTGGTATATGTTCTTTGAATCTTCTACTAAAACTTCTTCCTGTTTGGCCAATGTAATATTTAGGACAAGTCGAACATTTAATTTTATAAATTCCAGAATTATTGTATTTGTTTTCATTATTCTTAGTAGAGTAGTTATGTTGTAGTATATGTTTGATACTGTTCTTTGTTCTATATGTAATTTTATATCCTTGTTTGGAGAATATGTTATGTAAAGATTTGTTAATATCTCCATGATAGGTCATTTGAATATAGTTATTTTTTTCTTTAGTTTTAGAATTAATAGTTTTCTTTTTGTGTTTATTAATTAATTTACTTATTAAATTTGGTTGATATCCATTATCGACAGCAATTTGTTTGATAATGTTGATTTCTTCTTGGTAATCTTCTTCTGTAAGAGGTGTATTCAGTAGAAGATTACCAAGAAGAAATCAACATTATCAAACAAATTGCTGTCGATAATGGATATCAACCAAATTTAATAAGTAAATTAATTAATAAACACAAAAAGAAAACTATTAATTCTAAAACTAAAGAAAAAAATAACTATATTCAAATGACCTATCATGGAGATATTAACAAATCTTTACATAACATATTCTCCAAACAAGGATATAAAATTACATATAGAACAAAGAACAGTATCAAACATATACTACAACATAACTACTCTACTAAGAATAATGAAAACAAATACAATAATTCTGGAATTTATAAAATTAAATGTTCGACTTGTCCTAAATATTACATTGGCCAAACAGGAAGAAGTTTTAGTAGAAGATTCAAAGAACATATACCAAAAAACAAACATCAAAATTTATCAACATTTGCTGAACATTTAATACAAGAAAACCATAATATTTCATCAATTGAAGAAAATTTAGACATTATACATTTTGCACCTAAAAGTAAAAAACTAGATGCTATTGAAAAATTTTACATATACAAAAACACAAAAGAAAACCCATCATTATTACTCAACGATCAAATAAAATTTCACTCAAATATTATGTTTGATTCTATCATGAAGATGCAAAATTATAAAATTTAACAAGATCTACAACTTATCCATCTACATTTTTATTTAAATTTTTATAATGTCAGCTGTTAAATTAATTATTCTAAAATTAAGTATATTTATAACCCTATTTATATTCTGTTTTTCAACTGATGATAGTCTTACGAGACTGAAATCGATCTTGAAAATTAAAAACACCAAAAAGATTGCTAAGTGTTATTATTTTTATATATATAAATACCAATTTTCATTCGGTCTTTGAATTTTCTTCTGATTTATACTCCTTCAAATAACTAGGCATTACAGTACGTACACATGACAATAACTAGGCATTACAGTACGTACACATGAAAATAGTTTGAGTTACTTTAACAAATATTTTCATCACCACTAACAATATAAACAATTATGTTATAATTCGTTCAAATTTGTTATACTCTATTGTGTAACAAGCGAAAGCACTTTTTAAATATAATTTCTACTTTTTTCTTTAGTAGTGTATGTAATGTAAGTTCATACTCTTCAGAAAGAGATAAAGCTCCACTTTCCTGTTTTCAAAATGTTGTTCCAAAACAAACATTTTTTATAAATAATCAATTATTATTAGATTCTCTGTGTTACATACTCTAACAATATAGTATAATATATTTTATTATAAATATATCTAATTGGGAGGAAAAGAGTACCCACGCAACAACTGTAGCGTACACCTGGCCTACAATGTAGTGCTTTACAAAACCACCACTACTGCTGACGCATAAATTATGTGTACCGGAGTTTGAAAGTTGTTTACTAAGAAACTAAGATGATTATGTCAAATCCAACGTTATTATTTTTTTCATAATTTTGTACGTTATAATATATGTATTTAAAATTTGATTATTGGTGTTCATAGTTTTTATCCTAATAGGAACAAAAAATATCAGAATTTCAACTAGTTTTCACTGTGCATTACCTTTACACCCTTATTACTCAAAACTCCTTTAATTTATCGCATTTATTTTTAATACGTAGTTGACGTAAGTGTTCTCTATGAGATTTATAAATTTCAGAGTTTTAATTTTTCAAAAACAAAAGTTCTCGTCACTTTTCTGAAACAATGTTTTCTTAGCTTGTAGAGATTGTAAAGTTAACTACCTCGTCTAGTTGTACTCCTTATGAAATATATAGTTACAATACATTACTTTGATATATGTAAGTAAATGGAGTGATATTAGATTTATTTAAATTGCCTATGTGATAGGCTCTTAACTTCTTAGTAAACAACCTTCAAACTCGAGTCCACAAAATTTCTGCACTGACAGAAGGTGTCAGACCTATTCAGACACTCAGTTATAACATAATCTAATATAAGCCTATTTGTTACAAATTAACCATACAGTACTAAACTGTGATGTAGAGCGGAAATACTACTTTTAGATTCTAAATTAATATCAGCACACCGATGGCAATATGGCTATTGTAATATGAAAACGGAAACGCCACATCAAGGACAAACCACCTGCAGTGTTGCCAACAATAGGAAATTGTAGAGATTATCCACCGTTACCCAAACGAAATTAATTTTATATGTGCAAAAATAGCTGTATTCTTCAAATTCGTATATCTGTTGTTAATTTTTGTACTAGCAAATGAAGCAGATGCCTCGAGGGCGATTAAAAACTAAATATACGATTTGTATTTAATGAAATTTAAAAAGAATAGAATTAAAAATAGAAATTATATTTATATTATATTATTGAAGAAACACTAGTCGAAAATAACATATTGATTTAAAGTACTACAAACAATATTTTCTAAAACAAAAGTAATGAGAACAATTTTAAGATGTTAACGCTCTTTAAATATTAATTAAATAATCAGAAATCTGGTAGACCATTTATACAAACAGTTTGAACATCCAATTAACAACTTAGTACAAGCCAATTACTGAAGAAAAGTTAATAAAATGTTTGTTTAACTGACAGAACTCTGATAGAAATATAAACAAGAGTGAAGTACTCCGCAAAATAAACAAACATCAACCCTTTCCTTGTCAGAGATAAAGAGAATTGGGAATTTAGTTTAAAAGCTTGTGTGACAATATTTTCAACAAAGTTGTATTTGATCACTGATGCACAAAACATTGTTAAACACTAATTTAATTTACATTCGAAATTTTATTTAAAATAACACTTTTTACAATCATTTGTTGGAATACTAGGAAAATATACAAAATGAATTCTGGAAACGAATTCCACCTTGGGTAGTACTGAATTAGTCTACAGTAAAATCTGTTTATATATATCTTGAGAAAATTATTGTTGATTACTTGAGTCACATATTTAGATCCATTACATTAAGTAAAGGTAATTAATTTAAAATAATATATTAATTATTAATAAGTTTATGTACAATCAGTGAGTTGAGAAGAGCACTTTTTTTTTAATTGTGAAATAGTGATTTGTCAGATTAAAATTCTATTCCAACATAATTCACATCATAATCTATTCTACAGCTCTACATGACTTTTGTCAAATTTCTGCTGATAGTTATATGAGCTGAGTACAAAAGGAACGTATTTGCCATTTTCAAATACACCAAACGCGCAGAATGTGTATACATTATATGCAGCCAAACAACCAATACCCAAAAAAAAGTACAGATTAACTGCTGTTAGCTGTAAAAATTTGATTGTTTGCTGTTTGTCTGGCCATGGCGCTACTACTACACATCGTTTAGATGCTCGACACAGGGCTAACAACTTACCTAATTTGTTTATTTAGTATATACTTTCACATAGTATATGAAAAGAGTAAATCTTTGTTTCCTTACATTATCATTGGATGAAAGTAATAAATAATGTATGTACTGCATAGTAAAACCATTAGTTCAAATTATTTCGTCTATGTAACAATACTATTTTAAATAATACTAATATGTAAAGTATGTATGATTTATGTCGTTCAAAATGTTTAACTTACAACCCTTTCCATAAGTATCAACTACATACGTATCTGGAAGAGTAAGAGAGCTCCTAACCTAAAACGATTTTTCGTTAGGAAAGTTTTCTTCTTTTAAGTCCAACAGCTTACTTCATAACAGAAATTAGCCGAAAGAAAAGCAGATTAAGACCAGTCAATGAATGAGAAATTGAATCACAGAGGAGAAGCATTGTTATGCAAATAAAAGGTTGCTCCCTTCCCTCCCCAATTAAAACTAATCGTACCTGCAGAGAATAAAAAGCAAGGGATACTAAAACTCTCATCCGCTGTATCAAAGGAGTTGTAGTCATGTGTATTACAATATAACCTCCCAATACTATTTCTAGATAAAAAAAAATACTTTTCCGTTCTACTTATGAGTAGTTAAGGAACTTACTTACCTGAGACATTAATTCATCGTACATTTTTGCCATTAAAAAGTAAATGTTTATGCCACTAAGACATATGTTCATTGATTCAACAGTCTGGTCAATAATACAAATAAAAATAAAAGAAAGAAAGAATATTTTAATTTTTTTAAATTTTATTTGTATTTGTATTGTGTCTTTTGATTTTTTTGGTAAATTGGGTCTAAGGTTGGTCCTTAGAGATAAGAAAGCACTAATGAGTATGTAAAATAATAATTAAAAATACATCTTGATTTTAATACAAAGTTTTGCTGTTAAAAAGTTTTAATTTTTATTTTCTGCAACTGATGTATTTGAATTTGTTATATTTTGAGAAGGTAGGCCCCTAACCTCAAAACAGCATCATGCTCAGAGGTACCTAGCCATTTATCACACAAATAAATTAAATAGATTAATTTGTTTAATGTTACTTTCAAATTAAGCAAAAATAGTGTTTTTAAAATATATGAAATTGTCTTTTGTTTTTTATAAGCTTAACCCTCCATATGATAAAGTCGCATTGTGCGACTCAGGTAGACCCTTCTGTACTGATAGAATCGTACTGTGCGGCTATTAGTTTTCATAAAATTACAACTTTACTGTAACCGGCTACGCAATAATCTTGATCGTTATATAGTATTAAAACTGTACTTGGTTATTTGTGTATTTGTTTATTCAAACTGGTTTTTATTTAAAGTACATTAATATATATTGTGATTTATGATAATAAACTTTCTTTCTTTCTTTCTAAATAAAAAAACTTGATGAACAAAACTTAGTATCTCATTTATAACGTTTATTTTAAGTACACAAAATAACTATTTTAGATTCATTAGACTTTCAAAAGTGTCTTAATTAAGCAGTTTATCATCCAAATTTAATATTGACGCATCTAACGCCTCACTAGATGGCTATGGATAAGTATGCACGTTAACAAATAAATAAATAAAATGTTGTTGTCAATTAGCTTGCAATGTCGTTAAATAATAGACATTTTCAATGTCTTAAAACCTAAACTTGAACACTTTTCAGGCCATGATCAAGCAATGTAAGTGGTGTATATTGTTATACAAACAAATCAACACTATCTTACATTTTGCATCCCTCGGCGTTCAGTTGTCCATTCGATGTAGCGTTGACAACGTCAAATTGCCCAACTCAAAAGGATAGGTCAATAGTAAATGTAGCTAGGTTTTTGAAGTAAAGGTTTTAGGCTATAAGTAGGCCATGATACGTTTGCTCTAGGTAGCTCTCTAGGTTATAAAACTCTGCTTCTACAGCATTTTTTTTTCAAACAAGACTTAAAGATGTCGCTTGGCTAAACTTGATTAACTTATTTGCCAAAATAAGAAGGTTGCATACCACGTTCTTTTTTAATGTGGCATCGTTCTGTGTGGATCATCTTCTACAAACAATATGCATCACCAGGATCATGGCTGGCCTTCAGCATAATGAGACTTGTAGCGTCACCTTTCAAGACCTTGGACTATTGACGGTGGTTTCTTCATAATTTGAAGAATCACGTACCATTTTCATATGTAAGATCAGCCTATTTTGCTTTTTTTCAAAGTGTTATATCTTATGGGCTCTTACTTTGGGGTAATAGCTCACATGCTCAGGATATTTTAGTTCTACAAAAGAAAGTAGTTAGGATAATTACAAACTCAGAAAAATTTGCCCACTGTAAACCTTTGTTTATTAATTTAAGAATATTAACTTTAGTTAACTTGTACATCTATACTGTTATCTTATATACAAAGAATAACTTATCAGCCCACCAACGTAGGCAGAATATACACCCTTATAGTACAAGGAATAATAAATGCATCAATATACCTTTCTGTAGGCTATCTAAATCATTAAACAGTCATGAAATAGTAGGTATGAAAATGTTTAATAAATTGCCCCTTGAATGGAGAGTAGCTCCGTTGAAAATATTTAAGCAACAATTATATAATTGGCTCGTAGTGACACCTTTTTACAGTATCAATGAATTTTTCGAATGTAAATTGTAATATATATAATTCAGAATTGGGTTATTTGAAATGATTACTTTGTTTAGAAATTTGACTCAGTTGTAGCCCATGTATGTCTTTTTCGTTATAAACATGTACAGATATTTGTAACCTGATTTTTTATAACTTACTGCAGTGTTAGTGGATTCTTAAATGTTAAATGTAATTTGTAGAATATAATTTTCATTGCTTAGTGTAAGATGATTGCTTAGTGTAGGAATTTGAAACATTGCTGTTTGTACAGATATTTGTTGTACATTTGTAAATATTTGTAATCTGACGTTGTCTATTGCTGTAAAGTTTAATGACAATAAATTATATTTATTTATTTATTTCTAGAGGTTATCCTGTGGGCGGTTAATCTGGATCTGGACAAATACAACAGAGCCCATCAATATATCACCAGACATGTGCTCAAGAGTTAAGCCTTCCGTCTCACAGGCTAACCCTCTTCTCCAAGAGAGGACTCCTATTCTGGCCTTGAGATTCTACAACATGATATCGACAGGAGTCAAGGAAGGATGCCACTAGTCCCTAAGTAAGAGGTTGCGAAGTTTATTGATTGAGGAGCCGATATATATAGCCTTGACGAGTTTTTCGAGAGAGTGAGACCAGCAAACTTCCGCTGAACACGAGATTTGCTCCGCTGAATTTCCTGGACAATCACCATTATTTGTGACTTACGAATGGCTTTCAAAATTATAAATTTGATACTAGTTCTTTATTTGAAGTTCAGTGAGTAAAGAATTTCTGTATTCTAGATTCTTGATTTTTTTTATTTATTGAGGATGACGGAAAAATATTGAAACAACATAGTATCAACATGATATAACTATGAAATCTTTCGTCCAATGCCTATACGGAATCTTTGATATAGCTATGTTGTTTTACCCAATGCAGTCAGCTGTTGAACTTTCAAAGGGGAAAAAGAAAAAAATATAAAATAACATAACCTTAAAATAAAGTAGACTTGTGATGTCTTGTCAGTCTTTCGGTTTGGAGTATTGAGAGGTTAGCTTTAGGACTGTTCCAAGAGGCGTAAGATCTAGTGAATTTCAATTTCGAGATTAAATTAAAACAGTTGTGTCGTGACAGTGTTAATTTGTAGATGGTGTTATTATTCTAATCGAGTTTTTTGAACGCTTATTATTATCTGTTTATCGATCACAACACAACATGGGGAAAATGAAACACAGACTAAAGGGCTCGAAAGGGAAAAGATGGGCCAAAGGACAAAGTTCAAGTTCTAATCCCTTAACCTCCAAACATAGAGAAGCTGCAAAATCTCGTTTTTTTCAGGTGAACTTAGGTATGTTCAACTATTATGTACCATATAAACAACTGGCAATAGTTCAGTTTATTAAAATTATGTCTGGCATCATCACTCTTTACCTCACTTGTTTCAATAGTGATCATTGTAGGTTTTTAGAATGCTGAAAGCAGCATATGATTCTTGACCATGCTTAAAACATAATAAGGTAGTTATTTCTTGAGTGTGACCATAATTATGCTCATGCTTGACTAGATTAGCCCATATCTTGAGTGTTGCAAGTTTGAACCTCGTGGCGTGTAATTCCATCAGTTATTTATTTATGAATTTTCCATACTCTGCAGATCTTATTTTATCACCAGTGCATAAAATCAGGTAGGCTGATTCTCTGGGAATATAGCATACACCTTCGTTAAACTCATGTTGTATTATAAAACTGCTTTTGTGGCCTATTGCAACCATATGCACAATGATGACCAAAGCATCAACTAACCAACCTCATAATACAAATTTGCTTATCTTTGCTGGTAGCTTAGCCGCCAGGCACAACATCGTACATTATGAACGTTTGTTGAGTATAATATTTTGGATTAGGTTAGGTTTTGAAAGTAAAAGTGTGTTTTTAGGTGAACAAATAATTTGATTGTGTAGCATATTACATAACTTCTAAGCCTCTTTGTGTTCAACATTGAAAAATGTGTTGGACCCTAAATATTTTAAAACTAAAAAAAACTCATGGTAATTATGCATTTTCTTGCCACCAAACAAATTTGGAACATTTTGCTTGAAATGGATCTAGAATTGGCTGTATTTTCACGATATATGCTTTTTATTCCTCGGAAATAACGTATTTTACTGAAAAATTCGAAAAAACCAATGTCACAACTTTTAGTATTTTTGTCATATTTCCGTTAATTTGAATGGTATTTTAGTCATATTTTTAATTTTGATGTGTTTTTTGTGCTGAATACAAATTTGAATACTATTTTGGTCTGTTATAAATATTTCTCGATAAATAACGGAAAAACGACTATCGCGGCGGATCGCAATTAGCGGCCATTACGCGATCATTATATACAACATTAATCACAAAAACCGAATTCACCTATATTCCTACCAGAATGACAGCCGGCAGGCCGTCACAGAGGCCAAACGCTCAAATTATCGCAAATTACGAATTTTTCTTGAGAAAATAGACAATTAGGATAAATTAGGTTATGTTTGGTTATGTCAGTAAAAAATGCATTTTTCAAGCTGAAAAAATAATTTTACTACAAAACCAGTTATATGTGTTCAGCATATAAAAACACGAGAAATGGAACAAAATTTGTCGAAAAATAACGATTTTTAAATAAGTTGGTTTTTTCATTATTAGATAAAAAACTAGTTTTCGATTTTTTGGTAAAAACGAGTTTTCGGCAGATGAAATCAAACCCCTCAAGAGATATAAACTCATTTTTCATCACTTTTTTAACATGAAATTGTATTTTCAGAGGTGGCATGAAAGTGCATAATTACCAAACTCATATTTTGAATAGTTTCAAAAGACTATGAAACTTCTCTATTAGTCGCCACCTCAATGAATAAAAGCACAAACCCTACCCTTCACCGTTTGGCGTAGGAAAATGTTTGGCCTAAGTTACAAATTGTTAGCCTATGAGGGTAAATAAAAATGCCAAGTCAAAAATATTGAAATTTTCTTAATTAAAGAAAAAGATTTGGAATTTCTATACAAAGATAATATTTTTTTTATTTTTCTTAGTTGGGAGCCCCAAGCCACAGGGACCTTGGTGCACCGCACCAGCCTAGCTATGCCCCTGTGTGTGGTGTTGTTACTAACTAAGGTAGACTTTTCCAGGGCAACAAAGGGAGCTATAGCTTTACGTTGAATCCAAACCAAATTGTTTGTATTCTAGTTTCAGCTAATGACAAGCCTTATAGGCCTACTTAGCTGTCTCCTCTAAACAATATCCAGACCCTGACTACCACCCAATACGAACACCCCAGACCTCTCTAATGTCCACGTTGATAGCAACCATTAAGCCTATCAAGCAGAATCTACAATCTCCACAGCACTTTGTCCGAAGTAGTTGGGTTGAAACAGCACTGTACTACTAGTGCAGACATTACATCTGTTTGATCATGAGCATTAAAATTGGTATCAACTATAAGTCTTAATACTAACTTACATTATTTACAAAAAAATGTTTAAGTTAATTGAAGTTCTGCAATGATGTCATTTATAGCAGTTCCTATGCAATATTATTATCAATAAGGGAAGCAGAACAGTCAGACACTACTGAACACTAAATTCAAAATGATTTAGTGTTCAGTAGTTTCCATATGCCTTCAGGCATTAATTAGCTGTAAATATTGAAGCTAAGTGGCCTACTGCGGGGTGTCAGTTCTTGTCTGGTTGGCTGAGGCATAATAGGAAAGAAGCGGTTTGTGGAGTACTTGCTCGCCATTAAGTTTATAGTGGCAGATGATAGGCAAGCATGCTTATTCTGAAGGAGAAGTTGCTATAATATCAATTAATTTGGTGACTTTAATTAATTAATTAATATCAGTTAATTACACTTAGATTTACAAATATCATGTTTAGGCCTCCGGATTACTGAATTAACACTATAGAGTAGGTTATTTACCTTTGTGATCCGTCGAGTAATCCAACAAGTAGTTACAATTGTTGGATTACTCGACGGATCACAAAGGTAAATAACCTACTCTATAGTATTTACAAATAGTTTCTTGATTGGAATATTACGTGTTTGTAGAAGTACAATACAAGTGAACATCACACAGTTCAAATTTATTAGAGGATAAGTACACAATAAATAAATATTGTGGTGATTGATTTTGGTAAACCACGTTTACCTTTATCAGACCAGAGGGTCTCACAAAAGAATCTTTTATTTACTTTCAAAGTCTGTTTTTCAATTGGGTTTAAGGTAATTTGAGTCATATAAAAACTCTGTGACTACGGTTGGGAACTTCAAAGCCTATAACCCTTTGACTGCCAATAAAAATTACCTATTTGAACTGCTATAAAAATACTGTACAGTAAAAATATAACCCATCACTATTTGCAAAATATTCGGGATGGCTGAATTTTTGGTCGGTGAGGAAATTTCAAGTTGATAATGAATTTAAATTAACTCTAAAATTAACTAAATTTTAAATGACCAGCATTCGATTAAGGTAGCACTCATACTTCACATTTCATCAAAATTGCAAAAGTCAAAATGTGCAATTTGAACTATAGGATCTTCTTTTCAGTGCATCTGATTATTATTTTTCTGGGTTGGACATACATGTAATATAGACTTACACCAAATTGAGTTTCAAACAGGCTAAGCAGGTAAATAATGTCTTAAAATCATTGAGTATTAAGTACTGTATTGAAAGTTAAGTTTTTGTATGGATATTCATTCAACAATATTTTCAGGCCTTTCAAATCTTACTGCTGATGCTTTGAAAAAACACAATGCATCCATATTCGAAACTAAGAAATTCAATGATATGGAAGTGGAAGAAGATGCACAGACATTCAACGCAAGCACTTTCAAAACATTTGATACATTTGCAAGCGACTGGAGTTCCTGTTCTAATCAATCTTTTAGCAAGTAAGTTGAATAGTAATAAGTATCAGTTTAATGTGTTACCATTATTGCTCATTAATAATGGTAATGTAATGAAATTTCTTTTTAATACGGTATAACAAGAAATAATTAACTTAGTGAAGATTAATAATTATAATTAATTAAACCAAATTAACTACAAACATTTTAAATCTTTTATTCAATGCCTTGCATGGTCTACCAGCAGCAGCAGACACTTTTAGAAGCAAACTGCTCAATACCTAAGTGTCTTGTCTGTCTGGATATAGTATATATGTACTCAACCTCTATCAGTTTACTTTACTTATATTACATTCTCATGTGGATTGATTCTTCGTTGTTTATCCCTATTTAAAATTATATCTTTTTATTTATTTAATATTACTTTTACCAAAACTCATACTATTCACAAATATGTTTCTTCACATCCATGATGAATAAAATAAATGAGCTGTATTTTTATCAATTTTATGAACGTTGTTGCCAGTTCACGAGTACCACAAGGGTCTAGCTTGGGACCTTTTTCTTTCTTGTTATTTAATTACAATATTACATCTTTCTTGAACTGTGTAGTTCAGCTCTATGCTGACAATATTAAAATATCTATGCTCATTGCTAAATACAAGAGACAATCTGGCTCTTCAATCTTGTATCGATTCGGCTGTTGGTTGGACGTTGTTAGTGTTGATACTCCCGTCTTTGGAATGAACATGATCCTAGAGACACAAACAGACACCATGCACATGACTCCTTGTGGATTTAAAATAGTTTTATCTAGAACAATACATTATGTGAAGATGTGAAGATTTTAGATTATTTATAAATTTAGTCTAATAAGAATAACTAGAGTAATTCCTCTAAAATTAATAACATCGTAGCCCAATGAAAAACTTACATAGGACAACTGAGCATTTTAAATAAAGTTACTTAGATTGGAAAACAACAAATGCTGATGCTTAGTTTTGTGCATAGGATTTTTTTAAATATGGAGGTTCATTATAACATACTGATGAAAATATAAGTCATATTTTATTAAATGGCATACACTGGTGAAGAGTTATGTCACAAGATTTTGTTTCATATTTCTTACATTTACAGATTGATAAACAACTTCCGATCTGACTCTGCTATTCACAAGGAGATGTTAGCGATATTGGCAGCTGTCACTGAAGTCATCAAGGACCAAGGTGGAAAGGAATCAAATACAGAGTATTTTGGTGCATTGGTAAGTTACGTTCTTAATCCTTTGAGTGAGATGATTGCAAAAGCCATCCTACAGTTATATTGAGTCAGCCAATTAAATTATATTTTGTAACAAACGACAGGGCATTCATCAATACCAGACTGCTTATATAGCATTTTTAAGAATGTAATTAATGCAAATATGGAAAAATCTTTGTATAGTATATAATATTGTTTATTCACAAAATGTTGTTCTTTTTTTTAATAAATTATCTTGTTTATGTTTCTAAATGTAGTGAATTTTCTATAGGAAAATCAGTCTTAATGATCATAGATTGTTTTATAAGTAGAATTCTTAACTCATTGTTTGGGAACAACCTATATGATGTCATGGTTTATTAATGCAAAAACACCTGTACACGTATGATGGTATTGACGGACCCTCCCACCCCTACACGAACAGTGGTATTAGCAGTCTGAGTCACCATCGGGGTAGAAACATATAATCAATCTAAGGTGTCCTGTGGCCAAGGATCATCAGTTCAAATCTAGCTGCGGCTGGTACTTTTTCTTTGCAACTGTGGTACATATTCTGCACCTGTGTTCATAAGCCTATCAACTTAAAAAATTACAAAACCGGTTAAAAAAAATGAAATGAAAACTCTTTAATCATTTTAAATATTTTTTTAATATTGAATTTGTTTAGTGGAAGAAATAGCATGGAGAGCATGAACTAAACAAATTATTTTCAACCTCTCGACTTACCAAAACTGATGTTGAATATAATTTGTGGAACTGGTTATATAATTAAATATAAATATTTAATGTGACAAAATCTTTAGATCATCGCTGCTTTTCAGTAGTGGTGGGAGGCATATGTTGTTTTGTTGATGTTATTTTGATTATTCTCTTTAATAAAGCTAAATATTTTTAAGCACTTTAATTGTAGTGTTTTAAAGTTTTTTTTTTCATACAAGCAACAAGGAGTAATTTTTCCACCTCATCTCACTCAAGGATAGCCAAAAATAAAATGGAGATCATATCTAATGATAGTGGGAGGATCCAAGTCTCTTACGCCTTGCGGGGGGGGGGGGGGAGAACAGTCAAAGGGTGAGAAGTCTTGACAGCCGATAGGAGGAACTAGAAAAAAATGAAGGCTAAGAAAAGAACTTGTCGAAATAAGTATAAATGTAAATAATTAAATAGAACATTAAAAAGGTAATATCAGATATTACCATTTACATGGCTGAATAAAAGCCATGTAAATGGTACTTAGTAACAAAGCCACTATAAAAGGTCTGTAAAAAACAGCATCGGCATCTTAACCTAAGAGCAAGACTTATAAGGTTTCGAATAAAGTTTTGCGGAAATGCCAACATTTTGTCCCAACACTCCCAACGCTTAATTACACTTAATAAATACTATTACAGCTGTTGAAGCAGTGGCTTTGGTAAATTGACAGAACCTTTTTTTAAATTTGATTAACAACCTAAGGTAATAATAAATCTTTTAATCAATCAACAATTTAGTATGTTTGTTATGCATTCATTTGAATTCTTTGATTAGTTTAAAAACTTATGTTTCAGATGACAACTTTGTCAGATGTTGATCTGGAAGAGACTTCCGTAGCAGCAGTGCTGAACCTACTTGGAATGGGGATAAAAGGAGTACCCCAAGGAGTGTTGCAATCCAGATTTTCCCAGTGCAGTAAAATATTTCTTGATCTTCTTGCTAAATATGCCGAAATCGAAAACAATGTTATAATGAAAGGGGTAATAATATTTAATTCATGTCAGTTAAAATTTATTTTCTAACATGTAGTCTTGGTTGAAACAAACAACAATTGCCCATTATGGAATGCCAATTTACCTGTATTTACCTTTCCACTCATATGTCAAACGCGATCTGAAGTCGTAATGTAGCCGTCCCACTCGTATGTCGGACGGAGTCCGACACGGCAATGACGCAAGTTTTGTTTGGTTATCAATGCTCTCAATTCGTGCTGCTATCATCATACTTGGGATTAACGATTAAATTTAATCGTTACTTTTTCTATTAACTTTTTCCTCAGTTTTGGTAATGTTTAACTTCTAACTTTAACTAGTTGAAAGTTTCGCTGACGGTTAAAGTAAATCAGTTAGTTTTTCAAATGTGATAAAAGGTGCCATTTAGTTCGTGGAATGTAGACTGGGGAGAAAGTATCTAACTCAGGTCAAAGACTGATTGTTTTCCTCATTCCCCAATTGTCACCGGCAAGCAGGGTCGCTGTTTTAAAAACGCACCCCCTCCACTTTAGTCACATTTTACTGCCTTATAAATAAAAAAAGGCGGACCAAACGGGTATACCATTATTGTGGGATTGACATGTCCCTGGGGTGATCATTTCACTTGATTAGTTTTGTTTAGGGATAAAGTTGAGTAGTCATTTAGTTATCTTGTTTTAAATCAACGTATTGGGCCTAAGCTTGTTTATCTTTCATAAACTCTAATATTGTAATTTTACCTGTTTACCCATCTATGTGTATAATTAATTAGGAAAATTAGTTGCATTTTGACGTTAATGCTGCCAATACTTGATTAATTGATCATACAGAATTACATATTTAAATTGTTTTGTTCAAAAGTAATCGGGAAAACTATTAAAATGGTTAATCAAACCAACATTTTCTCAAACGTTTACTTTATTTTAAATTAGGCTTACTTGGTAAAATCAATCCATTATATGATATCATGCAACAAAATAAACTATCTACAAGATTCCAGGACACATTTCAAGTAACAATTGCTATATTTAGTTCTGTTTTCATTATTTTGTTATCGGCACCATTGAAAAGAAAAGATAATGATAATACTATCTTTAGTAATAATATCAATAATATTATCAATGGTAATTAGTTTTGTATTTTATTATTGATTTAGATAGTTTCATAATGTTTAATTAATTTATTTCAGTAGTAATAAAACATGCACTCAGAACGGCAAATTTTTAAACATATAATAAACGTAATTGCTTATCGAAAATAGTATGAATAGATCTGCTTTCACTCACTTAAAATAGAGTGAGTATACATTGTTTTTCAGTTTTTGTTTACCGCTAATCGGTCCAAACTTTCTTATCAGTGACACTTCCTTATCATCTCCAGTCTGATAAAAACCACCTGGAGTCAACATTTCACAATATTATTTGGCCTTTCTTATTATCTGCTGCGCCAATTAAAAAAAAATATATTTTGCTATCGTGAATTTTCTATAAGTTAGTTATTGATTTTTTAAAGTATGGCTTAAAAATATAAAACTTTAATTTCAAAGACTTAAGTCAGTTTTTGTTATAAATTTTATAAATTAAATAAAATATTTAATTTTTAAGATTTCAGACACTTATATAGCAAAAATTACTGTAGAAATTGCTATAGTCTAATTAATATTATTATATAATAATGTATTATAAATAGGCCTATTTATCTAAGATATTATAAAAATAAAAAAAATCATACAGGTTAAGTATTTGTTTATGTATATTTCACTGTACCAAAACTAACTTTTAACTTTCAATTTCAGTTAATTTTCTAATACTTTAACTTTAATCAGTTAGTTTCAATATATCACAACTTTTAACTTCAATTAGTTACTCTTTTAATGTATTAACTTTAACTTTATTCAGTTTTAAAAAATCATTAACTTTCTCAAGTATGGCTATCATGCGAGAACTATATGAACTACAATCGGTCGTCATGGCAACTGGAATGTCACAAGATGTTATTCTTTCCTGTTTATGTTATTATTTCTTGTCTAACCTTAAGTTCGATGTTTCGTTAGTTGACACTTGACAGTAATGTAAAAATGTCGGATCATAGTAGTCCAAATAAAACAGATGCTGAAGTAACAACAATTACAACGTTATTCATCAGATGGTGAATCAAGTGAGAATGAAGGTGTTAGTAATAATGAAATAATTCTTCCAACATTAGAAAATATCTAAGGAAGTGACAGTGTTGTAAAAGTAGGCCTAACTGTAAATATTGGTGATGGTTTTAAATAGTATTTGAACGATATACCATGTTACAAAAGAAAAAAACTTTTTAATTTACTTTTGTGTTCTTTCATTCTATAACATAAAATTTACATTTAGTGTTTTAATTCATGTTATAACATTTTAACTATAACATAAACCTAAAAAATACTGAACTGCTTATTACTACCAAAAATATGTCATAATAATACGATCTGAGGGGGCAAATAGGTAAAAAAATAATCCAAGTGGGAAGGGTTAAGGTAACTTGATAGGCGGATAGCAGAGCATACATAAACTCTATGGTTGTTTTAACTTATTTTAAATTTTAGGTTCCTATTAGAAGAACTGTGAGATTCTTTAGATTAGAATATTCTCAGAACTAATAATACTTGTAGTAATTAATTTCATCGTATGTTTCAGCTACTCGGATGTTTATCCGTGCTTTTGAGGGCTCAAGAGCTAGCCGTATGGAAAGAACCATCCACCAAGAATGTCCTGGAGTCAATGCTTGTATTTACCATCCATACAAAGCCAAAAGTAAGTTTTATTTTGTGTATTTGCTGACAAAATTCAATTTCATGGCAAGCCTTCTGTGACAAGCAGTTTTGGTTGTACATTTATATTAAGCTATCTATTTGTTAAGCATATGAGAGGTTAGAATAATCACTTAGTTATAAATGATAAAATACTTTATATTAAAAAACTCCAGGAAATTATTATTCAGATTATTAAGCCAAGCGAAAAATAAGACAATGGAATCTCATGTCGTATGCATACAAAAGTTACCTTAAATATGTATTTAATTATTATGTTCAGTATTTAATTTTAACGATACAAAATGTAAGGAAACAATATGTAACTTAAGTGGTAACAAAATAAGATTATGATGCTCAACACTTTGAACAGAATTTAAGTCCTCTAATCGATTATTCTACTCAGAATCCAATCACAAAGTTTTTTAACTCAGGGCTAATATTTAATATATTTATGAAATTCTAAAGAGATCTGGTTTATATTCAAATCATATTTAACAGTTTTATTAAACTATGCAAATGAAATGGACTCTTTAAACTCAACAATTCAGTTTAACAGAAATATTTAATCTGGATTAACTTATTTTATTACATTTTATTTTATATTTATACTTATTTTATTACATTTCTTAAACATTTATAATTTTAATTCAAAATCTTGAATCTCAAATGAAACCTTTAGCTTTAACATTCGATAAATTCTTTTGACTTCAAACTTTGATATGTAAGTGTACTGTAATAAATAGTAACTCTTTTTAATTCTGTGGATAGTCACAAGTCTTAAATTAAAGAGGAAACTTTCCTCTGGATACTCTTTGACCAGCCCTGAATGTAAACATTAGTTCAAGGCCTAAAAACCTCCTGGCCATGAACTTAGTTGTGCAATATAGATATAGTTAAATCTATAACTATATTCTTAAAACTTAGGCTTAAGCTGCTGGTGCCATAACTAGAATTTATATTTTCTGGTGACAACCATGTGAAGGTGCTGTCTATATTATTTACAAGATAACCAAATATTTTGCCCATTCTGTGATGTGGCATCCTCAGAGGTATCTCTGAGACCAAGGGTGCTACATCACAGCATGAGCGAAAAGTCTGATTATCTTGTAAATAATATAGACAGCACCTCGATGTGGTTGTGACCGGAAAATATAGATTCTAGCTATTACTATGTTGTACCCTACTATAGCAATTATTGTGGTGTAGATATCATTAAGATTGTGTCTTTTATAAGGTGCGAAAAGCAGCACAGCATGCCATCACAGCTGTATTGAAAGGAAGTTCTGTGATGAAAGAGGGCACTTCTGGTCACCATCCAGCAGCTGGTCCCACTGCAGAGTTCTGTGTCCGACAAATGGAAAAACATGGTGCGGGTACAACCACTTTGCATATCCTAGGCCTACTCCGGGAAGTGCTGGCTACCTTTCCCAGGAACCATCTTAAGGTATCATTGAAATTATATGTTAATGTTATCTAGTTTTTCATCACTTATAAAAAAAAATATATCAATTATGTTTTAGATACTGCTAAAATATATTTCATGTACAGGGTGAGATTCATGTCAGTTACCACCTATCATATTTCCACAGTTTGTAAAGATTTGCTCTTTGACTATGTCATTAAATTAATACTAACCTACACTACATTTAGAGAGTTTCAATCTTATTAGAGATCACTTTTTTTGGGTCCAAGATCTAGGAGTCTACATTTAGAGAGTTTCAGTCTTATTAGGGATCACTTTTTTGGGTCCAAGATCTAGGAGTCTTAAACTGCAAAGTTTAAATAGGAACGTGATCATGTGATTTGTCAGTCAACATCACCATTTCAAGCCAAAAATGATAGGATGATTATAGTTTTAAAAGAGTGTGTTGTTCTTTAGCTATTAAATTATTTTGCTATTTTATATACAGGTTGGCACACGAAATGATCCAACATTTAGTTTTGTTAAAGAAAATTTATTGTAAATGCAATACAGTAAAGTTTAATATACATTGTCTACTGTTTACGTGGACATTAGTTTGAGGCCATTACATGTTCAGTGTGGTCACCTTCTTGTCTGACAACTGCTTCAACACGAACGCCTATGTTATTTGATGACTCTGCGACACATATCCTCGGTTATCTCGTTACATGCCTCAATAATTAGCACAGTGTGTTAGGATGTTTAGGGAAGATCTTCTCCTTCAGAAATACCCAAAGATAATAACAACACGAATTCAAATCAGGACTGTTTGGAGGCCAGTTATGGCCACACGCAAAACGATTAGGAAATCGGTTTGAAATGACAGTTAGGTTGAAATGTTCATGCAGAAAGTCTAAAAGAACATTAACCATGTGTGGTCTGGCTCTATCCTGCATGAACCACAGGTTCTCTACTTGAAACCCTTTTGTGATAAGTTGAGGTACAACATAATAACTAGCATGTCTAGATAACGCTCTCTATACACGGTATGGGCCATGGCTCGAGATGGCTGCCCATACCGTAATTCTTGGAGCATGATGCACTTTTTAATGTAGCACGAGTGGATTTTTGAAAGCCCAAAAACGCTCATTTTGTTTACTAACAACACCTTCTAAGTGAAAATGTGTCTCATCTGAGAACCAAACATTGTTAATCAATATGTCCCATTATTTAACAGCCCATTCTGCGAAAACCATTCGTTGATGTTTTTTGTCAATCGTTAATTTTGGTAACACTGTAATTTTGTATGGATACAAATGCAAATATTTTTTTTAAATTAGCTGCACAGATCGCCTAAAAATGTGAAGATCTGCTGCCGCTTTTCTAGTTGACTTGTCTGGACTTCTCACCAACGCTGCTCTGGCAGCTTCAACATTCTGTGGAGTAAGGACAGTGGAAGGCCGTTGACGTTTCCTCTCTAATACTGAGCCATCACTATTAAATTTTTCCTAAAGTCTACGAATAGTTTTAAATGATGGTGACCAGCTAGTTTGAAAATGAGTACGAAACCGTCTTTGTGTAAGCACCGCACTTTTTGTTTCATTAACAACAACACAGTCTTTATGTGTTGATCCTCAGACAACCGTCCTTTGTCAGCCATCTTGCAACAATAATAACGGAAACGGAAATAGAGGGATCTAATCTCCATGAACAGCTGATAGTTTTGCCAACTTACAACACAGTAATAATAGGTAACCGGAACAAATAGTACCAAAACAAAATGTTGGATCATTTCGTGCGCCACTCTGTATGTAGTTGTTTATCATCTCTCTCATTAACCAGATTTTTTTCATAAGGTATTAAAATCTACTTAGACTACATAAACATTATTAAAAGATTTAAATATAACACGTTTTTATAGCCATTGCGATTTCATGATAATGAATCCAAGGTTAGGATTTAGGGCTCTCAGCCTGTGAATAAGAGAGTAAGGGCATAGCCAACCACTTTAGGAGGTAAGTTTACTAACACATATTTAAGAAACAAATAAAAGTACCTGATTTTACTTTCTCCCATATGCGTCAAAAAAAATCCTTTTTACAAGTTTGTATAAAAATCCATTTTAGGGTCCCCTGAACCCAAAATAGTGTTTGTTTTTTTCGAAAAAAATTTTGTGTGTCTGTCCGTTTGTGTTTGTCTGTGTGTATGTGCAGTTCACTGGAGACCATACGGATGGAGCAATTTTTATTAAATTTGGTATGTATGTGTATTTATCCAATATCTTGAAACTATTTTTTCACTTTTTGAATTTTTATTTATTTTTTTTTTTTCATTGGCAAAAACATACAAAAATGGAATTTCCTCAAAAACGGCTCCAACAATTTTGATTAAATTTTCAGAAAAGATGTTAATTACAGTTTAAAATATTTTTGTAAAAACCGCATTGAGTTATGGCAAAAAAAAAAAAAAAAATTTGGGAATCAAACTGGTAATTTTCAAAGTTTAGATTTTTTAGTGTTTAATATGAGGGAAAGTTTGTGCCAATTCTTGGAACCATTTATGATGTGACCTAGTGCTTAAATAGGTATATACTGTCTGAATAATTCAATTTTGTTGTCTCGTCAAGAAAACATGTGAGACCATCCTGAAGGTAATGACACTCGGAAACATCATAATAAATAGTTGTGGTCTACAAGCCCTACATGGGCTGTTTGTAACTCGGCCTACCTCTACAGTGCTCCCGGCCGAGCTCAACTCTAAGCTAATCGCCGCACTCTACGACTACCAGCCATCAGCCATGGACACTCAGCCCACACAAGCCTGGTTAGCTGTCATGCAAGAGGCTTTTATTAATCTCAACAAGTGAGTATTGGATGTACTTTTAATTAAATATTATTTATACTAACCATCCCTCCTCACTAACTGCTAGAACTTGTATCTCTACTCCACTATTAATCAGTCCATCATGCTCTTCATTACTTAGTTAACAAAACTGGTGACAACACACCGTCTTTTTTTGCGTCAAACATATTTGTGCTTCTCGCATTTTTTGGTCATGTATATCTCATTTGTCAAATGTTTTATATGGTCAATTTCCAATCTTTATCCGCCTTAAATTTAATCTTACTTCTTCAAAAGTGTCAGTATTGATATCTTATTATATACTATTTAAAAAAAAAAAAAACTAGTTGTGGTTGCATGACGTAACATGGGAATCTTGGTCAGATTAGAGTTGCACGATATACAACTACTAAGTTCTTAAGGATTAGGGGCCTTTCCTGTAGTAAACCGTCTATTCTCTTCCTTTCAATCCAGCAGCCAGAGCAAACAAGATTAATACGAATAAATGATTTACCATGTTTACCAGTGAAGGTGGCTTACCCTATAACTAAAAAAATCTTCTTATCAATATATTATGTATGTTTGAGTCCAGCCAGGTTATTTTTAGACAAAGCTCTCTGTGGCGTCTGCAATAATGTAAATGTAACTGGTTAGTATAAAATAGAATATAAACATTAAATTGATATTATACAAAAATTACTAAATTAAACCAATATACAGTAAATATATTAAATCTATATATATATATTGAGACAGCTAACACTGTTGCGTCATTTTACGCCAATAACATTGTGACGTTGATGTTAATTTGAAGAGTATATTAATATTTTATTGATGAATATAGGTCTTTTAGTTTATTCTAAATTGGTTAGTGTCACCAGATTTTAAACATTCTGATTAATAACGAAGTTAAAGTAAACTTAATTTTTCGAACTATAGTACTATCACTGTGAACCCATTTCGTACTACTGACACTGTGGCGTCACGAGTATACTCATAGAGATGATTATATCAATATGACGTCGTCAACGTATATGTTTTTCCTACGGTACATACACTATGGCGTCGTACAGTGTTGCCAGATTAAATCACAGATGTTTGGAAGCACGTGTGTCCGGTCCGCTGAGTAAACACACTCCTTGGTGGAAATATTCCTTAGGTCTCTTCACAGACCTACTAGAGTACAATATTTCTTTTAAGTAACCAACAAGGTGACTTCTGTAAATCACCGATTCTCATTTACTTGCTCAATAACTACTGACACTCTATGATTGGGCATTCATATACTAATTCTTTTAATTTAACTTAATTAATTTTTACATGAGATGTCTTTAGTGTATTTCAATAATTTAAATGCCGTCCATACTTTAGTTTTCACAGCCTTTTTTCTACAAGTAGAGTTTCCGCGCAGTTATCGTCTTACTACGCTTAAGAGACAACGTTCCACTTACCTATAAAATAAAATTTGTGTCGGTACTGGTGGCGCAGTGCTGTAACCCAACTACTTGGGGACAAACTGTTTGGGAGATTGTAGGCGATAGGTTCCATGCTCGGTCCTCTTAATACCGACGCGGCGTCCGCTCAATGGTTGCCATCAACGTGGACTCTACTAGAGAAGTTTAGGGTGTCCATGTTGGATGTTAGTCAAGGTTCAGATGTTGTGTAGGGAAGATAACTGAGTGTCAGACTTGTCAGTTAGCTGAAAATCAGACAAACACTACGTGGTTCGGATTCCACGTTAAGCTGTAGATCCCATAGTTTCCCTGACCATTGGGCTATTAATAAATAGTCCTTTCTGAACTAAGTCGAACTCAGATAGGAACAATGACTATACTCGTTCATCTACACTCATCACATTCATTCACTCCTCATATTCGCCCATATCTTGACAATCGACGTTTTAGATTTGAATAGTGAATGAATAATGAAAACTATAATAAATAAACTTTTCCAATCTCAAAATGTGTTAATATTTCTGATTATTACTTTCCAGATTACATTCCTGTATTTTGTAAAATAAATTAATACATCAGCCAAAGGACACAGTTAGATATTACATTATGAGACAATGCCGTCATAATTCCATAATGTATCTGACCAATTGTTTATTTAGTATTGTGTTATAGGAGTTTGTTACAATAATGAAGAAAAAATTGGTCAGGTAAATTGAAACTAATAATATAAACTTACTGTTAATTATAATTTAATATAATATGCGTGTTGTATTGCAATAATATACACACCCACCATACTATTCAGAGGAGATATGACTTCAGAGTCAGTGCACTTGTTTCATTAGCTCCGCCTTTAAACGTCTGATTTTGTGGTTTTTTTTATAAGTACTAACTTTAAATTTACTGAGTGCATTTTTGAAAAAAACCACATAATTAGTGCGTGAAGATTCCTGTTTATTTGTTATTTCGTAGTGTGTAAAATCACTGTTTTAGCTAGAAGTTTTCATGTTCAATTCGCCAACAGCTAATCGTACAAGAGGCAAGACAGCTGATAAGAAGAAGGCCAGACGCTCGTTATCTGTGGACTCTGACCCAGTCGATAAGACAGGTAAACAACCCGCTGCTATGGCTCCAGCTGAAGACAAGGTCATTGTTAAATATACTGTATTGAAGAATGTGTGAAAAAGTTCATTTTAGGTGAAAATTATGTTGAAGCGCTGGTGACAAAACTTTCAGAACAAATTAAAGTAGCAGTCCAGGAGGCTGTTGACTCATCAATTAAACCGTTGAGGATGGAGGTTGACAAGCTGAAGTTGCAAGTAACTGAGTTAACAGAATTGTTGAAGCGGCAGGACAAACATATTAAAAGCAAAATAGACGATTTACAACAATATCAGCAGTGGAATAACGTCAGGGTGTTTGGCTTGCCTTAGATACAAGGTGAAGATACCGACAAGTTGGTCATGGATCTCTGCAGGGAGAAGTTTGGTGTTGATCTTCCAGGGACCACCATCTGCCGTTCGCACCGCATCGGGCCCAGACCAAACAGTGTGGAACCCCTGGACACCGGCCCATCATCCTGAGGTTTGTGAGCTACCGTGATCGGCGCCGTGTATTTGCAGAGATGAAGAAGCTGAGAAGGACTGGAATAGTCATCAGAGAGGACCTCACGGGGGCGAAGGTTGAGGTTCTCAGGAGGGCAGCTGCAATCAATACACGGAGGACGGAACGCCTGGACCACGGACGGCCGAGTGATGTGTGTCGACAGCGACAGCAAGCGGACCCGCAACTCGACTGGAGGACTTACCTGAGGCTTGAGGACTACACTGTTTGATAGTAAGGCATTGTTTCGTTTGTTTTTGTTTCTTATTATTTGTGATTATGAATATTTAATCTGTGAGTTTGTTAATTTTTCGTAATTTGAATATGGTGATTTAATTTGATTATAATTTTAAATAAAGCATCGATAAGATTTTATTTATTTACAGATAGGGAAAGCTTTGTTTTATTTTATTGTTTATTTATAGTTATTACTATGTTTGGCTTACTTTTTATTTATTTATAGAGTTTTATTGATTAATTGCTTTAAATGAATAGATAGCATGTATAATAAAATGCTAAAATTGCACTTGTAGAAACAAAAAAACCATTTGTTACGTACAGGAAGGCCCTTATACTGCTATTCAGTATTAACTATTATACAAATATGTTTCCTTTTACTTTAACACATTGTCATATTTCGTAAATTCTTAAAACTTCCATTTTATATTTTTTTTCTTTAATTGAACTAGTTTATTTGTATTCATATTAAAATTGTACTAGGCAATTATTTAGTCAGCTATTTTATAATTAGACCTACTAATACTATACATTAACTTTTAAGTAGCCTATTGTTACTGTTTAATTTAAAAACCATTATCTTTGGGAAAACTGTGGCGTGATTTGGGGCATTTTATTACCATTAATACTAATTAGTGGGGCATTCATTAGTCTAAACTTTCTCTTTGTAAAGTTATTTTATTATATTGTACATTTTAATTGATGTAGTGTTAGGATTAAAAATGGTAACCATTACTTACTATTCTGTTTAACATGAAGCTAATAACAAGGACACTGTGCATAGTTAAAATTGAAATTTGAAGATTAGTTTTGTTAATTTTTATTTTAATCAATTATTAGTGAAGCTTTTTGTCACTACCAATAAGATTTAATAATATTTGTTTTGTTTATTTAATTTTTCTTTTTTTAGGCGCAAGTTGTAAATAATTTGTAACAATGTTAATCTAAGTTTTTCTGTGTGTGTGTCTGGGTCGCCGTTGACCACTGCTACTGTAGGTACCTTGTTGTCGCACTTGAACTCTGACCCCTTCCCCGACACTTCTAGAGAAGGAAGGCCTGAATATATGTTCTTAGATATCAGCGTTAATGGAACGCATATCCTTGCTAGTGTATGCTACAGAGCTCCAAATTTTCTTTATCTTTCTGAATTTGAGGAATCCCTTCAAGTCCACATGGCTCGCTACAGTTATGTCTTAGTGATGGGGGACCTGAACTCTGACTTACTTGGACCTGTTACTTATGATCAAACTTACTTGTCAACTATGTTGCACTCATGTAACATGACAATATTACAACTGTACGCCACTCATCACACTGCCCCTGCTGACACTTGGCTCGATATCATGGCTGTCACTGACCCGACCCTAGTTTATAAACTTCGCCGCCCAACAAAGCATAGGCCTAAATTCATTCAATATCGTAGCTACGGTTTAATAAACCATCAAGCTTTGATGTCGGATGCGGCAGCGCTGCCCTGGAATTAGATTTTTTCATCTAACAACATTAAATGGTGGATAAATTCAAGTTTCTTTTAATCAATATTTTTGATTATCATGCTCTAATGATTAAAAAACGAGTTACTAAAGGACCAGCTCCTTGGTTCAACATAGCTGTTTGGGGTTCCTGCCGGCCTGAGCGTTCACCGTGAGGAGATTCCTCCACTCACTTTAGTAAAAAGCAGTGCTGACGAGTGGAGTGTGGTTAGGAGAGGGAATAGTTTCAGACAGGGAACAACACATTCAGACACTGTAATTATTTCAAATAAATTTTCTGCTTTGCGCGTTGAGGAGCCAGTTTGTAACAAAACAAGTGAATACGTCATTGATGGGCCTGTCCTTTGTCCCAAGAAGAATACTGCTCCATGTAAAGTAAAAACAACTAGAATTTTCTCACGTTCTGATGGGGTGCTGTCCCCTAATTTAACTAAGTTAAAAAATCATATTCCATGTAAGGAAAATAAGTTATTAAGCATTATGATGGTCAGTGACTCTCATGGACGTAATCTATACCCTCTTATACGGAAGAAAGTGCAAGGCCCCTCAAATGTAATCTGTATTGTTAGCCTGGAAAGACACTTGAAACTGTACTAGAGGAGGACAGCTCTCATATTCGGAAACCGCTGACCAAAAATGACTGTCTTGTTCTCTGGGCTGGAACAAATAATATTCCACAGCGCTGTGGTGGTATGAGGGCCTCTTTGACTGATTTCCTCGAATCTTCAAAAATGACGAACGTTGTGGTCCTGGGTATACCAAAGAGGTATAATATCCCCGACCTAAACATTAATGTTTCAGTAGTTAACAGCAACTTTATTAAAATCATTGAGCAATATGATCATGCAAATTTTGTATCTCTTGACCAAATCCCCTGACACGATTTTACGAGGTATGGCCTGCATCTCAACTGGAAGAGTAAAATTTATGTCGATTGTAGATGCAGTCATGTCTCATAACTCAAAATCTAAACAACATGTAGCCAAAATACTTGTATTAAAAAAAACTATAATGGAGTTATTAAAAACATTCTGTGCTAGAATTATACATAACTCTATTTATAAAAATAATGACAGTTTCAATTCAAATACTTAGCATTGTGGCTCCAACAGTTCACAATTGATAGTTCTGCCCCTGCAGCTACTGTGGTTGGTGATCCGGTGGGGTGAGGCCTGGTCGAAGTCCCTGTCTAACACCCATTTTTTAGGACTCAGCAGGCCCAGAGCACTAAATACCTAATTTATATTAACCCTAAACCTCAATGTCCTCCTCTCAGAATCTTCCATCAAAACATATGTGGTATCAGATCCAACAAAAACCTACTGGAAGTGCACCTTCAATGTGAAATTCCTGATATATTGTGTCTTTAAGAACATAATCTTAAACAAGAACAATATGATTGTTTCTCTCTACCTGTATAATCACGTATTTCGGCATATTGCCAAGATCTAAGGAGAAGGGAGGGGGGATTTGCATTCTAGCTAAAGTAGACATCGAGTTTGAGCAATTAGATGTTTCCCAGTTCTGTTCAGAAAGCTACTGTCATATAGCTGCTGCAAGGTTGAATCTTTCAAATTTCAAAAAACTTCTACTTGTTGCAATCTACAGAATCCCTGGTAATGGATACAAACAATTTATTGAGAGTTTAACGCAATGTCTTCACTGGTTGGAGCCATGCTTGCAGTTGTCATTCACCCACCCACCCACCCATACACGTACAGTGGTGGTATTGACCCACCCACCCACCCATACACAAACAGTGGTAGTGACCCACCCGCCCACCCATACACATACAGTGGTATTGACCTAACCTCCCACCCATACAGAAAAAAACATTTTATAGAACCACCCTCTCACCCATATAGAAACAAAGATGTTGACCCACCCTCTCACCCATACACGTGCAGTAGTAATACACTGTACGTGTATGGGTGGGCGGGTGGGTCATTACAACTGCACGTGTATGGGTTTTTTAAAGGTCACACACACAAAACCACTGTATGTGTTTGGGTGGGCGGGTGGGCCAATACCACTGTACGTGTATGGGCGGGTGGGTGGTCCAATACCACTGTGTGTGTATGGGTGGGCGGGTGGGTCAATACCACTGTGCGTGTATGGGTGGGCGTGTGGGTCAATACCACTGGAAGTGTATGAATATTATTTTTATAAACGAGTCCCGATCAACACAGAAGGTGATTGAATCATCATTTCCCAAGAATGTAATAGATCAGCTATATGAGTGACATCAATACCACTGTATTGCACCACTGTGACATGACCCACCCACCCACCCATACATGTACGGTGGTATTGACCCACCCACACACCCATACACGTACGGTGGTATTGACCCACCCACCCACCCATACACATACAGTGGTATTGACCCACCCACCCACCCATACACGTACAGTGGTACTTGTATTTTTAAAACATTAAAAATTCTCACTGTTTATAACCTGTACAATATAACCCACCCGCCCACCCATACATGTACAGTGATATTGACCCACCCATACACGTAAAGTCGTATTGACCCACCCATCCACCAATACATGTACAGTGGTATTGACCCACCCACCTACCCATACACGTAAATGGTATGGGTAGGTGTAATTCAGGTGTCAAGTCAAGTCAAAAATATATTTTTTTTCATAAACCCACCCACCCACCCATACACGTACAGTGGTATTTACCCACCCGCCCACCCATACACGTACAGTGGTATTGACCCACCCGCCCCACCCATATACAGTACAGTGGTATTGACCCACCCGCCCACCCATATACAGTACAGTGGTATTGACCCTCCCGCCCACCCATACACGTACAGTGGTATTGGCCCACTCGCCCTCCCATACACGTACAATGGTATTGGCCCACCCGCCCTCCCATACACGTACGGTGGTATTGGCCCACTCGACCTCCCATACACGTACAATGGTATTGGCCCTACCGCCCTCCCATACACGTACAATGGTATTGGCCCACCCGCCCTCCCATACACGTACAATGGTATTGTACGTGTATGGGTGGGCGGGTGGGTCAATACCAATGTACGTGTATGGGTGGGCGGGTGGGTCAATACCAATGTACGTGTATGGGTGGGCGGGTGGGTCGATACCACTGTTTGTGTATGGGTGGGCGGGTGGGTCAATACCACAGTACGTGTATGGGTGGGCGGGTCGATTAGTACCACAGTAAGCTTTTTACTTTCTAAGCTTACGTTCTGTTAGGATATGGCTAGGTTGGGAAAAACTGAGGAAAAATGGAAATACCACTGTACGTGTATGGGTGGGCGGGTGGGCCAATGCCACTGTATGTGTATGGGCGGGCGGGGTGGGCCAATACCACTGTACGTGTATGGGTGGGCGGATGGGTCAATACCACTGTACGTGTAAGGGTGGGTGAGTGGATCAATACCACTGTATGTGTATGGGTGGGCGGGTGGGTCAATACCACTGAAAATGTATGGATGGGTGGGTGGGTCAATAGCACTGTACGTGTATGGGTGGGTGGGTGCATCAATCACTGTACGTGTATGGGTGGGTGGTTGGGTCAATACCACTTTACGTGTATGGGTAGGTGGGTGCATCAGTCACTGTACGTGTATGGGTGGGTGGGTGGGCAGTTGTCATTGGCGACTTCAATATTGATGTTTTGAGCGATGTTTCGATATTTTATACATACATTGTCAATGTATGGTTTGAGATATACAATCTCAGACTGTACTAGAGCATTTAAAGACTCCAAGTCCTCAATAGATAACATATTAACGAACATCCATGAATCTCAAATACATAGTCAAGTTGTTGTAGCTGCATTATCTGACCATCATGCTCAGGAAGCTATCCTCACTTTCTCTTTACCAGATCCATTAAATGTTCCAAGATTTAAGATTTGTAGAGCATTCACTAATGAAAATATTCAAATTTTTAAAACCTTTTTGAAAAGCGAATCTTGGAACTCTGTTTTTTCGGCTCAGGACATTGATTCTGGGTTCAATGAAATTCTTGACAGTTTAAAACACTTGTTTGACATTTCCTTTCCATTAAAAACAAAAAACATTTTCAACAAAAAACACAGCAGTAAAGTTCAGCTTGATGCAGGGACTTGGGCACTGAGAGAGGAAGTTTTGGAACTTTATTTAGACACAAAAGATCTTGACTTTAACCATCCTCAAAGAGCTCAGTATAGGAGATTGAGACACCTTTATAAAAAGAGTGTGCGCAAATGTAAATCAAAGGCTGCGCTCAGTAAGATTCACCTATCATCTAACAAAATAAATGTATTTGGAGTATAGTCAATAGTTGTAAATTTTCTAACTCAAAAAAATCTCTTAGTCCACCTCAAATCAGCCTAATTAGAGAAGATGGCACGAGTGAAATAATAAGTGACCCTTATGAAGTAGCTCACAATTTTAACTGGGATTTCTCTTCAATAGGTCGTCTCGACTCTAATCAAAATCAGGATCAAATAAGTGTTCATCCATCTAATAACTTGCAATTTGACCCTCCACCAATTACATCTTACACATATGGAATTAATGCATCGTAACTATACATGTAACAATTATTACAACAAGGCCAAATAATTAATTTAACAACCTCTAGAAGCTAAGAAAACAATGTTTATTGTAATTAATAGGAACTTTTTTTGTAAACATAAAATTAATAAAACTTATAGGAAACATTTCTATCAACCACGTATTAAAATATAAACGCACTATATGAACGGGTTTTTAAGTAGTAACGAGGTAAATTTGATGTACAGTGTTTTAGAATGTAAATAAAACAGAATATTTTATAATAACAAACCAGTATTTGAGGGTTTAGGCTGTTTTCCAGACATTTTTAAGATAAAAATAGACAGCAAACCTGTTCCAAAAGCAAGCTCAGTAAGAAGAATAACATTTAAAGTCAGTAATAGATTAAGAACAAACATTTAAAGTCTTTGGAATCAAGAGATATTAGAGAACCAGTTAATGAACCTGAAGTAATTAGTAATCTTGTAATTGTAGAGAAACCCAATGGTTCTTTGCGTCTTTGTATTGATACAACTCACTTAAATAAATATATTATTAGAGGAAGATATACAATGCCAACTATTGAAGAACTGTTACAAAACCTAGCTTATAAAATGTACTTCTCGGTTTTAGACATTAAAGATGGATTTTATCATATTCGTTTGGATGAAGAATCAAGTAAACTACGAGTATATTCGTTTAGTAAAATATTTGGAACATGTTGATTTTTAAGAACACTATTTGACCTTTCATGCCTACCAGAACTTTTCAAAAAACAAATAATAAAGTATTTTAGTGATATCAAAGGTGTATCTATGTACTTTGGTGATTTGTACATTGTATAGGGGAATCTGTAGTAGATTTGAGCCAAGAAAGATTTGATGAATTAAAAACTGAAACTTAAAATGACTTAACCCTGGGTAAAATAATATCATGTAACTATGAATAGCCATCAAAGGTTGAAGATTGAGTGATTAAATACTTTCATATACAGAGGTGGCATATAATTTGAAAATTATGCACTTTCTTATGAAGATACGAGAAGACTCCTAGATCATTAAGAAAGTTTATTCTATCTAACTTACATGAAACACATTTAAGTATCAGCAAAACAATATCAATGGTACCAAGTTTGTCTACTGGCCAGCTATGACATCGGATATATAAAAAAAACCAATATTAAGTTATAATATCTGTCAAAAATATCAAATCGCAAAAGTTAAAGAACCCCTAAAGTCACTCAAAATTCCTGACCTTTCTTTCTTAAAGATTACATTTGACCATTTGATTTTAATCATTACAGTGCATATTGCTGAGCACCAAGAAAACAACTACTTGGTTGTTATGGATTATTATTCAAGATGGCTGGAGTTTTTATAAATGTATAACAAAACAAGTTGTACAGTTTATTGGCAAACTGAAGGAGTTTTTCAGTCGGTTCGGTATACCAAAGTTAGTTCCTTCGGTTCGGTATACCAATAGCTGATAATGTTCCTTTTAGCAGTCATGAATTAAAACAATTTGCTAAATTGTGGAACTTTGAAATAGAGAATACTAGTCCTTACCATTCTAAGAGTAACGGGTTAGCAGAAAAAGCAGTTTTCTCACACACTGCGTCAGTTCAGTCTGCTCAGGTCTGTCGTAGATTTAATGCGCCAACCGGTCAGTAGACGAAAGACAATGTTATTATGTTATTATTGTTCGCGTGTAAATTCTTTGTGTCGGCTTTCATTTGTGTGATTTGTCATGAGTTCCAGTAGTAGTGACGAGGAAACTAGCTGCGGAAGAGGATGATCAAGTATCGAGAAAAACAATTAAGAGTTTGGGTGCATAGTTTGCCGCACATGATTTTGAGGGAGAGTATAATATGCATTTTCCAAGTCTGAAAAATGATAATCAAAGATTTTTACGTATAAGTTACGAAAATGTTATGGAATTATTACACAACAATGGAAACAACTGTACTGCTGAAGTAAGTCGATCATCAAAACTCATCTTTCCATAACACAGCACTGCTTTTATATTATGTCGGACCACCCAGTTTCACTCAAAATACTTCTGTCTAGGCCTAGACCATTTGTACTCTGCAAATGCGCGGTGCCTCCGTCTTTCCGTCGCTTCCGTCAAAAATAGCTCGCGAAGCGATAAGTGGCTGAGACGATGGAGCGGACTGAACTGAACGGACGTAACGAATCATGTGTGCAAGTCTACCTTTGAATAAGTGGTTTTCGATTTTTGGTGGAAGCGACTGAACCGGACAGACTGAACTGAGTGGATCCAGTGTGCGACAATCTTATTGTTCACTAATCGTTCCTTTATGACTTTTACGTCGTTCACACTAAAAAACTTACGTATTGTATTTAATATATCTATTCTAATATTGATTTTGTTGATAGGGCTCGTTATAGAATTATTTATAAGATTTATATATATATATATAATTTATATCATAATCGTATTATAATTGAAGAAGGAACATAAAATAATTGTTACTTGTTACATAAAATAATTATAAATCATTGGCATTACTTTTGAAGAAGACATATTAATTACTTGTTGATAATGTTATCTGACTGTTAGTTATATATCTTATATCAGTTGAAAAACAGTGTCCACCTCAATCATATTGGGGTGAAAGTTATGTTAACGTCCCCTTATTCCGTTAATATTTTATTCAGTTTTTCCTTGCCTGTTTATTATTGTTCTTTAACCTTGTGAAATTATAATTTGACGTAAAAATTAATAATGTTTTTACACATTACGATTGGTGGATGGCGTATGTTTATAAGGTAGAATCATTAAACATATGAGTTGTTTTATCTTATAGTTTCCGGTTAGAAGGGTAGTCAGTGAGAGAGGAAATACTTGCTAATTTGTTCTAAAATGTTCTTTATAAACTTGCTGTAACATATGATTTTGTTATTTGAGTAGGAACGAAGATAATGCTGTTACAGACAAGTATTTTTATTTACAGACGCCTACAATTCTATTTTAATGTATTTGGTATTGATATTAATACATTTGTACATTTTATGTTTATAAGGATTTTTACTTATGATAATAAGACTAGTTTTATTGATGCAATGTAACGTAGCATAAACATATTTTGCGTGATTCGCTTTTATGTACGTGTTTTTTATATAGTGGAATAACTGTTGAATACTTTTCCGTAGATATGGTTTCTTTTATTGTTCACTAATCGTTCTTTTATGACTTTTACGTCGTTAATACAGTAGTATTTTAATATTAAGGACCACTGTTTATTTATAGCGGTCTTTGATTTTCTTATCTTCTGTATACTATAAGGCTGGGTATAGAGTAGCGTTGGCTTGGCAATTTTGGATACAGAAAGTCCATATTTGAATCTATTTTTTCCCGCGTAATTAAAATATGATTTTGATAATACATTAACAATTACCATTCGTTTATAATTTAGCTTCTAAGCCAATATATAACAACACGATATTTATAAAGCTAGTACTCACAATTAAGTTAATTTTACAAAAAAATCTATGCCAGACGGCTCTTTATATCTCACAAGACTACTGTTACTGCACAGAACTATATATCCTTATTAATAAAGAGCTAAGTTTAATTTTACATTTCTTTTCATTTTACTGAAAGCTTCTTAAGATATCGATTAATTTAAAAGTAAATATTCGACGGTAGCTATAGGTATGTGTCTCCATTAGTTCTGTTCCACCATTCTATTCCCAACCCGTTATTTATAAAACTATAGGCATTGAACATTAAATAACATACAACTCTATAATATTTGTCTTTATTAGCTTATTATTATCATTAAAAAGATCTTGGCAACGTTGGTCAATCAAACTGTAGAAGAAACGATGCTAAATATAATAATCCACTAGGTGGAGATGATTTAGGGTAGTCTGAACTGCTGGCGATGTCGGCAGTAGGCACGAGACATGTGTTGAGAGCGGAAGTGCTGTTGATAAGAGCAGCTGACTCGAGCGTCTGACGCTGTGGATTCTTGCTTTTGAGCCACAAGATTGATAATACATGCACACCTGACCTATCAGCCCACCAAAACAAAATACAGTAGTATTGATCCACCTACCATTCCTTATACTTAGGTACTGACCCACCCAATCTTCCATACACGTATAGTGCTTGTGGGTGGGTCAGTAGCATTGTACGTGTTAGGGTGGGTGGGTCGGTCAATATCATTATACGTGCATGGGAAGGTAGGTGTCTCAATACCACTATAATTAAGTGTGTGGTTAAATACCACTGTTTGTGTGTGTGTTAGTGGGTGAATACAACAGTACGAGTATGAGAGGGTGGGAGGGTCAATAGCACTGTACGTATATGTTGGTGGTTCAATACCGCTGTACGTGCATGGTATGCTGGGTGGGGCAATACCACTAGGCTTGTATCGGTGGGTTGGATGGTTCAGTACCCACCGTAAGTATATGTGAGGATGGTTGGTTCATCACCACTATACTTGTATGGCTGGGTGGGTTGGTCATAACACTGTACTTGTATTTTGAGGGTGGGAAAGTGAATATCACTGTATGTATATGTGTGGGTGGGTTGATTAAATACTACTGTACATGCATGGGACTGTATGAGAGGGTGCATGGGTCTATACCACTGTACGAGTAAGGGATGGCAGAAGGGGTCAAAACACTTACGTGACGGGGTAAGAGGGATGGCTATTATCACTAGGTGTATATGGGTGTAGGAGTGAAACCCACTATTACTGTACGTATACGGGTGTACGGAAGGCTTATTTTTACTGCAAGTAAGTCCAGACGAGAGCTACATTACCAATGTACAGTATTGGTCGATAAGAAGGCCACTGGCATGGTAAGTTGAAAGATGTAGGTTCATAATTTAAAATCGAAGTCTAAGCTATAAAAATGTATAGTTAGTCCAAATTTAAATAGAGATGTATGCCCACAAAACCTAAATAGAATCAAAATAATTCTAGTTCATAATAAGTTCAAATGACACTAAAAAAACAATACATCCGTAATCCGAATGATAAATTGAAGAACACATGCAAATTCTTTTACTTTCCCCAGTATATGTATTTATCTCTAGAAATTATTTTTTAATTTAACAGTTTGGGTAAGCATGTGAAATTCGGTCCTAATTTTACCAAAATAATAGTTTTTTTTTAAAACTAAATTGTAATTGGAGTAAACATCAATAAGACTGAAGTAATATAATCGATTTGCCTTTAGGTAAATGGATTATCTACGGCCTGGTTCCCAACACACGCCCAACCTACCGGACTCCGACTCCTGCTGTACAAGGTTCTGATTCACTGATGCCGTATTGTAGTATACACGATTACCCGCCAAATGCGATGTTGCCAAACTTGGTGACGCTAGAAATGATAGCAGAGAACAGTGACGCCATAGTGGTAAATACGCGATATAATAATATACACCGGTAGACAGCAACGCTCGCCGCGGCAACTGCTTGAACTTCAAATTATATACTACTTTTTAATCGACCCACATTGCGACGTCAAACGGCAAAATTTTAATTTTTCATTTAAATAATATTGCGTTGACTGAATTAAATTTAACTCATACCTTTTAATCTACATTTTTTACTCCACAAAATGACTATTTTTTGAGTCTTTTTAATTTCACGTTCTTCCAAACTACAAGGGAATTACATTATGGCGTCGTATACTTGACGCCACAATGTAAACTGACGCCACAATGTTAGGAAATTTCTTTAACACTGACGCAACAATGTTAGGGGGCTATATATATATATATATATATATATTAAATCTATATATATATAAGTTTGCAAGGAAGAACATGCATACGACCCAATTGTTGACAAATTAAGAAATTATGATAGGGTTATGAGTAGAACAATGCATATATTAAGCCATTATACTGGAATAATTGCTTAACACGTTGACTGCGGCTGTCTAATACTATATACTTTCCCTAGGAGCTGAAGTATAAAAATAATGATTTCAATTACCACATTGACATGGTTTTATATCCATGTAAACATCCAAGTAGCTGTTTGAAGTTGATTTTATGTGTATATGAGATGTTACAAATGTATGACCCACTTGTGAGTCACAGCTCCTCTATACCACTTTATATAATGAAGTGGCACCATGGTCCGCGGAAGGGTCAAACGCCACGAGCGCACGTCATTGCGTGCCTCGAGGGCAGGTCATCTAAACTGAACTTGTTAAAAAATAAGTTATTGACTTTGTTGATTTTCGATAAAATAGATCACTTTTACCAGTGTTGTTACCACATTTAATGAACAGATTTTTTAGCATTTTGTAAACATATAAATTGAATTGGCATGTATTGGGAATTCGATCGCGAATTCCATGGACTGTTTATCGATTTCTCGAAAGCATATGATAGCCTCAATAGGAAGAAAATATGGAAAAGATGGAAAAGTTTGGTATACCAAAAAAACTTATTAATCTAGCTAAGATGACAGTCGAAGGGTCTAAGTGTAAAGTCAGAATTGAGGGTGAATTGTCTGATGCTTTTGAAGTAATAACAGGAGTTCGACAAGGTGACGGGCTTTCACCTCTGCTGTTTAACATAGCTCTAGAAGATGCCCTTCAAAAAATTAGACATAAAAACTTAGGTGTAACAGTAGGATGTAAAATTAATATATTAGCATTTGCCGACGATGTAACTATTTTAACTGAAACAAAAGAAGACCTTGAAGAACTAACCAAAATTTTCATTCAAGAGACAGGATGCATGGGTCTAAGAATAAATGATGAGAAGACCAAGTACATGCACTTTGAAAGAGGTGGCCACCCGCTTACAGAATTAAATATAGAAGGACATAGCTTTGAAGAGGTGGAGCAGTTTAAATATCTGGGAGTACTAATATCCAATAAGAATAGTGAGGAATTAGAAATTGTAAACAGAATAAACCTAGCCAACAGATGCATGTATGCTTGCAATAAGATCTTGTCGTCAAAGTTACTGTCATGCCAAACAAAAATACGAATATATCAAACGATAATAAGGCCAGTACTTTTATATGGTGCAGAAACCTGGATATTAAATAAAAAAGAAGAGAACAAACTCATCGTGTTTGAAAATCGCGTACTAAGAAAAATATTTGGTCCAACATTGGAAAATGGAGAATGGAGGCGCAAGCATAAACAAGAGATAAGACAGCAGTACAATGACTGTGACATAACAGCAACCGCAAGATCAAGAAGATTGAGATGGGCAGGCCATGTATGGCGTAGAGAACAAGGGACGCTACTGAAGGAAGCTGGATTGGGAAGACCAGTGGGAAGAAGACCTCTAGGTAGACCAAAAAGAAGATGGTGGGATGGGGTTAAGACAGACACCGCAGCACTTGGAACCACAATGGAGGAGGCAGAAAACAGAGAAAGATGGAGAGAGCTTGTTGGTGAGGCCAAATCCCTTCTTGGGCATCGATGGCCATGGGAGTAAGTAAGTAAGTAAGAGTAAGTATAAATTGAATTAGCATTATTTTAAATTGGTAAATTAAAGTTAAAATAACTTTCTCTTTTGTTACAATTCATAATTATTCTAATAAAACTCTGTTGAGATATTCTCAGTTTTCCTAAGTACATTCATCTTAATTTTGAAGCAAATTCATTGTTCTTCTTTGTTAATGGAGAATTTACAAGGATTGTACAGATACACATTTCATATTAAATAGGTTTTTGATGTTTTAGCAGAAGATGTCTTGGTTGTCTTTCCATATGATGTGGACTGATAGTTATACATATTTACACCAAGGTTAACTAACAAACATCTATAATATTGTCTACGTTCTTGGTGCACAGATTGTTTCCTGAGAACCCTAAAATAGGATTATATCTGTGATTCTTAAATTACTTGTTATTTACTAATTCCTGGCCTAGTGCCCTTTAACCTAACCTAAATTACCTGTTAGTAATAATTGTGAACTTGTGTATTAGTGCATTACATTCTTATGATTGTAATATTATACATGCTTAAATTCTTGTGCGACCAGACAAGACCCAGCCCAGGCCATAACCAATGTCCCGCAACTGTTTATCCTGCTAACGACTCTCTGGCTGTCTGGTAAGCCTGAAGTTCTGAGTGCGACCACCCTCACTATGAGAGCTCTGATTGAGGAAGTGGTGGGACCAGCCTCTGGGCAGACCCATCACAAGGCTGCGGTCACCAAGGTTCTAGTCACTGTACAAGCTGGACTTACTTACCAGTACCATGCTGCTTGGACACACGTACTGCACGTTATTGGTGTCATTTTCAAGGTAATTCAGTTCACGTATGAAGAAACCAATAAATACTTGGATGTTTATTAGATTCACATATTTTTGTTTCTAATAAATATACGTAGTATAAGGACTAATGGGGATATAAAGGGAGGATGGTACTGACAATTTAATTATCAAATAACTAGTTTGACTGAATAATCTAAAGAGAAATGTGGATCTCTAATGTCAGTAGAATGGACTATTTATCAAGAATCAATATTTTCATCATCCGAAACAAACATTGCATGATAGAGAAAAAAAGTTAATAAAACTAATTCAATCATTAGTTAAATTTAACATCATAAAATTTATTATTCGTATTTAAATATGCATTAGGTAAGGCAAACTATAATATAATTCTTAATGGTAAAGATCTTATGTGTTTAGATAAGGCATTGAAGAATTAGATAATGCCTTGATAGCTAAAACTACTTCGAGTGCAACTGTAGTGACATCTCAAAACACTTAAATCAACCCTCCGCCTTGTTGTATATTTATGAACATAAGCTGGTGTGTTGAACAGTGAAAGATTTTGTTTAGTATAAATAACATACAAAGATGGCAAAGCCAACTTTCCAATTCCAAGCCTTAAAAATGATGGCTTTCAATGAGTATCAAACTGTACCCCAGAAATCAAGCGTACAGCCTTCCTTGCAAAATAAAAGCTCTGTTTGCAAATCCTGAATTCTCCCATAAAGAAATATGTGTCAAATGACTAAGTATATATGAATAATATACAGTAGAAAGTGCGTCAATTGTAAATTTATTTCTTAAAAAGTGAAGCATAAAAATTCCTATAGCCAAGCGAGAAGATACATATTCAAAATGGCATTGGCCAGGTTGTAACGTTACACTGCAGTGTTCCAGGTACACCTGGAAGTTTTAAAGAATACTTATGGATGTTACAATTAAATCAAAGCCTAACTGTAAGATCCTGTATTCTATCCTTATTAAGACCAAGCCCATTAGCAGAACACCAGTCATTGATCACTTTAGATCTTACATCAGCTCTATTAGGCAGGATTGTAGAGTTTTTCACTTTAGTACACAGGCCTAAATCGTCCACAAACAGGAAACAACTTGAGTTACCACAGATAACATAACGGGGGAGATCATTTATGTATAAAAACAATGTACACCCAAAATAGACCCTTGAGGCATACCATATCCTTTGGTCGTGAAAAATCCACCATTCAAATAAACAGTCTTGTGTCTACCCTGTAGGTAGCTACTGAAAAATTGATAGCTAGGCTCTCAAAAAAATAGGAGGACATCCACTGAGTCACTGTGGGCCACAGTGTCAAAAGTCCTTGGACATGTCATTATATCTGAATATTACACTCTCTTTAGCTTTCAAACCACTATAAATATTAGATATTAAGGAGTGAACAGCCTCGAGAGTGCTGTGTTTCTCTCTAAACCAAAACTGACTGCAGGATAACAAATTATTTGACTCTAGAAAAACATACTTTGTACTAGCCATTCCAAGAAATTTGAAATAGGTATTATTAAAATTGGTCTAAAATTGGAGCAAGTATTTTTAGGCCCTCTTTTGTGAGTGGCTAGAACCTTGCTAGACTGAAGTATATCAGGAAAATATTCATTAAAAATACAAAGATTTAACAAATAAGTCATTATCTCATATATAAAGTAAGATATCTCTCTCAAGATCTTTGCTTTTTTGCTGCTATTAGTAACTTAAATAATAGTCCATGTCGTGTTATATATGTCTTAGACTATTTTTTAAGTTATTAATAGCAGCAAAATCATAGTTTACTATAAAGTACGTTATTTTAAAGTGATCAAGTGGTACTCGTTCATGATTTGATTGAAATTTAGTTAAATAGCATTTATAAGTATTAATACTAAATGGAATCGAGTTAGTAACACAATCTGTGAAAATATTGTTAAAGTCACAAATGGAAGGTATATTGTCAAGAGGCAAAGGTGTGCTGTTACATTTGGTGTAATGCTTTAATTTTATTTTTAGAGTTATTAATAAAATTACTCTTAGCAGCTAGCTCAGCAATTTTAATTTCCTCCCTGTGTTAATTTTTAAGTAGATATATGTTACCCCCTAATTACTCTCACCCAGTTCTAGTATGTTTACTAGAGATAATATAGAAAACATATTTTTAAGTGTTCGACGACGTACAGTGGATGTGATCATGGAGTTCTTGTTCTGAAACCGGTAATCCAATAAATAGGATGCTGTAGCTGAAAACAACAAGAGTATGTTAACCTTATTATTTGTCAGATAATATAGGTTATCTAATTCAGTTTTCATATTAGGTAATTCGCAATGATACCACTTAGATTTAGGCTTATTCAGTTTAACTTTAACAGACTTTAGCCCACAAAGGATGATCTAGAAATAACTTACTCTTACATCACCATTTAGGCTATATACACCCATTCAATTGATAATTAATATGTTTCAGGTAGTTGTGTAACTGGAATCAATTTAGATTATTGGTAAATCTAGTTAGCAAAAGTAATCTAGGAACTCTTCAAATTCCTACTTGATTTTGAGTTGATGAAATAAAAACTATAGCATCATGATCAGCCAAATACTCTAGACTTATCTAAGTGTAGCTGTAAATAATTCATTTAAATGAAAAAAACATCCCACACACAATGTTTTTAAAATTAAAGCTGTCTTGCTCAGAACACCACGAGATAAAAAATTCTGGGAATCCCAAGAGAACTTTACAACTTGTCAATCACTATACATTAGTTATGTAGTTGATCTGAGCTCTCTGGAAATTAAAAAAAATCAAAAGTGGCAGTTTTACTTTTTTCAGTCTATTTTAGTTTTCTTTAACAAAAAATTGCTCTACTTACAACTTGAATGTTAAGTAGAAAAGTTATTTGTATGTGGAATTTTTATAGTAATGTTGTGTTTGTTGTAGGAGTGTGGGGAAAACTGTGTGGATCTCTTGATACCGTGCTTACAATCATTGGCAGAACTGAGGGATTCCCATCAGTTTTGTTTCACCAATGAGTTGGACTTCACAGTTGGCCAAGCAGTCCGATCAATGGGTCCTGAAGTAGTCATTAAAGCGATTCCCCTGCAGGTATATTACTGCCTTGAAGTTTTTAACATAAGAAGGAAACTACAGTAGAACCTCATTATAATAGGAGCTGAAGATTGTCTGTTATGATGAAAGTCTAATAACAAACTTTCTACTTTTTTAGGATTGAAATTGAACAGGGTAAACAAAAATAGTTAGATATCAATATTTAGTATTTATTGTGTACAAAATGTAAAGGTAATATGATAGACAAGGATTCAACTGTTACTTGTCTAAAACATCAACACCTGGTCAGTGTCATGCAACTACCCTCTCCTAGCCAGCCCTATACTCTTTCTGCTCGCTGTCTTGGAGGTAGTTCGTGAGACTCAATGTTGGCTGGCCTTGGCTAGGTGATCCCTAATACTCTGTCCATGGACTGAAGGCGTCTGAAAGATTAAACGACCCTTCGCTCATGCTGGCAGGCCCGTTAGGTTATGCCATCAGCCTAATTCAGTCATTTCACCAAAATTAACAGTAAATATAATCTTTCAATTTGATTCTCATTTTAAATTCTAATTGAAATTTCATTTAAAACAAGTCCAAACACTGTATAAATATGATAAATTTAATATTTAACAATATGATATAAATAAAGTGATAAGTAAAATAAACAATGTCAGAATTACTTTGTATTTGACTTATTTTTATTGACATATTATATAGTGTTCTGTATTTGTTTAAACATATTTTATATTTGTATAAACAGTGATGTAGTGTCCTGAATGTTTTGTTACTCAAACTGATTCGGCCCCAAGCTATTGTCCCAAGTTTGTCAGTGTGTGTTACACAGTGTGCAGTGCTTTATAAGCAAAGTCCACTAAAATGAGGTCTGTTATAGTGATTTTCTACTGTATATTAAAATTATATTTTTATTGGCATGTATGTAGGACCTTGAACACTTAATGTATAGATTTTTACATGTTTTTGAAAAAAAGTTGTACATAAATTTGTTTTTAGTATTTATTCCAAATTTCATTCAATATTCAATAATTGTCATTCTTTACCCTTAATTTGTGATGTGATAAACTCAAAAATACGAGTGATAATTATAACACTTCATAAACCTTTTTAAAAAAACTAAATATAATAATAATAATTATAATACTTTATTCTCCAAAAGCCAAAAAACTTTACAAAAGGAACATACCCTTATAAGTCATTTACAATATTAACAATTATAAAATATATATTAATTTCCCTCAGGCTGACCTTAGTACATTAACTTATTCTTACATTCTAATATACGTTAAAATATACAAAAGGGGCGATAATAAATGAAGAAAAAAGTACACCTTTACAACTTTACATAATCAATCCAATTAGGCTAATGGAAAAAAAACCCTTCAAGGCAGAGCCTGATTGGAGAAAAGCAAACAATATAATCTATTATAAACTATTAATTGCAGTAAGTCAAATACAAATAGTAGCATTAATTACTATAACAGTAAAATAATAATATTAAAGATTACAAATGCAAAAATAAAGATGATCCATCCCTTAAACTCAAGTTACAATAACAACAAAAATTTAAGTACAGTAGAACCTCGATTAACCAGGGTAATGGTGGGGAGAAGGGCCACGGATACATGAAATCACGGTTAAGCCGCTGATAACAGAAAAAAAACTGAAATGCATAATTTAGTGCAAGAAATCATGTTTTAATAGGTAGACTAGGCCTAATTAAAGTGTAGAGTACATTTTACCTGCTTGTAAAAGAGTATCCATGAATGTCTTTTCGATATAAAACTAAAATATTGGTCAAAAGAAAATTATTTACAAAATATTTACTACGCTGTTTATAGTAGTTACTTCATTGTTATTACTGATTAGCAGACGGCTTGAAGAAGTCGGTCATCGTTGTTTGCCGTTTTGCACCTCTTTCTTTCCTTGCAATCGATGACCGTAGCTTCCGTAACGATAGCTTGTCACTTAACACGTTGACTGCTATACATGTTAGACCTATACCACGTCTATATCTGAAAGTTAAAAACAAAAAAACTACTCAGCATTAGTGTTTTCAGATGCTAATTTGAGATCAGGAAGTCGGTGGGATGGTTTATTGTTCATTCCCTGTCAGTAAAAATCCATGGGTCGGATCCGGGTCGTCAGCTCCTGGGGATGCGCCAAGAAGGCAAATGTATGGCAACATTTTCAAAATGCACCCAAACAATGTCACAAACACTTTATATTTCACTAAAAACTAATTGTTATATATTTACAATATTTACAAGGCCATCCAATAATATTTGTTCCTGTTTCCGGTCACTTCCAAGGTCATCATCACTTTCATTACGATCAGCCATTTTTATTTAAATTAACACTATTACTTCACTAAATGATAATAAGCTATATAAAACACTAATAAAAATAAACTATATACAAATATAATATAAGCAACTACTCACTAAATACTATAAAAACAATAACGTGAATAAGAAAACTCAAAAAATCGCTAGGCGGAAACGACGAACACAAAAATATAGCACGTGTTGCACTGAAGGAGCGGGCGACATACAGTCCTCCCTCCACAAGAGCTGAGCTCACACTGCCTTGTATAAGAGAACATTGCAGCGCGACACGGATCCGGGGCACGCGCACCCGGCGCTCGGCCACGCGGGACCCGGAACCGGGTCGTCAGCACTCAACGTGTTAAGAGAGAATCGTCTTGACCCTCCAAGTAATCTAATAGGCATTCCAAGTGATTGAGTGCAGCGCCGTGGCTGTGAGCGATACGGGTCTCGGTGTCAGCTGGCATTTCCCCTTCCCCTTCCTCGCCTTCCTCCTCGTCTCATTCTTCCTCGCTCTCCACTTCTTGCATAGCGCGCCTCACAATCTCTTCGTCATTAAACATCTCAAACGATGGCAAGTCTTTGTCACATTGGAACCACTCATCGATGTTTTCAGTGTCCACGCTTTCGCCACCTGGCACTGCCTTCGCCATATTTGCTAATTGATTTGAAGTTATTTCTTCTTCAGCAAACCCCGTAAAATCCTCACTATCATCAATGTCGGGAAATATTTTCTTCCACGATCTAATCAATGTGTTTTTTTTTACTTTTTCCCAAACAGATGCACATTCATAAATAGCGTCTAGTATGGTGAATTTTTTAAAAAAATGATTTCAGATCGTTCTCTTCCTCAATCAGTTTTCTCAAAACTGAAGTTCTGTAAACTTTTTTTATTCCAGCGATGACACCTTGGTCCATAGGCTGGATCAGTGCTGTCACGTTGGGAGGGAGATATTTCACAACGATTTTTCCGTCATCTGATTTTAAGATTGTTTCACTAGGGTGTGAGGGGGCATTGTCCAAGATTAAAAGCGCCTTTTGAGGAAGGTTTTGTGACCTTAAGTAGTCACGGATTTGGGGAACAAAATGTTTAGAGAACCATTCCTGAAAAATAACTTGGTTCATCCAGCCCTTTTCCTGGTTGAAGTAGTGGACTGGCAAATTTTTTGCCTCTGTTCCCTTAAACGATCTAGGTTTTTTGGCTTTACCAATGACTACGAGCTTAAGTTTTTTCGTTCCTGAAGCATTGGAGCAGGTCATTATGGTTAATCTGTCCTTACTGGCTTTATGGCCAGGCGCATTTTTTTCTTTTACGAACGCTAATGTTTTCGATGGCAAACATTTCCAATAGAGGCCAGATTCGTCTGTATTAAAAATCTGTTCAGGCAAAAGGTTTTCTGCAGACACAAGCTCATTGATCTCGATGACAAACCTCTCGGCCGCGTCCTTATCACCACTTAATGCTTCCCCTTGAATGTGTAGTACCCGAATTCCGTGCCTTTGTTTAAATCGATAGAGCCACCCAGAAGACGCGTCAACCTTTCCTTCAAGACCTAAAGATTCGTAAAAAACCTTGGCCTTTTCGGCACAAATTACACCATTGACGGGATTACCTAAAGCACGTTCTTGCGCAAACCACTCCAACATAGCTTTATCTAAAGTTTCGAATGTGGCATTTTTCATTGTTTTTCTTTTCATTAATCCCGAAGATGACTCTGCAGCACTTGCAAACTTTAACAAATCCATCTTTTTCTTTTTTAAATCCCTAACAGTCTGTTCCCCAATATTGTACTCATCGGCCAAACTTTTCGCACCCCTCCCCTTTTCCAAATGTTCAATAATTTGAAGTTTTTTTTGCATTGATAAAACTACACGTTTCCTCTTGTTACCAGACATTCTTACGCACTTTACAAAATTACACCCAAAGTAAAAAAATACGATCGTAAATAAAAAGGATCAAACTAAACTAATCAAATTCGCACGCGACAGCTCATTAGCATAACAATCTAAACACATCCGTACACTGACTGATTTATTGGACGGGTGTGGAGGGAGAGACGGATAGCAGCACAAAATGGATGGCGCGAAAACAGGTTGTTGTCATTCGTTCCCTCACCCACTGCAGGCTGCGCAGAGACAACAGCGCATCTTGTTGTCATAGCAACTGTTCGGTATTGCTTTGCTTGGCTATTCGTACCGTAGTAGAAGTACTGTACTGTACATAACATTATTGTAACAAAAACTTAAATCCAACTGGAAAAATCTTTTCTTCGTAAAAAAATCGACCGGATCGAACCACGGTTAATCAGCTCCCCGGTTAATGAGCCCCCGGTTAATCGAGGTTCTACTGTAGTTTACAAAACAAATAAAATAATCACATTTCAGTTTCAACAATTGAACATAAACCCTTGTGTGCCGATACGTTAAAAATTAGGTTTCAAATTTTACTTATACATGTTTAATATTTGCATCTGAAAGTATACTACTATAAGCCTTGACAGTCTAAAGTGACGGTAAAGTATTATTTAGATAAACTCACATACATCTACATTCATACTTACACATTTACATTCACCCATTTATACATGCACATATATGAAGCATACATTTTAACTGTTGTTACTGTTTCTTAAAAAATGTGTTTCTAATAACATTACTAGACATACAATTATTTGTTTAAAAATATATTATTTGTATTACTGTAATAAGAATGAAAAAATGTAAAATAACATTATTATTAATGTCATGTGGAAATTTTTACCCTCAGTAGAGCAGTAAAAGATTTATAAATCAGAATTGGACATTTTATCTATTGTGCTTTCTACCACAGTTCTTCATACTTGATTTTCTGTTGGGAATTCTTTTCTGTATGGTATGTACATTTACCATAATCAATTATATGTGATAACATGAATTAGTTAACAACTTTTTTTTTTATTTTAGCTGCGAGGAGTAGCAGATTCTGCTCAAGAGTTTAAACGTTCTTGGATTCTACCTATATTAAAAGAGAACATTCAGAAATCAACACTGAAATGCTTCATTGATCAATTCATGCCTCTGGCTGTTTCTTGCAAGTAAGTCACAATATAATCTTATCGTATTTATGTGAGGACTGTATTGGCCATCACAATCTTCATGTAGAATTTTCCAATATGTCATTTACATATGTTAAATATTGCTCAACAATGGTCGCTTTATTTTTGAAAAAGGGATATTTATTGAGAGTTAGTCAAAGATTGATTATGTCGGTTAAAACTCAGTTATGATTGTTGTTTTAAGTTTTGCACTTTTACAGTCATTTTACAGATTGGAGGCTTAAAATTAATTTGTTAATTTTTATTTATTCTCCAGGCCACTTTTGATATAAGTGGTCAGTAGTGGGGTCACTTGGAAATAAGTGGTAGGAAAGTCATGGTTCAGTTGATAGTATATTTATGTCATGTCAATTTCTTTATAAAATAAGTTTATATTAAAAAAATTAAACAAGTCTATTTTATTTATTAAATACCTTCGTCACGTTCCTTGGGTATTCCTTGGGTAAAAAATAAACAAGTCTGTGTACAGTTTTTGAATTACTATAAATAGAAATTTATAACAATTCTCCAGTTGGAACAATGTATTAATGTGTTTTGTAAAACATGTTGATAAAGTTATACCTTCTAATTGGCATACTTTTTTGACACATGCTCAATGTAAGGTGCTTTCTCAGTTCTTCTTAAATATAACTGTATGAAACCTATCCTAATGCCTACTTACTTATTTACTCATGGTCATTTATATTCTCTCTTAATAAAAAAAATGTGATTCTATCGGTATTTTGAAATTTGTTAATGATGGAGTATCAGATGAGGGAGACAAAGGTAGTTGGACATTTGCCATCATTACGTGAAAAGTAACAATCACGACGTTTCGATTTGGTAAAACCCAAACCTTTTTCAAGTGCTAAAAACTTTATTTTAAGTTTAATGTAAATTTTAATTTAATTTAAGAAAGTTATTTTAAATTAATAGTGTTTTTCAGGTACCATATATTTATGATTAGTTAATGTAATCTTATTTCAGTCTGATTTGAATATTAATTTTATTGTGTTTTGACAATTTTCGTTGATATCGTGACCTTGACAGCGCCTAATTTGCTATATTAATTTATCCCTGTTAATATTTTTTTAATATTTAGCAGAAGTTCATTTTGTTGTACTTGTAACAGGTCCACCAAATTGATAGGCAAATTAATTAGTTTAGATAAATAATAAATTATTATATAGAAGGAAAGAAATATATTTAATTAAAATAAAAAGAAGTTTTAAATCATACTAGAGAATTGTCGTGTGGAAAATAACTGTGGGACAGACGAGAGGCTCCAACAATAAATCACTGTAAACAAATCCTTTGTTCAACACAGGATGGGTGGGACGAATTCCAAGAAGTATCAAAACACATGGGAATATCTAAGACTAAACAGTCAGCAAGTTACGACGTAGAAGCGTGATACAAGCATCAACTTGTCGGTCAGTATTTTTCCATTAAAATCCCCTCCAGGCCACAAGTGGCTGATGTGCAGTAGAAGAACTCAGATGAAGAGTTCTGAAACGAACCAATCAGAACGGGACATATCATTCCAAATTTGCCCGTAGGCCGCAGCAGCTGTCAACACAGCTACAGCGTGATATACCCAGAAGGGTCATAATCGCGTACCCAAAAGAAAAAGGGCGGGAATCCAACTTCAACGGTGAAGAGACGTTTCTCTCCCCATTCAAAGTCAGATCATAGAACGTGAAGGATGTCATCATCCATCGACATCCTGCGATTTCGGGCATGTAAATTTTTTATTCTTTGAATTTATTAAAATTCAAAGGTAGTTTTGTTCTTTAAAGTCATTTTTGATAAAGATAAACAAGTGGTGCGTGACGATTTAATATCAGATTAAAGTATGTGTATTAGGACCACGATGCAGTCTATTAAACCACGCGGTTGAACTTCAAGACCACGAGGACGTTCAGCTAAGTTTTACTGATAATTTAAGTTACAATTTAAAAAGCAATTATCAACTTTTTAAATAATATTGTTCTGATTGTCATTTTTAATATATTGAAATTGAATTTTATTGTATTGCAAATATTAATTGAGTAACGTAATGATTTTGAATAATGTAAAATAAATTAAATTTTGTAAAGTAAATTCTGTTTCATTATACTACGTTTTCTCACCGAATTACCCGTATATAGACCCTGAGAACAAAAAATTAAGAGTTATCATGCTATAAAATAAAATAAATCAAATTTCTGCTACTTTTGTTTTTAAGAATCAAATATTGAATCAATGTGATACGATAACCTCATCAAGGTAGCAAGTCACAAATTTTTAGTAAATGCTTTGAAACAAAAAAAGAAATAAATTAAAGAATTCTGATTTATTGAATATCATTATTTTAATTTAATCAGTGGATTAAATTAAAATAAATAAAATAAATAATGTAACAAAAGGTACAACGTTACAGATTGACGCGACAACGTGAGGCTTTGTTGTTGCAGATTTAATTAATAAAGTTAATTGGTGCATATTTGCTTAATTATCACATGTAACGAAAGAAAAATGTTATAAATGGCGCTAGAACGTGAGGCGTCAAAACATAAAGCGTTACAAAATGGCGCGCACAACGTGAGACGACGTAGTATAATAAGTAGTAAATTTTAACCTATTTAAAAAATATTTAAAGTTGAATAAGAGAAAAGTGTTATAGGCTAGGTAATATGATAAGAAGAATGAATTAAAAATATTTAATATAGGCCTATCTGATTTAAACTCAAAATTTAAGAAAAAGAAATATAATAACTTTATACTTTGTACTTGATTAAAATTTGCAAAATAATGGCTAATGTTGATGGAATCCAAAACTCGGAGTTTGACTCCGAGGACTCTGATACCTCCCTGAGTGTTATTAGGGAAATGAATTCAAATAAAAACAAATGTAATGAAGCCATGTTAGAATTAAATAGGGAAGACACACTGTCCAATATAATGGACATGTTAGCAAAAATAAATGAAAGCATGAACACTAAATATGACAACTTAGAGACAAAACTTAATAACATAAATACAAATGTAGAAACTAAACTCAATCAAATTAATACTGATATGGTAGAGATGAATAGGGAAAACAATATAAAATTAGATGAGCTTAGGAAAGATGTCAATGATAGAATAAATCAACTTGAAGATAAACTAGACAGACAGGTAGAACAAATAAAAGTAGACTTTAATGAGAAAATTAAAGTAAAAGAAAACAATATTAGGGAAGAAGTAAATAATAAAAATAAAGAACAGACCATAAAAATAAACGAAGTTGAAAATAAACTGAGTGAGATAAACAAAACTTTGTTAGACAAATATATTGAGCTAAATATCAAACTAACTAATGTGATTGTTGAAGTAGACAATCAAATGATCAAAGTAAATGACAAAATAGAAGAACAGATAGGTTATTTAAATACTATCATAGACAATAAAATTGAGAGAGCTATCACCCTAAATAACACCAATCTAGAGGGTAAAATAAATGAACTAAGTAACCAAACCAGTAGGCCTAAGATAAATAATGAAATGGGAAACCAGATAGGGTATCTAAACTCAGTGTTAGATAATAAAGTGGAACAAATAAACAAAACCCTAGCACTTGGTAACTTCAATTTTGAAAGTTTAGTAGATGACTTCAAATGTCAAGAAAATAAAAAACTAAAAATGATCAGAAGTAGGATTGAGGAGCTAAATGAGTTCTTTGAATTTGAGATGGAAATCATAAATAAATATTGGGGTCTAAACAAGCAGAAAGAAGTTGAAAATAATATGATGGGGGGTGAAAACTTTGATGTAGACATGGAAGACTTTGTAAACTATGTTATGAGGTATTATAATATCTCATGCTTCTCAAACTTTAAGTATAAAAAGAAAAAAGTTAAACCAGTGTTCTCGGATAACTACATTTGCTCAGAAAACTAAACTATAAACTCAGCTGTTCACTAAAAAATATTTAAAAAATAATAATAAATAAATAGTGATTGAAACAATATAACTTTAATGATAGGGGGGTTGTATAAAAATAAATAAAGAAAATGTAGAACTGATATTTAAGTAAAAGAATGTTTAAATAGGTCATTTAACAATAAACAAATAATAGGCCTAGATGAAGAATTGTAATATTGACAGTAAGGTGAATTTGTGATTGAATGGGAGATTTAATTATAACATTGAAATAATTTGACATTCATGTTAAACTAAGGTGATAAATAAATATAATTAATAGTAAAAGTAACTATTAAAAGAAAACAGATTCATAGATGCCATAATAATAAATATATGGTAGGCCTAATTAAAAAATTTGTGAAAAATAATAATAACCAGAGAGTTGTTATTGAATATGAAAAATATTAAATGATTTAAATGAAACTTTGATAATAATATGTGTTAAATGAATATAACACTAATAATAAAATGATTTTTAGGTGAGAATAAGATAAGTTGAGGAGATGTTTTATAGTGGCTCATTTCATAATCCATGAATGTTTATATTGAATATTTTAAAATAATAACATGATAAATGTGTAAAACTAAAAAGAAGTATGGAGATTTACTAAAATATATTGTTGACATAACCCATGTATACATAAATAAAATATGAACCAAATAATAATGCAATGAATAGGTTCACATAAAATGAAATAGGTGAGATAGGCCTATCTTGTAAAACTTTGTATGATAAATGGTTAATACTAAACAATGTTCTAATGACCTGTCAATGTTCATGCTAAAAATGATTTAAATAATAATATGATATGACTCAAAGAAATGTTAAATCATGATGAAGTAAATAAAGTATAATGTAATACTTTGCTTTTATAACTCTTGTATGTTGACATTGAATATAATCCAAATACACACATTGTGTATACGCTGTTGAAATAATGAAAGGAGAATTTCTTTTACAATACTGTGTTATTGTAACTTGTTTATACTTATATTGAAACGACTAAATGAATATAAAACAAATGATAATAGGAGATTGATGTGATATCAAGCTGATTTAGGGAGATTGTTTAAACTACCCTGTTAATATAACTTGTTTATGTCCATATTTTGAATACAACATTGGTAGAATGTGCCATGTATGTTAGACTGAAATGCATCAAACTTTTAAAAATACTTTGTATTTACAAATTGTTTTGTTTATAATGAAAACTACTCAGACAACAAGATGATATGATTCCAGGATGTATTTAACTAATGTAATGAAAGGAGATTTTTGAAAAGTATTTTATTTTATTGTAATAATTTGATTGTGGTTATATTGAAAATAATCAGATGAATGTAATTCTGATATTGAACAAGATGAGATGATACCTATGTTTTACTAAGATGTAAAGGAGATTCTTTATAATAATTTTTTAATGCAATTTGTATATGATGATGTTATTATGACTTAATAATGTACCGTCAAGACACTACTGTATGTATTTTGATAAACTTAAATGACTTTCAATCATTATAAGAATTTTATGAAGGGAGAATAGCCAGTGGTTAATAGCAGTACGATTCGAACATAATTTCAACTAGTCACTTTCTAAATTCTAAATTCTTTAACGCCAAGTACTCTATTAATCACACAATGGCACAGTGTTACAGTTTCAGGTATTGGTTAACCTTGACGATAGCGTCTAAAAACTAAAAGCTTACAGTGATCTGTAGCATGGCAAACCCCATTTACCAAAGTCATGTTATAGACACCCTTAGATTAGTAATTTAAAATATAACATTGTAAAATGAGAATGAAATATTGTAATAATGTAATGTAATTTTTGATGGTAAATTTTAGTACGGCAAGTGATACTAAGAACAGTGATAAGAATCACAATTTAATGAATAAAGTGTAACTGCAATGTTTGTTGATAATTTATTATGACTTTTTCACTTGTCAATGATGCAAGTCAGGAAAGATAAAAGATGATTAAATATGAGTTTGTTTAAAATGTTTTATAAATAATTTTTCAATCAATTTAGTTGCTTATGGAATTGAAAACATTGTAATAATTAGCAGTCAGTAATTAGATTGTGCTGTATATATTTTATAATAGAAAAGTAATTAAAGTAATAGGTTCAGGTAGAATGACATTGCCATGAAAATAATTGATACTGTGTGGACACTAGGAACAATAGTGAAACAACCATCAGGTATAATGATATTGCAGCAAAACCAGCGACAACAAGGGACATTTTGGAAAAGTGGACATGTATGGACACAAATAGCAGTGTGGTGCCACCGATGGGTGTTCGGAGGACCGACCTATTCCCGAGAGCCATGGTGTTGCGGAGCAGCCGACCCAATGACACACCGAGTGATAATCAACCCAGTGACATGGCCCTGTCAACTTTCTGCATCCCGGCACTCCAGTCCCTCAAGACCAACAACTTGATAGAGCCGCCATTTTGGACACATGAGTCAACCTTTGTGTCATCTATCTTTATGTGACTTCCACAACCCATGGGTGTAAAACAGACATAGTTGGTGTTTGATTGTACATTCATTACAATCTTTTTAATCTACAAGACTCTTAGTTTTGTGAACCGGCCATTATCAGAACTTAACTCTGGTTTTTCAATACTTTAAAATTAAAACAAAAACAAGTTCGAACTAGTGTAAAACTTTACACTTGGACCGCATCCAGTTTTATAAAAGTGAGTGACTGTTTTTAAGCTTTTGTCATAATAAGCAATAACTTCTGAAGAAAACCAATACTCTACAAGAACAATTACAATGTTCCAGAACCCTGGCCCATACTTGAACACTATGGTGTTGTAAATGAACTATCCCAAAGTACGTGCAGTGACATCAGACCCACTGGCGTAGCAACAACTTGACAAAATGTCTCAAGATGATAAATAAAAAATAAAATATTATGCAAATATGTATGGAATAAATAATAGCAATAAATAAATAACATATAATAAATAAATAACAAAACCTAAGTATAAACAATTTATAAATGATGAAATTTTAATAATGAAAAAATGACAATGGTGTTTATTGATAAATTTTTTATATTATTCAATAATATGTGAAATATAAATATTAATTCAAATAATAATTTTATTACTAAAAAGAATTACAATAATTTTTATAATAAATTATAAAGTAACAAATAATAATAATAACTTGCATCAACAACTATGTAGTGCATCTGTTGATTGGTAAACAATGTATAATACAAACTATTCTTGTATTAAAATAGGAGTTGATAACTTATTGTTGTTAATCAATACTTGTATATAATTTGATGATATGTGTACCATGTATTTCTGATAAAGGTATCGTTTTGTTTGATAACTTTGATTAAGGACTGATGAATTTCATTCCAAATAAATAATAAGTATAATCTGATGACTTATTATGTAAATGAGTTGGTAATTAATGATGTACAACTTTAAGAATTAATCATTTGTTAAATGATAAATAATATGTAAAAAAGTTTTAAGGGATCTTTAGTTTATTGATTAATGATAAATGCTAAGATTTAACTAGGGATTAATGACATGTTGATGATTGAAAATGTTTGGAAAATTGTTTGTGATTAATGGCTGACTTGATAATGTAAAGATTTGTTTTAGAGGTAAGGATTTATTTGAGAATGTTGTGGACTGTGTAGTGATTAAGAATTTATTAAAGAAATTAAAGAAAGATAAAAGATTGAAAAAAGATATAGGAACTTAAAGATGGATTTAGGATTGATAATGGATACTAGTATTTAAAGAAGGTTTAATGGAACGAGATAGGTTACAGAAATTGAAGAAGGTTTAATGGGATGAGATAGGATACAGAAATTAAAAAAGGGCAATGGATTGAAATTAGGTTACTGTATTAAAAGATGGATTTAGGATTGATAATGGATACTTGTATTTAAAGAAGGTTTAATGGGATGAGATAGGATGCAGAAATTAAAAAAGGGCAATGGATTGAAATTAGGTTACTGGATTAAAAGAAGGGTTTAAGGAGTGATAACGGATACTTGTATTTAAAGACGGACAAAGGGGTGAAATAGGATATTAGCAATGAAAGAAGGGTTAATGGAATGAAAAAAGATAAAGGAACTAAAAAATGGGAAATGGATTGATAACAGGTTACAGAATTAAAAGAAGGGTTTAAAGGGTTGATAACGGGATTAAGTATCTAAAAGATGGTTTAATGGTTTGATAATAGATATTTGCATTTAAAGACGGATTAAAGGATTGATGTCGAAGTTAAGAATTTAAAAATGGTTAAAAGAGTTGAGAATTTATTTGAAATATATGACAGGGTATTGAAAAATGATTAACAAATCAATATAGGATGTCGATGAAATACTTAAAATAAATAAATGATGATTCATTTATAAATTGATGAACTATATAACATGTTATTGTAATGAATAGTCATGTGATTTTAATGATGATGTTGAAATATAATAACTGAAAGTAAGTTGATAATTAATTAATTTTGAAGTGTAACCTAGTAACGGATGACTTATATTTTGTTGATTTTGATATATGACTTGTGTATTTGGTGGATGATTTCATATTGTGAAATGGGTCATTGATTTTAAATAAGAACTTGTATAATTTTTGATGATGTATTGATCTTAGATTTATAATTTTTGAATTTGTACTAGCAAATGAAATAATTTGCCAGTGGAAACTAATCATTTACTAACTAAGAGGAAATCATAATTTAATGATTAATTAATCTTGATAAATACTTGTATAGAACTTAAAGATGTATTAATTGTTGTTGTATGAATTTCAGTATGTAATGTATAATGTTGTGTAACAATTTTTGATAAAAAACTGATGATATTTTTTTATTAACAACTTGTAATAAATAAAAAAAAAAAAAAAATATATTAACTTTTTATAAATAATTATATACAATGAAATGAGTTGTTAAACTTTTAATTTATAAATTATGGAATTGTTAGTTAACAATTTTGATTTATTGGATTACTGTTTGATAAAGGTAACTTTTGAATTATTGATTTTTATTGATGACTGTGTAGGATGTTATGAATTTTTTGAATTTTTAAATCACAAATGACTAATTTGTAATTGATAATTTTATGATTTATTGAATTGTAATTGATTAAATTGTATTAATGATTTAATGGACTTATTTTGATAAATATGGATTATTAAATGTTGATAAGGAGATAATAATGTATTGCCATAGAATATGTAATCTGATATTGAATTGTAGAATAGTTAATAGATTTAATTTACTAGATGTAATAAGTGATGTAAAACTAAAACTTAGCTGAGAAACAAACGACAATTTGGCGAATCGTGTTTAAAATCAAGATTTTTTGACTCGCGTTACTCACACATCGCAAAAAATCGGGGGGTACTGTAACAGGTCCACCAAATTGATAGGCAAATTAATTAGTTTAGATAAATAATAAATTATTATATAGAAGGAAAGAAATATATTTAATTAAAATAAAAAGAAGTTTTAAATCATACTAGAGAATTGTCGTGTGGAAAATAACTGTGGGACAGACGAGAGGCTCCAACAATAAATCACTGTAAACAAATCCTTTGTTCAACACAGGATGGGTGGGACGAATTCCAAGAAGTATCAAAACACATGGGAATATCTAAGACTAAACAGTCAGCAAGTTACGACGTAGAAGCGTGATACAAGCATCAACTTGTCGGTCAGTATTTTTCCATTAAAATCCCCTCCAGGCCACAAGTGGCTGATGTGCAGTAGAAGAACTCAGATGAAGAGTTCTGAAACGAACCAATCAGAACGGGACATATCATTCCAAATTTGCCCGTAGGCCGCAGCAGCTGTCAACACAGCTACAGCGTGATATACCCAGAAGGGTCATAATCGCGTACCCAAAAGAAAAAGGGCGGGAATCCAACTTCAACGGTGAAGAGACGTTTCTCTCCCCATTCAAAGTCAGATCATAGAACGTGAAGGATGTCATCATCCATCGACATCCTGCGATTTCGGGCATGTAAATTTTTTATTCTTTGAATTTATTAAAATTCAAAGGTAGTTTTGTTCTTTAAAGTCATTTTTGATAAAGATAAACAAGTGGTGCGTGACGATTTAATATCAGATTAAAGTATGTGTATTAGGACCACGATGCAGTCTATTAAACCACGCGGTTGAACTTCAAGACCACGAGGACGTTCAGCTAAGTTTTACTGATAATTTAAGTTACAATTTAAAAAGCAATTATCAACTTTTTAAATAATATTGTTCTGATTGTCATTTTTAATATATTGAAATTGAATTTTATTGTATTGCAAATATTAATTGAGTAACGTAATGATTTTGAATAATGTAAAATAAATTAAATTTTGTAAAGTAAATTCTGTTTCATTATACTACGTTTTCTCACCGAATTACCCGTATATAGACCCTGAGAACAAAAAATTAAGAGTTATCATGCTATAAAATAAAACAAATCAAATTTCTGCTACTTTTGTTTTTAAGAATCAAATATTGAATCAATGTGATACGATAACCTCATCAAGGTAGCAAGTCACAAATTTTTAGTAAATGCTTTGAAACAAAAAAAGAAATAAATTAAAGAATTCTGATTTATTGAATATCATTATTTTAATTTAATCAGTGGATTAAATTAAAATAAATAAAATAAATAATGTAACAAAAGGTACAACGTTACAGATTGACGCGACAACGTGAGGCTTTGTTGTTGCAGATTTAATTAATAAAGTTAATTGGTGCATATTTGCTTAATTATCACATGTAACGAAAGAAAAATGTTATAAATGGCGCTAGAACGTGAGGCGTCAAAACATAAAGCGTTACATACTCCACTCTAGGATCTAGGTTAAAATGTAGATAATTATTAAAGTAGATAAGTTTATTAGTTTAAGAACGTAGTTTTATAACATGTTTGTGTAGATGTAATTTAGTTTTTAGCACTTGAAAAAGGTTTGGGTTTTACCAAATCGAAACGTCGTGATTGTTACTTTTCACGTAATGATGGCAAATGTCCAACTACCTTTGTCTCCCTCATCTATCGGTATCTCACTGGATGCAATTAAATGATTTCTCTGTCATGCCTCCACAAGCAGGGCCACATTGTGGAAATAGCTCATTTGTCACATGATTACAAAGTAATATAAATTACTTGAAATACTCAAATGATCAGATATGATTCTGTTAGGGATCCATTTCAGGCCCTCTATTGTTTGTATGCTTCATAGATAATATGGTGAATGACCTTGTTTGTAGTCCACATTATAAACGTTGTCCCCACACAGATATTTAGAATAAAAATAGCAGATAGTTATGTTATATAGAATATTATGAAATAATGAGTGTCATTGAATTATAAATGGACAATTTATTATTTGTCTAGTTTCTTTTTGTCTTTTTCTGTGTGTGTTTAATGAATTTACCTTTAATTATGAACTAGCTAACTATTAACAACTTGTTAGGGATAGTGTTGTTTTAAATTTATCTGTGCTTTTGGAAAATATTATTGGAGAAAATTATCTGTGATAGTTTTCTATAAGTCGCGCCAACTAAGTCCTGCTCTGGGTCGGCCGCTACTAGCCAAACTCCATACTACACCTAAGTGTCTGCACATGTTTCCTATTGTCCCTCTCCCGCCCAAGCACAAGGGTAGATTTATTGCCTTATCAACTGCTGGGTGCCAGTATAAAGGAGTGTTTTGTGAGTTACTGGACAGAAGACAGTTTGTAACTGACTAGTGGTGTGTCGGTCTCCTCGTGTACACTAAAACTCTAAGGAAAGGGCTCGGCTCTTCAAAGCAATAAAATCATAAACTTGGTCGGCTTTTTTCACAGAAAACCAATGTTTTCAGGCTGACATACGTTTTTACCTGCACAACCTCATTAACAGGGAAGCACCTAGAGCGGAATTTAGATGGCACAACTTATACCAATCATGTAGTTAACCGTTTGACTATAGATTATGAAAATATTATCTTTATTTAGATTTTAATGATTTTGTATAAATAGGAACCAGGCAGCGAAGTTATCAGCAGAAAACAACCAAGTGGGAGCTCTTAGCTATGATTTATTGCAATCCCAACTGTGGGCTCTTCTTCCGAGCTTTTGTTCTCAGCCCACTGACATATCTGTATCATTTGGGGTTAGTTAAACAGCAGTATTTTTAGAATAAAAAGTTAAGCTGTCCAAATTAAATTCACGTCATAGTGAAATTAAATACAAATCCAGAAGTGATAACAATATTCTATTTCAATTGAATTAACGTGTGTACATAGACAGTCTAACATACAACTTATACTATTTGTCTAATTTTCCTGAATAAAATAAAGAAACAAGAAGATACTAACAAGAACTAACTACTAACTAAACAAGAAGATATGTGCTTAATACATTATAAAAAGATATGGATTTAACAACCAGATAACTGGATAATTTTGTGCATAAGTTCAAATGTCATATTTTGTGCAATAATTTTGTTATGTATGAATCTTTATTAGGTCTTTAATAAAGTACAAGCCCTTTTTTTCTTCTGACATATAAATTAGTTGGTATTTATTTTATTTCTCAGTATTGATCATCATATCGAAAGAACGGGTTATGAAAATTAAATATGTGCTCTTTCTTGAATGTACGAGGCGTGTTTTTAAAGTAAGTACCGTTTTGGAATCCCGTCTCTGTAGCGCTGCAGTCAGCGTCCAGCGCATGCATGCTAGATACTACTATCTTTTGGCAAGCCACAGCCGCTGTTATGAATCCAATCAACTGTATTTAAGGTAATTTATGACTGTTTAAAATTCCTCCTCCGGTTAAAAATGCTGCCTACTGTGAATTATGCGCTATGTACGTTTTCATAACGCTAACGTTCATGGAAGCACTAACACTCATCGTGAGTATGTCACAGTGACAATTAATTTGGTTTAAAAATTTTTAAACATCACAATTCTAATGTTCTAGGAATGTGAGAGAACTGGTTAAAAAATTTTTGTGTGATTCCCGTCAATCGCTTGTTTTTGTGATTCTCCGTCAGCATTTTGGGAACCTACCGTAAGCATAACTTTCGGTACTTCAAACAGTCTGTCACAATTTCAATAATCGCACTTCTTGACATTTGAAGACACACTACATATAACGGCAGAACTATCCACACCGCTGTCAGACTGGAAGATCTGAAGTAAATATGAACTGTTCGTTTTATATTGATATCTTAATTATGTTTTGGAATAATAGTTTTTTCTTTGTTTTTTGTTTTCTTTGAAATTAAGCATACTTGAACCTTGGTTAGAAAATTATTTATGATGCTATATTTCTATTGACTTCCATTTGCATAGTAAACAAAATACTTGTTACATTCTTACAAATAAATAAGGTGTAATTGTAGTTCTAAATATTTTAATTTATTTATATTTACTTTGTATATGGTTATTATAATGAATTTGACTATCTCTTTTATTATGTTTGTGCCTAGTACATAGAATGTTATCTGGAAGTTTAATGGTGTTTATTTTATTTTTAAATGGGAGTACAATATATATATATATTTTTAAATTAATTATTTCGTTAAAATTTCTGAATGTTTCAGATAACTGATGATAATTTAATAGTGTAAGTTAATTAACAGTCATTGAAGTGTGTATTACCTTTCTGGTGGTGAAGTGGTGTATTTGCGTGTGTTAACACGTAGAGATTTACTTCATTATCAGGGGTGTATAGTGAGTATATGTGGGAACACATTGTAGGTTTTCACTTACTTTTATTAATTAGTCTTAATTTGTCATCTTCAATTTTTGTTTATTCGGTTTTTGTATATATTAATATTGCAGGAATATAATTATAATAATTTAGATGCACTCATAATAGTTAATTCATAATTATTTAATTAATTATTGTTTGTGATAGTATCGTTATTGTTATTTTAATTTCAGATCAAGTCATAAATAATAATTTATTATTCGCATATGGCACTTAATGCACAAACGATTGCTAAAATCCTCAGAAATAGTTTTGTTTTTTATGATAGTTCGTAGGAGCCATCACATTCCGTTTTTTGTTATAATTTTAAATCAATGTCTATTGTAAATTTGGGTATATGTGAGTGTGTGAATGTCGACCTGTCATCCTCTGACCCTTGTCCGCGGCTGGATCACGGACCCATGGTTTCGTAGTGGCTGTACTTGTTGCCGACTGTGACGCTGAGCACGATTGCTCGTCTAATCTTCCAAACACCGCTGACCTTCTCGCCTCTTATCTTGCTCCCTACCACAAATCTCTTAAGTCCTGTCATTTTAATGCACAATCCTTGCCGTGTCATATTGATGAGGTTAGAGCAATTTTTGATCATTCAAATTTAGACTTAATTGGTGTTTCAGAAACTTGGCTTAAGCCTAGTTTGGACTCATACGAAGTTGAAATACCAGGGTATATTTTAATTCGAAATGACAGAGTGAACAAAACGGGAGGTGGAGTTGCACTTTATGTTAGGGATGGGTTAAAAGCTAACGTATTACTTACCTCACCACCTGATTACTCTGCCAAACCTGAATATCTTTTTGTTGATATAACCTCTACTATTAGTAAAGAAAAGCTTCTCCTGGGAATTTGTTATCGGCCGCCCAGGACGGGACTATTAACTGAATTTGAAAATGCTCTCCTGCACCTTATGCCAAACTACGCTCATGTCTTGGTTATGGGCGATTTTAACATTAACCTTCTTATGACTAAAACCAATTATGAATATAGACATTTGACTACAATGTTTGAATCTTGTAGCATGACTATTCTTCCTATGGACGCCACACACCATACTGCTGATTCTCACACTCTGCTCGACCTATTGGTCGTTAGTGATCCATCTGAAGTCATTCGCCATGGGCAACTTCCAATCCCAGGAATATCATGCCAAGATCTAGTTTTCTGTGTCATACCTATCAAACAATTGAGACAAAAGGCAAACTTTATTACATATAGAGATTTCAAAAACATTGACGAAAATCTGTTTTTAACAGATCTTGCACGTATCCCTTGGCAAACTATTACCCGACTACCAACGGTTGATGAAATGTTGTCCCAATTCAACTATTGGATTTTGGATCTCTACAACAAACACGCCCCTTTAACCACAAAGAGAATATCTAAAAAACGTTCCATACCCTGGCTTACCAATGAAATCCGATCTCAGATGAGTAAACGGGATGCTATATACCGTAGAGCCAAAAGATCAAGAGACCCAGAACTTATGTTACAGTATCGACTTTTACGTAATAAAGTTAAGCAGGAGCTTCGCAATGCTAAGCTGCGATATATACATAACTTATTTCCAGATCGAGGAATTTCATCAGCCTCCATGTGGAGAAATATAAAAAGTCTTGGTTGTGGGAAACAAAAAACCACCCTTCCAGTCAATATTCCTTTAAATGATCTAAATGAATTTTTTATTTCATCTTCCATTCCAAACGACCAAGACATTGTTAAATCATATATAGAGGAACTATATAACCAACCCAATCCACCTTTGCCTTTTGAAAGATTCTCTTTTAAACATGTCCTTGAAATTGATACTCTAAGGGCTTTTCGTAAAGTTACCAGTAATGCTACAGGAGTGGATGGTATTTCGATTAAGATGATAAAAAAAATACTCTTTGCTGTTCTTCCTGTCATTACTGCTATATTCAATAAGTCATTGGCCACAACTACTTTTCCTAGCTTATGGAAACATGCCCTTGTTCTCCCATTAAACAAAGTACCTGTACCATCAGAAGCCAAACATTACAGGCCTATTAGCATTTTGCCCACCATTTCTAAATGCCTGGAAAAGATCGTCCATTTACAAATAAACACATTTCTGAATAATAATAATATTCTTAATACATATCAATCAGGGTTTCGTTCCAGCCATAGTACAGAAACAGCTCTTCTCTGTGTCACAGATGACATTCGAAGAGCCATGGATCTTAGAAAATGTACAGTCTTAACTTTGTTTGATTTTTCTAAGGCATTTGACTGCGTGGATCACTCCCTTCTTCTGGTTAAACTCCAGAATTTAGGCTTTTCAGATAGCAGCATATGTTGGATTAGATCTTACTTAGCTAATCGTCAGCAGTGTGTGCGACAGAACTTCAATTTTCAAATCTGTTTCGTCTGGTGTTCCTCAAGGCTCAATTTTAGGTCCACTGCTATTTTCCCTATATATTAACGATATTAGCTCAGTCTTATCCTTCACGAAACATCACATGTATGCTGACGATTTGCAAATCTATGCTCACTCCTGTATTAGTACCTTAAACGAAACAATAACTTGTATTAACCTAGATATTGAAAATTTAGTCAAATGGACCAAAAATCATGGCCTTAAACTTAATGAGGATAAAACACAGCCCATTATTATTTGTTCTTCTCGCCTTCACACCAAATTCAGTATAAACAACATCAAACAAATTCTAGTCAATGGCAACCCTCTGCCTTTCTGTACCTCAGTTAAAAATTTAGGTGTTATTTTTAACCAGAATATGACTTGGGAAGAAGAAGTGCTTAGTGTTTGTAAAAAGGCTTTTGGTTCTATCCATTCACTCAAACAACTTCAATACTTTCTCCCAGTAAAAATAAAGCTTCGTCTTGTAAGAGCACTTATCTTTTCACATTTCATCTATTGCAACTCTGTGTACAATGACATGACTGTGGCTTTGGCTAATAAACTTCAGGTTTGTCAAAATTATTGTATTAGATTTATTTTTAATTTAAAATATGATGATCATATCTCTCAATACTATATTCAAAATTCCATTCTTAAATTGGCCGACCTTAGATTATTAAAAATATTGAGTATTTTGTTTTTAGTACTTAATGATGGGAATCCGAAATACCTCTCTCAAAACTTTTAATATAACTCAAAAATTGGTGCAAAGGAGACACGCTCAGCCTCGTCAATATTACGTATTCCTCTTCATAGAACATCTTTCTACACAAATTCATTTTCAGTAACTGCCTGCAGAGAATGGAATAAACTCTCTCCATATTTAAAGAGATATGACAGTCGGGCTCGGTTCACAGCATCATTGAAAGCCTTTCTTTTTGAACGGATGAGTCTGTGATGGTAGCTGGGGATGGGGTCTGGGATTAGGGTTGAACGAGTGTATGAGTGAGAGAATGGTAAAGTTGATAATATGTTAGTAGTTCATTTAGTTTATATTATTTGCTTCTTTGTAATGTTATTATTATTATTATTTTTCTTTAGTTCTGTATTTCATGTTTTAGGCTTTGTTATATTTACTATTTTAACATAAAAGGGTTAACTGTAAGAGAGGACTTATTAGTCCTAAGTTCGCCAATTGTATAAAACACTTTTGTACAATAAAGCCATTATTATTATTATTACATAATGATGCAGTTGTAAAGCGTCTGTTTTCTCTGACTTTTTCATTAACATTTTCCACCAAGTCACCAGTAATGATTGAAGGTTTCCGACTTCGTTCATGATCATGCTCATTAGCACAACCTTAAAAGTTCTCACCCATTTCCATACCATCCCATCACTCATTCTGTTTTCTCAATAAGCTTAACAGATCTCTCAATGAATGTCAACTGCTTTCATGTCTTTATTGTTATGAAAACTTATCACAACATGTACTTTATAGTTAGCAGCATTTTTAATCAGAGGAGGAATTTTAAACAGTTATAAGCGACCTTACATACAGTCAAATTGGTCGGTAATGGCGCCTGTGGCTTGCCAAAAGATAGTAGTATCTAGCACGCATGCGCTCGACGCCGACTGCAGCGCTACAGAGGCGGGAGTCCAAAACGGTACTTACTTTAAAAACACGCCTCGTAAAAAAAAATGTCCTGCTGAATCTGATTTGTAGCCTGTATTCCAACCCCAAAATCCATACTTATGAACAAATCCAGGAATTTTAAGAAATATATTCACTACAAAACTTGGCTCCTTTTTTTAGTGAGCTTGAATCCTTTTTATGTGAGTTTCTTCTAAAAGACATAACAATAACTATATTAAATAGGTGGTTTATATCTTATACCTCAACTACTGTCCGATTCGAAATTGTGAATACCTGAGTTTAAATAAAAACTGCACAATAACCACTTGGTGTAAAAATTAAAATAACACAAACAGTTTCCTAATTAATTTGTATGTTAACTAGTTCTAGTTTAACTCTGTTATAGTTTAAAAAATGTTATTTGAAAATAAATTATTAAAATATATATTGGTGATATTTAAATATTGCCAAATAAAAATTACATATTTTAGATTTGTGACACTTTTTGACAAACTAGTGAACTAATTGACAAAGTTTCTGATTTCTTGCATGTACAAAAAAAGGCTGATATCAATTTAGTAAAGTGACTTTTTCTCAACACTGAGAAGTGTTACAAACATGAGGCTAGTCTTGATATCAAGTTGTTGATGTTAATAACTTGAAAATGGAATAATCAACAGCTTGTAAAATTGATTTTGTATATGACAAGATAATATTTATAATGCAGTTTTTTATCTAGAAAGCAGTTACAATTCTTCACAAATAAAATTGTTTGACCTCAAAGAATATTCATAACAAGTGTTAAATTCATTTCTTCTTTGAGTTCTTTATTGGAAATTGTAAATAATTTAAGAAATTCTCAAATATTCCAATAAAATGCTTTATTATGTAAAAAGGATTTTATTGGAATATTTGAGAATTTATTAAGTGTTAAATTTCTCTTACTTTAGAAGGATATTGTTTATCTCAGTTTCTCTGCATTTTTTTCTTGTAAATCATCTTATTGCTTTATTGTGGGCTTATTTGCAGCTGATAGCAAAACCGCTTGGAAGCCTGCTGAGTAATCAGAAGGACCAAAGACTCACTGTGATGTCTGCCCTCCGCAAACTAATCACCTTTGCCAGGGATAAGAAAAATGCCCAGGATTTAGCAGAGTTGGGCAGGTTCGCCAAGAATTATCTCCCCATATTATTCAACCTGTACACCACTCCAGTTAAGGGCTCTGATGAAGAGGGTATCAAATTAGCTACACTGGAAACTGTTAAGGTGGAGTTTAGTGTTTAATATCAGTTAAATTTAATTAGTTAGAAAAATATAAATATTTAGTATTATTGTAATTGACAAGTCTAGGGAAAAGGATGGGAGATCTGATGTATTTTTTAATACATCAGATCTCCCATCCTTTTGATTTAATACATCAGATGATCCTTTTTAGACTTAATACGCACAAACCTGTAACAGAAAGCTGGATTAATGTTTCAAAAGAACCAATGCACAAATAAACCTTTTTTTAAGAAAATGACAGAAATTCCCCAAAAATAAATCAGAATTCCCAAACCACCAATAACAAGGTGAATGGCTGAGACTGATGTGTGAGGGTTTAATCCTGATTGCCAGTTTTTCAAATTTGTTTCAAACCAGGAACAAAAAGTTTTTATTTTTTAATCAACAACTAAGTACTAGGGGTGTGCGAGTAGTGTTTTGTGAGTTCGAATCGAGTCGAGTAGTTAGCATTTTTTTCGAGTATCGAGTATTTTTCGAGCGAGTATTTACAGAAGGATTTCCTGTTCACCCAAGACAACTGTAAAAGGCAGACACCATCCTTAGCCTATATGTTAAGTTTTGCCAGATTCGTAAATATATACATCTAAACTGAACACAATAATTTTTATTTGTTGTTTGTAACTGTAACATTTGATAAATAAAACTTGTTACTTCCTACTTTCCTACATTATTATGTGGCATTGTTTTGTCTAACCTTTTTCTTTTTTTCAGAACTAATATTATGTAAGAAATTAAGAAAGTATATTATTAATTGAAACAACATGGATTATAAAGATTTAATCTGTTCACTCATATCTCAGATCAGCTTTTCTATGCAAGCCAATTATACTGTTTCACAGCCGGCAGATATGTTTATCTGGTGGTTCAGTTCAAAGTGTACCGCGAAAACGTAGTGAAGCGTGTTGGCAAAAGCTGCATTCAACCAAACTGATGCTAAAATTAAGGCATTATCACCAAATGCGGTTATTTGCTTTGAGAATTGCCTCCTATCAACAAAAAATTGATTGTGTACAAGCCAAGAAGAGTGGATCTGTATTCTGTGGGTATTTAATTCAGTAATAACAAGGTTACAACTAACCGGAAATAAGCTCTGAATTATATAATCAAATTTGAAAATCTGGATGACAAAGACTGTGGTTCAATCAATTGATAACAATAACTAAGCAGGTTTACTGAAAATAAATTTTAAAGTCACAGGATGAATTAGTTTTTAAATTATGATCGGTAATGAAATATGTGCAACTTGAAACTACTTCGATACATGAGGCTACACTGAACAACAGATAAATAATTATGTCATAACGAGAAATTCATTAAAACCTGGTGTAATCGAATGAAAACCATAGACGTAGTCGGCTAATATAATAGGTCTAGACGATATTGGCGACGAGATGCAGTCTGAAATATCAGCTAAGTGCCAACTAGTGATACAGTGAAGATTTTGGGCAGCTAAACGATAAACTTATGAATAAAAAACGAGACGTTTGATAAGGCTTCGGGTCAAAAAAAATTATTTTCCGAATCCCTAAATTCGTCGTATTTTGTTTAGAAAAGGTCTTCCAACATGTTTCTCCCTCACTTTGGTTGATTCGTGATTGTTTTACAGTTTACATCGACGTCAATGTAAACAGGGGACCGTTCATCTAATCTAAATTATCGTACTTTACCACCTTTTAATTTACATAACCTTTACCTTTACCTTTACTCTAACCTAGTCAGATGACCGTTCAACAATTTGACAGGAAAACATATCGTATGCGCTAATATTACACACGGTTTTGGCGATCTAAGGAGTTTTCGGAATAATAATTAATAGACGTTCGCCACGGATACATATCTATTTTTTATTTGATGGAAAATAAATCAATAATGTTGTGTCACTACCTTCTCAGCTCTGTTGATCACTTTGAACTGAACTAGTTCAAATCATAATGAACGAACTCGTTCACTACGTCGACTAGTTCATTTGACTGTCGTCGTGCACTACCTATTCTTAGGCGTATTGTTCAGTTCATAATTACGCGTACCAAATTGATAATGTATGATTAAGGGTAAAATAAAACACAAACATTTTTTATTGATAACTTATAAAACTGGTTACTCTGAAAACTAAATTAAGATGTAAATCTGATATTTTGTGAAATACAACTACTCAATCGAACTTCGAGTAGTTTTAGGAGCTTCGAGCCGAGTTCGAGTAATAAAATACTCGATCAAATACTCTTAGTTTCGAGTACTTGCACACCCCTACTAACTAATTGGCTGCATATTCTTGTCATGCAACTTAAGTTGATGTGGCTTTATTTTTAAGAAAACATAAATTTTGAATCTTTCAAAATTATTAAATATTGGTCTGACCAAAACTTTATGGCTGAAATTGTCAAATTTATGTCAGACTAGTGAGAAAATTTTTATAGCAGAGTTATCCCTGTCTTCATATGGTTGGACCTTAGGACTGCAAAGGTCCTAGACCTTTACTGTGGACTGTAGAAGTCGTAGACCTTAGGACTGTGCACAGTATTGTCCATAGAATTGATAGCAGTGACTGAGATTCCAGAAGATTGCGTAATGCAGATACTCAACTAAAAAAAAAAATGCAAAACTTGTGGCATTTAAGTGTCAGTGTTAATACTTCATCAGTGCTTTAGGCTCTGCAAGTTAATAAAATTCTTATTTGGAGCAATAAAATATAATTCTTATAAAAAAGCCAAACATTCAATATCAAAAAGAAGGGGGTTTTTGATGATTTTGGTTTAAAATAATTATCCAATTTTAATTCCCCAAACGCTTAATAAAAACTTTACAAAATCTACTAAAAGCTTGAAGTCATTCTAAAAAGGTATTACTTACTAAATTCAGATTCTGAAAATGAATCCACAGTTGATGCTGTAAAAAACGTCATAGACTAATTGCCGATGGATTAGAAAAGACGAAAACATGTGCTAAGCATCTTTCTTGACCTTTCCAAAGCCTTTCATAATATGCACCAAGACACTACTACATCAGTTAGAGTCCTATGGTTTTTAAGGTGTTCCCCTCAGCTGGCTTAAAAAACTAACATCATATTCAAATCTCAGATGTAACCAAAAAAAGAAAAAAATACCAAATTGGGGTTTCCTCTGAACCAAACTCTCTTGGTTCAGAAAAAAAAGTCCATTCAAGAACTAGAAAAAAATTTTTTGTCGTATAAAATTATATCTGCTTTTATTTCACAGGAAGATGGCTCTTTAGAGGAAATTTATTCCACTAATATTTTAAGAATACACCTCAATAAAGAGCTGACCAATGAAGAGGAGACCATCTAGAAAACATCTGTCTTAAGATTACCTTGATTTTTATGCCCTCCTTAACGTGAAGTGCTAAGAGTGGCTTATCCTTCAGTCTTATCCTTCCTCCGCTTCTGTAAAAAAAGTTATGACATGAATTTTTAAACTAAGAATGGATCAAGCCTTTAGGTATATATAGATATGTATTGACATTTGTTATGGCAGTTATATAATTTTTTTAATAGTAAATATTCTTATTTTTAGAAAAGAACTATAGTGATAGCTATTTTTTCATAAGCATAAAATGTATTTAAAATAAAAAATCAAAAGAATTTATTTTATTTTAGCAATTGATATGAGGGTTGCAAATGGTGCTTAGATTCATATTAAATTAACCCAGAATTGTTATGCGACACAATTACAGGTGTACCTATCGATAACCAATGAGCAGCTATGTTCAGAACTATTCACCAGGGCTATTGGGAAATTGGACTCTCTGGGTAAAGAGGAGAATTCTGTACGAGAGAGTGTGCTAGATCTGCTGCGTTCTCTGGCCATCTACCAGCCATTGGACAAGATAGAAGATCTGTACAGTCGCACAGCCGCTCGCCTTAAGGAAACTACTGACCACAGAGAGCAGAAAAAGTATTACAGGTCAGTATACATGAATTAAAATAACCTCAGTCGTGTTAATTTTTCATCAGCGCTATTTCACGGAAAGTCCAGTGCTTAAAGTAAAGTAAAATTTTCCGAATCCTTATGGGTAGTCTCAGATATTTTGCAATTTTCTTTTTGTTTTTAATGTAAAAATCGCCCCTTGCATCGCAAAATTGAAAACTATAGATAGACTGCTTGGAAAGTGACCTTCTGAATACACTTGTGCAAGAGAGATGGATATAGTGATGGAAGTGAGATAGGCAACTACTCTTCCACCACTGTGTTGTCCCTTACTATTGAATTTAATATTGTCATAGCAACTACCAAGATGGAAGGCTGCGGGCTGGCAGCAGAGTAACAAGCTCTGATTGTTACTTGGCAGCAATGCCATTGGTTGGTTTGGTTAACTATAAAAAAATCAAGCTTAGAACAATTAAATGATTATTTTGTATTTAAGTAACAATGAATAGTAACATTAACACAATGAATAATATAAATAATAAGTAGTAACTAAACAAACTTGTAGAGTTTAGCATATTTTTTTTATTTTCCAACTAAACACAGTTGTGAAAATTAGTCACTGTTGTGTTGTAAGGCAGCTCAGTGGTGGAACGATTCCCCTCTGCTCTTGAAACCCCCACATTTCCACTTTTTCTATGAGGGGTTCCTTTTCTCTCTTCTCTTCTTGTCATGGAACAGTAATGTAAATAGTTTTTTTTTTTTTTTTTTAGCTTTAATAAAGGCTTTTCTACTCTCTGGTTCTCTTGGGAATCAAGGGAACAATGCTCCCCTAGGGCTGGAGAGTTTCTGGTTGGAAAACAGAGGAACAAAGTGCTTTTTTCAAGGGGCATGTTGGGATCTTCCTGAGGGAAGTTGCATCATATTAATTTTTTCTCCCTTCAGTTTCAGCGCCTCGCTAACTAAGCCGGGGGGAGGGCTTAGTCAGGAAGAAGGGTGGCCTCATCACTTTTAGGTTTTGTGTTGTTGGTTTGTGTCTAGTTTTTTTTTCTAGATCTTCTAGTTTCCTAATTTTTTCTTTTGGCCTGCTGGTGTGGTATCGTTGTAAATCTACTACTTGCCTCTATATTAAATTATCAGATAATTTCTCTGCATTTTTAGACGTTGAGTACATGCCTCTTTTGGGACTGGTTTTAGAATAATTGGCCAACCCACCCACCCATATATATACAGTGGTATTGGCCCACTCACCCACCCATACACGTACAGTGGTATTGGCCGACCCACCAACCCATATACGTACAGTGGTACTGGTGCGGCTAGAAAAAAACCGGACTAGTACTGGTGAAACAATAAAACGAATGCAATAAGGCTGAAAGTCGCGTGGCCTGTCACATGACTCTCACTCCGCCTACTGCTCGAGTTTCATCTGCCTCCTGCACTCAGTCTGCCCGTGGCGTCTGTTTTAAGTAGTTGACGTTTTGTCTGTGCGTCGGAAAATGTTGAGTGTACAGAAAGAACAGCGTGTTAACATCAAATTTTGTTTCAAACTAGGAAAATCTGCAAGTGAAACGTTTGTAATGTTACAACAAGTGTACGGCGATGATTGTTTATCGCGAACACAAGTGTTTGAGTGGCTTAAACGATTTAAAGATGGCCGCGAAGACACCAGTGACGACACTCGCACTGGCAGACCATTGTCAGCAAAAACTGATGCAAACATTGAAAATATCGGTAAACTTGTTCGACAAGATCGCCGTTTAACAATCGTAACACTACACTGCTCTGATTGTTAAACGGCGATCTTGTCGAACAAGTTTACCGATTTTTTTCAATGTTTGCATCAGTTTTTGCTGACAATGGTCTGCCAGTGCGAGTGTCATCGCTGGTGTCTTCGCGGCCATCTTTAAATCGTTTAAACCACTCAAACACTTGTGTTCGCGATAAACAATCATCGCCGTACACTTGTTGTAACATTACAAACGTTTCACTTGCAGATTTTCCTAGTTTGAAACAAAATTTGATGTTAACACGCTGTTCTTTCTGTACACTCAACATTTTCCGACGCACAGACAAAACGTCAACTACTTAAAACAGACGCCACAGGCAGACTGAGTGCAGGAGGCAGATGAAACTCGAGCAGTAGGCGGAGCGAGAGTCACGTGACAGGCCACGCGACTTTCAGCCTTATTGCATTCGTTTTATTGTTTCACCAGTACTAGTCCGGTTTTTTTCTAGCCGCACCTCGTATATATAGTTTGAAAAATATAACGTTAAATAAATTTTATTTCATAATTATTTATTTATATCCTAATAAATAAATCTGCTAGTAGGCTAATTATTTGCCAATACAATATTTTCAGAATGCTGGAGGAGCTTTGTATCAGTGACACAGATGGCTGCAGACAGTTTCTAGACAAACATATCAGTGAAATTCGCAGTCTTCTTTTGGATTCCCTGTCTACCTCAGCTCCAAGCAGTAAAGGAGTAAGTTGAAAGTGTTAAATATTGTGTTGTTTCTCCTTTTAAATAATTTAATGTTAAACAAATATTAAAAGCCCATGTGTCTTGCTTTATTTAGTGATTTATATGTTCCATTCAAATAACATTTGAAATCAGCAAACTATGAAAGATTGATATTGCATGCATAAACATAAAACAATGATACATGGACCTTTAACTTTTTATATCACTGGCATCCTCTTTAGGTTCCATCTCTTCATTATTAGGTCCTTATTATCGTTCCATCTCTGGATGGTCAGTAATAAGTGAAAGTTGGGAATAGACCAAGAGTTCTCAAACTGGGTAACACTTCACTGTCTCACCAAAAAAGGAAAATTATCATTTAAAGGGAAATTTTACTGATTTTACTGGCACTGATTTACGGAAGTATACTTCAAGTATGGTAACATTAGTCCTGATGTAATTTTTGTAAACCATTGTTGTGGGTAATCGCTAAAAAAGAAGCAAAATATTAAGAGTGTGTGTCTTGCTTTCGCTATAAGAGGACACATTCTGTCAAGAAACCAACTTTTTATAAATTATAACAAAGAAGGAATAATTATTTTAAAAGTGATAAAGGTTATATCATATTTTTATTTTATAAAATATGGATTTAATTTACATGTACTCAAAATAATAATTTTGTTTTTGAATAATTTAAATTAAAGTTCTTTAAAATATTTTTTCTGTTATTTTAATTTGGCTCTAAAGTACATTCTTAACAGCCTCGCCTTCGCTGCCTTCTGCTGTTATTGGACCACGCACGCACTGCCACCAAAGACCTAATAGTTGCTGTAGTACCGGAGGCAGTTCTTTGCTGTCGAGACATCAACACTCGGTGTCGCCAGACTGCGTATGAATTGCTGCACAAAATGGCAGATAAGATGGCCGAAAGAGGGGAGCTGGAGGGCTACGTGGAGATGGTGATGGTGGGGCTGGCGGGCTCCCCACAACTGGCTAGCGCTACCTTACTGGCATTGGCTGCAATAACACACCACACTAGAGGTACTTTTTATAAGTTTACTTATGTAAGTATGTACGTTAGACATTTATTTCTTTGGAGGGGATAATAGTTTTTCGTTTATTACACTTTTGAGAGTTATTTTACAGTAAAGTTTTTTTTAGCTTAAACGTCTTTTTTTTAAATTCTAAATTACAGTTTGAGCAAACAGATGTAAATTTTAGTTTTACTATCCACATATTTCTAGTATGCAATAAAGTTAACTATTCGAGAAGTAGGCATATTTGTCACAGTAAGCTGCACATCACATGTACTTATCAGTGAACCACGCTGTTATTCTAAAATTATTTTGTGTTAAAATGTTATTACATAAAGGAATAAAGAACATTATTTCGTTATTTTTATAACTTAATTGGCATTAAAATTCAAATTTAGTTAAATTCTTAACTTTCTATCACGTTCATGCAATAAAACACGTTATTATTATTATTATTCTATCACAAGTAGGTTAACAGGATAAAAAAAACAGCTTTAAAATAATGTTATTTAATAAAAGATAAAAACATCCATGGTGGAGCTATGATTTTTAAGTTATTAATAAACTCAAACTAAATGGCGTGTAGAGGGTAGAGAATGTTTACTTCTCCCATTACAGTTCCCCTCTAGCATCAGTGAGCTGTAAAGTACAGTCACGTACAAAACACATTCAATCAATTATGGTAAAATATTTGAACTATGGCTAGAACAAATTTAATTATGTTGGTGAAACTGGATATTACTCCATTATTTAAACCATTAAGAATGCCTCAATTATAATTCGATTGATTGCACAAAACAATAGAAGATCTAATATAAAAACTTTTGCAATTGGGATCATTGTTGTTGTGACAGATCCATACTTCTAGCAGTGAGTGTACAGTACTAAGAAAATATGAAAGTGCGTGGTGGGGGGAGAATCTTGTCAGGCACACGCTTTTTGAAGGCCATCAACCATGAGTCGGATTATACAATAAAATTTAAAAATTATGTTATTATCTTGTTTATATTTTATAAAAACCTGCAATATAAGAAAATAAAGATATATGTAATACCTTTTTAACTGTAGGAAAAGAAACATACATTAATTTGCCAAACTAAATTAATGTAGTTCACAGATAATATAGATATCACTGTGTACACTTGACTATGTCATAAAATCTCAAATTGTAATTTTTTTTCTAATAAAGTTCTTCAATGTTCACAGAAAGCATCACTGAAGATTTAGTGAAACTAATACTGAGCAATGTCTGTTTACTGTGCTGCTCAGCATCACGGGAAATTGTAGGCTCTGCATTGAGTTACTTTAAGGTCTATATAACTTCTACGGAGAATGATATTGTCACATCATCTGTGCCCAACATTGTAAGTATTATTGTTCTTTCAAGTGTTACATAAAATTACTGTCGAGTTTTAATGAATACTGACTAGACTTATTGAGCGCCAGCCAGATCTATTATTAATAGAATCATGAAAAGCCCAACCGATGAGAGTTTGTGAAGGTTTCAGAAAGTAAGTCACTCACATTCAATTAAGCAATTAATTATTTTAGTATATTTAATTGAGTTAAATACTTTTAAGTCAAACTGTTGAACCTCTCATACACCTAACCACAGAGCACACAATCTTGTGCCAGCTAACATAAAAAAAAGTGTATGAGACGTGATAATTAATTGTGATCACTTAATCCCTGTAGTAAAGTTATCAAACAGCAAAATTGTGTCAGGTTGATTTCAGAAAAATTTTCTCCAGTATAATTATAAGACTTTGATTTGTTTTTTATGCTATTTTGGTGGCAGTATTTCACTTTATTTTAAATAGTTGTGTTTTTAATTTATGTTGTAAGAGAAGAATTAGAGTATCATTAAACTAACTCAGTAAGGTAAGACTTGTAAACTCGAAAAGAAAACATGTAGTATATGAATACTGAAATTCTCTATAGCACTAATGTTTCTCCAGTGGTTACAAGTTTCTGTTTGGTGAAGTTACAAGGTAAGTTTCATGATGGTATTAATAGATTCTTCTCTAAATGAAATTGATTTGGCCTATTCCACTAGTTATGATATTTGCAATACTGTTTAGGTGAAAGCACTAATCAGCATGACAGAAGACTGCAAGAGACATTTTCGCACAAAGACCCGAGACATACTAGCTCGTCTGGTGCGGTGGTACGGGGCTGATAGTGTGATGGCACTTGTTCCCGAGACGGAGACTGTGATGAGACTTAGGTTACGCAACATGCGTAAAATACAGGAACGAAAGAAGCGCCAAAGACAGCAGCAGCGGAATAGTGAGCAAGGCAATTCAGACGAAGAGGACCAGTTCTCTGTGAAAAGAAAACCAAAAAGGTATATTTATGATACTTAATAAGTGTTGGAATATTTATTTTGTTTTCTTACTCAAAAAGTGTGTAAAATTTTGATTTCGTGTGTAAAATTGAAAGTGACTATGAAAGCCATTATTCTCTTTTGTTATATTTTCCTTTCTTTAAGTTTTATTATGCTTGTATAAAAGCTCTTACATTTTTCTTTTTTGTTTTCTTATTAAGCTAAGTTAAATATTATCTCTTACTAAAATAAAATAAGCTGACCCATGATTTTTTCACTAATAATGTTTTAGTATTGATGAGATTCTGGCTAACTTGGATGAGTCGGATATGGAGATGGATGAAATGGTTGATGACAGACCAAAGGCAAAGAGCAAGAAAAAGAACAATAATGTTTGGCTAAGAGAGGAAGGAGAAGAGATTGTTGATTTTACCGATGTTTCCACCAACAAGAAAATATCTGGTAAGTTTTAAATTAAGAAAAGATAAAAAGGGACTCACCAAAATAGTACCTTTAGGAAAATTTCATTAAACAATTTTAGTACTAATATAATTATTTAATAGATATTTTACTATTGAAGCAACATCTTTAACACGTTTACTGTGGCAAGATCGTAATGAGAACTGTGGACAATTTTTGTTGTTTTAATTTACGTATTTAGAAGTCTGTTTACTAAAACCATATGCCATAAATATTTGTTTATGTTTTCTCCAGTGAAATGATACTGCATATGACACGTATTTTACATTGATCACGTATGTGCACCTGGATCTTTATGAAGCCAAATAATGTTATAATACCAATGCAAACTGTTTTGTACAAAATACATGTTGTTAACAATAATTATCTTAATTCATTGACCAATTACAATAAATAATAGTTTTACTACCATTTACAACTCTGAATATTTTATAGTATATTATAGAAAAAATAAATTTATGTAATTTGTTGTGAAAATGTGTTAACTTTATTTCTGCAAATAATATATCAAAAGAGTAAAATTATAAAATTAAAGTAGAATACATATACAGTAAAGAACATTAACTAGTATCAATAATTGTGTTACTGCTTTAAGTTCGCTCTGTTGTCGATAATTTAACTGTAAACTGCAAGAGTCTTAAGTTTCATTCGTTGTTCAGTTACAGTTCCGCTTACTTCTCACTCAGCACGCTATATTTTCTCTCCATTACCACCATGCGTTACAGTTATATAAAGTTCTTTATAACCTCATCATGCATCATGACTGGAAATTACAAAAATAACAGGGTATTTTGTGTAACCTGTTAAATATATAAAAGGTTTCATTAAATAACCTGCTATGGATAACGTTTCGTTGAGTCTCTTGACAACTCAATTTGGCACATGTAACGATGGAAGTACAAATAGTACAATGAAAACCAAAACAAGGTTAACCTTGATCAGTCGGCACGGCAGTTGTTATCGCTAGTTAGTATTGTATTGACATTACATATTTTGTTTCTCTTAGTGGAAACAAAACATTGTAGTCAAGGGTGAAATTGAGGTTAACTGAAAAGAACATATTATTGTTTGTGTTCATTTTTGAAAATTAAGGGATACTCGACTAGAACTCGAAATTATATCTAAAAACTCGACTCGAATCCTTAAATTGCTACTCGCACACTCCTAATTGTGTATTTCTCCCTTCCCAAAATTTTACACACTATGCATTTCTTCCTGAGGGGTTTTCCATCAGGAAGCATCTGACATTTCATGGAAAGTGTTATATTCCTGGACAAATTGCAGGTTTCCAATTTTATAAAATTTCCACAGCATTATTATGTACTGTATTACAAAAATTACAACTTATCAGTTATTATTGATCTGATCTTAACAATCTTTGTACCACATCTTAGGAAATCAAATTTTACAATTTTTGTGTATCTTGTAGTTTTTTAAAAACTAAGAATAGCCACCATTTTTAAATGGTATAAAGTAGGAACTTGATACTCTATATTGAAGAATTTTTGAAGATCATTAACTATGAAAGATGCAAAAATACTAGGAAGGCTAAACCACTTAAGCTTCAACTAAACAAACAAAAAAAAAAAAATTCAGGACTTTTTAAAAATAGTAGAACACTTCAACTATCATTTTCCAAAAAAAGCTGACATCACTCTCTGTAATGTTGGCCAAGCTGCAAATAATCAATTATCAACATGCAAAAACTATGGAGACATCTGCGATTTTATCTCTCGTCCAACCACACCAGAAGAAGTTCTCCATACACTGACATCCTTGAAATCAAAACCATCGGCAGGTGTTGATGAACTCACCTACACACTAATGAAACATTGCAAGGAAGAAATAGCGATTATGTGCTACATAATCAACCTGTCATTTTCACAGGTTGCATCAACATTGCATAAGTATGCTATTCTCTTTACTGCATGATTGCCTGAACTTATTGTATTAACCACGTTGTCCACATGTAAAATCCAATTAGAATTTCACCTATGATTAAACATAAATAGTTTTTAAAATTAATAATTTTTCTCTTTATTATTTTATTCTTGATTAATTTATCATTTCCTTGTTTTAGCTACAAAACCTAATGAAGGCCCTGGAAACTCTCTCAATCAAACAGTAATGAAGAAAAAGAAGACAAGTGCTTTCAAGACAGCTCCTGATGGCCGCATGATCATTAAAGATAATAGTGACTCTGATAATGAATCTCACAGTAGAAAACCGAGTCATGTTCCTGGCCTTTCTGATTCAGGTACTTGACTATCTCTTATCTGGTTGCATTTGTCAAATTGAAAAAAAAATTACAACCGTTAACATGATACTCTTAGTTAACAGTGATACTGATTAGATTAAGAAACTACGTAACATTTCCTGACATTCATTATTTGATATTGTTACCTCATAATGTGATTTTTACAACGAATTAAAGAGTTTGAATTTATCTGAGTGGCACATTTTTATGTCATGGCTTCTTTATTAGCTAGATAAAATTAATGCTTATCAACAATTTTTTTTATTTCAGAGGAAGATGACGATGAGTTGGACGAAGCCCGCAGCACTGTCTCCTCGGTAAAGACCAGTCGTAAACGTCAGTTTAGCACAAGCACCACGGCTAGTTCCATCCGACCACCTGCAAAATACCAAGGTATGTTCTTAGTTTGGTTAGGTTTGGCTTGGATTCAGTTTAATTGGAGAGATTACTTATCTGAAAAAATAAGTCCGCTGAGTGTAAAATTGGCACGAGTCATGATTGCAAAATTGTTAGTACTGGCCAATAATGTTGAATTGAGATCCAAATCATCCTTTAGACAATTGTTGTTGTTTTTATGTTTCTGTTTTATGTCCACAAGTAAGTATTACATCCCTCCTATTTAACCAATGAATTTAGTGATTAAAATGTTAACACTTTGCACTCTGCAAACCTCTACAGACGCAACCTTAGTTTTTGGCCAAAACACAGCAAATGGCTATACACTATCTTATTTATTTTGTTGTATTTAATCTAATTTATATTCGCCATGTAAAATTGTAATTAGGTTTGGGTAGATATATTAGGTGGTTATGATGTTATTGAAAAAGTATATACTTGGTAGAAGCAAAACAAAGCTACTCGTATAATGTAGCCTTGAACTACACGTCAGACAGCTGTAGACGTGATTGCTAGCAGCTGACCTACCTGATCCACCCGCCCACACATACATGTATAGTGGTACTAACCCACCCACCCATGCACGTACAGTGATACTGACCCACCCACCCACCCATACACGTACAGTGGTACTGAACTTATTTGGTTCTCAGTGTACACTGTACACGTACAGTGGTAAACAGTGGTACTACTGAGCGGCCCCGAGCCCAAAGCGATCTGTATTGTCTGTTTCCGAGTGTTCATTTTGCGATTTCAAAACTGTTACTAAAAGGCTTCTTTTGAAGCTAGCAGTTTTTGTTTTTGCTGATATCACTCTACTAGCACAAGCAGAGACAGTCAGGGGGTTATCACTTTGTGGTAGTCCATAACACCTGGACGGGGGCACCCCCCCTGCTGTCCATTGGGTGGACTTGCCTTCCCGAGGCGGGTGCTGTACACGAAGACCAGGTCACAGGTTCGGCCTGAAATAAAAATCCTGGTTACGGCGAAACAGTCCAACAACAGAGGACAGAGAAAGAATCCACAGCTCAAGCATGCCTTCCCCAGCATCACGACACTCAAGACAAACCTTACTGCATTGTTTATTTTCATTGCTTGGTTTTGTGTTTACCTTGTTTTCTTTATTTTATTTTTTTATTGTGTTATTTTATAGAAAGTGCAAAGTTTGTAAAAATATTAGGCTTTTTTAGTAATTTGTATTTTATTTGTTTATGTGTGAAAAGCACTTAAATGATAATGACTTCCTGTACTTTCTTCCCAGTTTGGTTAGTGACATCTAAAAATTGTTTAATTTTTCATATTTATTTTAACTTTCTTATCTTCTTCTTTAACATTCACTTATTTTAATATTTCCTTGAATGTTTGATTTACATCTATAACAGGAATAAATTATTTATTTATTAGTGATATGATTAGCAAATTTTGTAGTACCTACTTGAAACGTAATTTAGCTTAACAAGAGTAAAATGTCTGAAAGTACAGATGTTAGTATATATTTTTTAGTTACTATTTAGCATAAGAAACTAAAACTAAAATCAGTTTTCATTTAGAAAAGTATTTATTTTTGTTATAATTACGCAATATTCATGTTTACATAATTTAGTGTGCAAATGGTTAAATATACAGGTTGGAAACACTTTCACAACTTTTGTATGACATCATTTGTAAAAGTGAAAACCTTGTAAATGATCATGGTTACAAAGAACATACTTTTTGACGTCATTGGCAACATTTAATCTTTACAAGGGGACGGCCCACGAGGAGTTGAACGAAAAAAATCTTCTACGTAAGCCTAGGTCCAGTTTGGTATTAAATGAAAAGTCTATTCAAGAGAAATTAATTACCGTGAACCGGATTTCAATAGATTTATCCTTTCCAGAGTAAGAGTCATTTGAATTTCAAAGTAACCAATTATAACAATATTATTTATCTGCTATTTAACGGTTTTTAAGTAAATAATTCTGATCAAAAATTATACTTTATGGAACACAATTATAAAAAAAAATTAAAATATCAAATTATCTATGGTTGTGAAAAAATAATGTGAAAGCATTTCCATATTTTTTTCCACTCTGTTAATTGTATTGTTGAAACATTGATATATTCAGCAATTAATTCAATATTAGTTTCAGTAGCTTGTCAGTTAGTTGAAAATAAGACAAACACCATGTGGTTCGGATTCCACGTAAAGCTGTAGTTCCCTTAAGTTGCCTTAGCTATTGGGCTATTAATAAATAGCTCTTTCTGAGGAACAGTCGATCTTGGTTAGTAACAATGTCTTGATGATCAAGGTCTTGTGATAGAATTAAAGTAAATATATTTTACTGTTAAATAATGTTTATTTATTCAAATTTTTTTGCAATTAAATCATCAGTCATGTAAATTATGTTTATTCATTCAACATTTTGTTTTGACATTCTTCTGTATTTTACTTCCAACTGCATTAGTTACCTAAAAATATGGTATTATTGGTATTTAGGTAACCAGATTTAGACTCTTAGTACTAATTCGTAGTACTTATTCTTTCTCATTGTATTATTGCGCTTCTTTGTTTATAAATAATGCTCTTTCATTACAGCTGGAGGTATCGGAATTCACAGGCCGATCAAGAAAACTAAGTCTGGAACAAAGCCTGTGTCAAAGGAAACAACTGGTGCTGAATATCGGTCAAAAAAGGCTCAAGGTGATATAAAGAAGAAAGGACTCCCAGATCCTTATGCTTACATGCCCCTAAGGAAGGAAACACTCAATAAGAGGTATATGAATCACCTGTCGAGTTTATAATCATAGAATATATATATATATATATTAAATTGCTATAACATTTAAAAAAATTAAACTATCACTCAAAACCTATATCTCAAGACAAAGGCATTGTGTTACGTACTCCATGCACAATGAAGTGAATATATGAGTTTACACGAATTCCTGTTCAATTTTGTACATACCTTCAATCAAATATCCAAGGTTAAAGATCATGAAATTTAATGTTTATTTTAGGATATTTAAAACATTCATATATATATATATATATATAAAGAACCACACTTAGCAATCTTTTCTTGATGTTTTTAATGTTTAAAATCGATTTCGGTCTCGAAAGACCATCATCAGTTGAACATAGAATACAAATAGGGTTATAAATATATCTTTAGAATAATTAATTTAACAGCTGACACTATAAAAATTTAAATAAAAATGTAGATGGATCTACATTATCTAACAATACACCTCTTACAGAAGAAGATTACCAAGAAGAAATCTACATTATCAAACAAATTGCTGTCGATAATGGATATCAAGCAAATTTAATAAGTAAATTAATTAATAAACACAGCAAGAAAACTCGTGATTCTAAAACTAAAGAAAAAAATAACTACATTCAAATGACCTATCATGGAGATATTAACAAATCTTTACATAACATATTCTCCAAACAAGGATATAAAATTACATATAGAACGAAGAACAGTATCAAACATATACTACAGCATAACTACTCTACTAAAAATAATGAAAACAAATACAATAATTCTGGAATTTATAAAATTAAATGTTCAACTTGTCCTAAATATTACATTGGCCAAACAGGAAGAAGTTTTAATAGAAGATTCAAGGAACATATACCAAAAAACAAACATCAAAATTTATCAACATTTGCTGAACATTTAATACAAGAAAACCATAATATTTCATCAATTGAAGAAAATTTAGACATTATCCATTTTGCACCTAAAGGTAAAAAACTAGATGCCATTGAAAAATTTTACATATACAAAAACACAAAAGAAAACCCATCATTATTACTCAACGATCAAATAAAATTTCACTCAAATATTATGTTTGATTCTATCATGAAAATACAAAAATTTTATAATTTAATTATAAAATTTAACAAGATCTACAACTTATCCATCTACATTTTTATTTAAATTTTTATAGTGTCAGCTGTTAAATTAATTATTCTAAAGATATATTTATAACCCTATTTGTATTCTATGTTCAACTGATGATGGTCTTTCGAGACCGAAATCGATTTTAAACATTAAAAACATCAAGAAAAGATTGCTAAGTGTGGTTCTTTTTATATATATATATATATAAATATTAAGCAATCTAATAGCTAAAAATGTCAAACAATTAAAACATTCATCAATCATTATATGTATACCAGTGCTTTAGTTTGAAAAACAAATGTAAAGTATTTTTTAACCCTAGCTGTACTGTCTGGTTTTACCAGCAATACACACCAGATTTGTGTCACTTTGTAAGTCTTGGGATTATTTTTTTTTTCACCTACTAATAAATATCAAACTATATGTTGTTATATATCATTATTTTCAGAATTTAACGAGAAATAAAAATAAAATAACATCACATTTTTTTAACTGTTCAAAAATTAAACAAAAATAAAAAAGACAAAAATTGCGAAATTTTTGAATTTTTTTTTTCGTTTTACCCCTGAAATGTGATAATAAACAAATGTTTCCATGGTAATCGATATGTTTTTTCTATAGAACAGTTTATCTACTTCAAAAATACGTATAATATGATATACTTTATTCAATGAATATTCTCAAAATAATGCAAGCAGTAAACACAAACAATAACACAAATCAGCTGACGAAAAATACTGTTGATGTTGTAGCAAAGAAAAAAAATAGCTGCTTTACTCAAATGGTTGTCATAGAGTACCAAATTAAAGTATGCTTCTTTCTGCACATTTTGAGTACTATAACAACCGTTCCATACCAATACATGACTCAATAACGGCAAATTACGAAAGGCATGCACATCGACGTCAGAGGCGTCGACGGTATCGGCAAGCAGATGCCGATCGACGCCTGAGACGTCGTTGGTACTGGTAGGGTTAATGAAATTTTTTAGGTAATTTACTTGTTTTCTCACTGAAGTACCAAGAAAGATGAATTTACTTGTCAAAAATTCAAAGAAACACGTCACATGATTTACAAAAAAGCGAGTATTGTTAATCATACGTGATTGTAAATATGATTGGTGGGTATCTATTAGCCGTATGTCTACATGAGCACCATAAGTCACAGGCGGTCATTGTGTGGGTTCTTCATTGCGTTGGTAGAGTAGTTGGATGTGACAGTGTTAGTCATTTGTTGAGAAGGTGGGTCGGTCATATTGATTTAAAATTAAGACACTTATTATTAATATGAAGGCCCCAGTTCCTTCTTTTAATCATTCGAACTATCTATTGGAGAATTATTTTTTTTCATGAGGCACACATTTATTTAGTAAGACTAATGACCTGTGTGTAAGTTTGTTATATGGTGTCTAATAATAAATTATTTTATATTGTAAATGTTTTAAATGTAGAACATCTTTTTAAAAAAATCACTAACCAGTTTAACATAGTTTACTAGTTGTCTTATGGCTTTAACTTTTCAGCAACAACAAATAATGTGATTTAACAAACAAAACAAAGTTCATATCGGTGAACCAGCATTAGTGAAAACCCTTTTTGAAGTAAGTTAGGGAGTAAATTAGTATTTCTTAATATATATCATAGAAAAAGTGACAGTAATAGTACATATTTATTTGCAGGAAAAGGATGAAAGCCATTGGACAATTCAAAAATATTTTGAAAGGTGCCAAGAAAGGAGCTAATATAGGATTGAAAAATAAAATGAAACTCAAGAAAATAAAAAGAAAAAGATTGTGTACTTAGGTGTTATGTAAGTTTTATTTATGTGAATAAATATACAGTTGTACAGCCAACATTTATTGTTATTATCTCCTTTCCATTTCATTATACTTACAATACTTTTCTCCCCACTCAATCATTTCTGATGACTCAAATGTCTGTTTATATTCTAAAAACATTTTTTAGTTTGAAAATAAATGTTCTTCAAAATACCAATAATTTTGTCATGTTGTTATCAAATACTTTTAAGTTTGCTAATTTTATTTTGTAAATGAACAAATCCAGTTATAGTGGTCTCTCATCACATTTAAATCTAAAAAATTAACTATTGGAAACTTAAAGAACATTTTATTTTCAAACTATCAATATTTTCCAAGATGAGTTTTTTTGAAAAGGATTGCAATGTCTGAAACATTCACCCATTCATATCCTTATATATGATACGTGAAGCCGTTTGATTGTCAACGCAACTCCTCCCTTATTTCTTGATTAATTTAAACGGTTGGAGTATAAAAAAATTTGCCTCTGTTCTTAGTTGTGCAATAAGGTCTTAATTTTTTAATATTTTCACTCTGAAGGCATGGGAAGTCCTCAAAGTACGTTTTTCGACTATAAGAATAACATGGGGAGAGATTTAAATGAATCAAACCGGACAGCTATTCAAAAGTAAATAATCATTTCAAAAAAGTTTTTAACAGCTGTTGGAATATAAATAATGATGGTTGTAATAGTGAGCAGGTTAGATCTTTCATGATGATGGAAGGATGTTAGCACGGTTTTATTCACATTCGATTGTAGGGCTCCGCTCTACCGGACTGAATGTTTCAATAGTAATATAATGCAGTTATTTAATTTATCTTAAGCCTTTAAACAAATGAAATGAACAGGTTTAAATGGGCTATTTAATATCTTTGGGTGTTTATAATAAATTTTATATATATAGATAAATAATAATAAATAAATAATCTTTATTGTCGTTTTACATAAAGCATTGACACAGTCACATATACATCTAACAGACATAGTCAAAACAAAACAATCATATTGCACATATACATTATTCAACCTAGAATGACAAACATGGTTAACAAACGGTCATTTCAGTAAACAGTAATTTACATAACAGGTATGATTCTAAAGTACAGGTCCAACAATCTAGAAACTAATATCTTGCATACTGAAAAACTCCCCTAGTTCATAAAATGGATTTTTTAGCAATCAGTTATACAGTTTGATTTTAAAAAGTGTTGTCGGGTATTTATTAACTAGATCTTTTAATTTATTATAAATCTTCTGGGAAATAAAAACATGACTGTGTTGGGTTCTGCTCAGTCTGCAAAACTCTATGGCAATATTGTTTTTATTTCTTGTATTATAGCTGTGAATGCTGCTGTTAAGAATGAGGGATGGGCTATTTTTTAAAATGTATGACATTGAATCAAAAATATACAAGTTTATAACAGTTTGAAACTCGAGCTCAATGAAAAGTGGTTTGCAGTGGTCCAATGGTTGTGCTTTACTTATCAGTCTAATGGCCTTCATTTGTAAAATAAGAATGTCACTAACTTTAGTACTATAGCTCCATATTATAAGTCCGTATCTAATTATAGATTGAAAAAAGCATAGTATGCGGTTTTTACATAACTTTCCGGGACACTGTCCATTAAGCGTTTAAGTAAAAAGATTACTCTAGATAATCTTTTAGAAATATACTCAACGTGAGAGTTCCATGATAAGTTACAATCAATATGAATACCTAGAAATTTAACACTGGGAAGGAAATCATTAGGTAAGTTATTTGCAGGACTCTGTCTTAAACTGAACATGATATTTTGAGTTTTAGTTTCATTTAATAAAAAGCCATTTGTCCTAAACCACAAAGATGCTTCATCAAGTGTTTCATGTACAATGTCTTGTAAAGTGTTAAAGTTTGTGTTACTGTTTAAGAATGTTGTATCATCTGCATACAAAAAGGATTTGGTTTTAATAGCACTTGGAAGGTCATTTATGTATAGTAAAAATAGCAGGGGTCCCAACACCGACCCTTGGGGTACTCCACACTCAACCAATGTGGTCACACAAGTGTGTCAAACGTCAAGATTTGCGTTGTTGGATTTTTCTTAAAAATCTTCAAATCTTCCAATGGTCCCCCCTTTGGCACTTTTTCGATGAAAAATCTGAACTTTTTCTAGTGAAATCTTAACTATACGTACTTGTTTAGAATGTCCAGCTGGTCATGGAAAAGCATCAGAATGGCCCGTGAGACGTCTAGAAATCGAGAGAATTGAAATTAAAGTTTATAAGCAATAGCGCCCTGATTGTGATGTTTAAATTTCCTCTGGAGAATTTATTGTAAGAGTTGCACCAAAACGAAAGACGTTTCCCGATTCAGTTTATAATTCTCCCCCAGAAAAGTGAGTCAAAAGTCAAGATTTGCGTGGTTGGATTTTTCTTAAAAATCTTCAAATCTTCCAATGGTCCCCCCTTTGGCACTTTTTCGATGAAAAATCTAAATTTTTTCTAGTGAAATCTTAACTATACGTACTTGTTTAGAATGTCCAGCTGGTCATGGAAAAGCATCAGAATGGCCCGTGAGATGTCTAGAAATCGAGAGAATTGAAATTAAAGTTTATAAGCAATAGCGCCCTGATTGTGATGTTTAAATTCTCTCTGGAGAGTTTATTGTAAGAATTGCACTAAAACGAAAGACATTTCCTGATTTAGTGTATAATTCTACCCTAGAAAAATGTGTCATATGTTATGATTTGCGTGGTTGGATTTTTCTTAAAAAACTTCAAACCTTCCAATGGTCCCCCCTTTGGCACTTTTTTGATGAAATCCTGAATTTTTTCTAGTGAAATATTAACTATACGTACTTGTTTAGAAAGTCCAGCTGGTCATAGAAAAGCATCAAAATGGCCTGTGAGACGTCTAGAAAGCGAGATAATTGAAATTAAAGTTTATAAGCAATAGCGCACTGATTGTGATGTTTAAATTTCCTCTGGAGAATTTATTGTAAGAGTTGCACCAAAACGAAAGACGTTTCCCGATTCAGTGTATAATTCTACCCCAGAAAAGTGTGTCAAACGACAAGATTTGCGTGGTTGGATTTTTCTCAAAAAACTTCAAATCTTCCAATGGTCCCCCCTTTGGCACTTTTTCGGTGAAATATCTGAATTTTTTCTAGTAAAATCTTAACTATACGTACTTGTTTATAATGTCCAGCTGGTCATGGAAAAGCATCAGAATGGCCCGTGAGACGTCAAGAAAGTGAGAGAATTGGAAACAAAGTTTGTTTGCAATTGTGCCCTGATTGTGATGTTTAAATTCCCTCTGGAGAATTTATTGTAAGAGTTGCACCAAAACGAAAGACATTTCCTGATTCAGTGTATAATTATACCCCAGAAAAGTGTGTCAAACGTCAAGATTTGTGTGGTTGGATTTTTCTCAAAAAACTTCAAATCTTCCAATGGTCCCCCCCT